>OX419595.1:2989921-3093685 GCA_948473455.1 Teleiodes luculella | reverse complement strand
TCTGTTAAGATGCCAAATAAAAATATTTTCTTTCTTTCTATACTATATTATTAACCTTTGCGATACATGCGTGTAAACTTATACGGTGTTCCGTCTGGGTGGACAAGATAATAAGATTAATAAGATATCAGAGAACGAGACGATGCGATGACGCGACGTAGACGTAGACATAGACAATATAACCATTGGGTAATTTATTCATTGCACAACTAATTTATTTGGACAAGAAATAATTTTCTTATAGGTACTAATTTGAAACAACACATTGCTTGCATGATCTTTTCATAAGATATGCAAATCATAACATTATCTATCACTACCTAGAACTTAAGTTCTATTCTGAAACACGCTACAAATTGGATTTATGCAAAGTTTTGAGTCGATTTTGTCACTACATATTGTAGTATTAAAAAATTCAATAAGTAGGTACATTAAAATATCTATCGACATCAAATCTAACAAAACTAATTATTACGCAATGAAGAAAGTATAAATGAAAAACAAATCCGCGGGTCGATTAAATTAACCTTTGATTGATGAACGAGCTCGATTCCGCAATCAGAATCGAAAGCATTACGCAATTTAAGGGCCTACGGAGATGGTCTACAGCTCAATTGCATTGGCTGCAAAAGGGCATCGGGCGCGCAATCTATTAGAGTCGAGTGTAGTATGGTGTGGTATGGATCTGGATCTAGTTATAACCAGAAATGTCGTTGGTGGCGTTTACAGCTGTTATTTCGCACCTGGAGCTCTATTTCTCAAACGTTCGTGTCGCTAAGATCGCTCGATTTCTACTGATATACGCTCGTGTGACGAAAAACGGCATTTTTGAATCGTTCGATTGCAACGAGTGGTCACAAGCACTCGTTGCAGCAAGCGAGTGATAGATTAAACGCCAAGCAATAACGTCTATATTCCAACAATGACGTTCTTGCTCGATTGACACACGGATCACACAATTCACACACACACAGACACCCCCGACATGAAAGAGACGCCTATACGATCGACACGGGAGTGTGAGCGAGAGCGACAATCCGCAAAGTGGGAGCGACCATAGATTTACGTTCCGTTTTAGTTTCGGAAACTACCGGTTTTTGTTTTATCTGCGTAAAATGAACAAAACACCATATCGAAGGCGAGTGACTCAGAAATACGGAAAGACATCGTCCTTCGACTAGGAAGTCGACTATAACTTATGTCGCATACGCCAACGCTAAGTCATACGAACGTTTGAGAAATAGAGCTCCAGGTCGATCCATCCATAACCCCACCTTGTATGTATTTCTAATTATTTATCACTATTTCAGTCGAAAGACATCCACTGCTGCACAAAGGTTTCCCTTTTTACACTACACTAACCCGACTGCGCTAACTACCAACTGTGAACTCGCCTCGACGTCGAAAAGTGATTTGTAAAATCTTACTTCGAATAAAAACTGACTGACTTGACCAACAATTCTACAGTAGGTATGTAAGAAAATTTGTAGGGAAATCTGCACGCAGTTGCGAATTCAATCCCGTATTTGGCCTGCGTGGTCGAAGTAAAACATAATTCAGGATTGACCCACCCCTTGGAGGGGCTTTATACAGACTGGATTTATCCAACTGCACACTGGATTGTTGACATTAGCTTAGGGCACACATAACTGCGAATTCATCGCAACTTTCTGCGAGGTCGCACGAACATTTCCGATCTGATTGTTGAAGCCCTTAATACGTTTAACCTAGTCAACTGTCCGTCTGCGTAGACCCTACGATAGAAGTGCCATCATAGATATCTTATCTACTCGGCAATAAAGGGCTGGCAGCACGAAAGAAAGTTGCGAAACAACAATAGTACTTTACTTAACGGATTCTGTGTTAACGGTAAGCCAACCGAAATAGATTCGTCAGTCAAGATTAAGGTTACAAAACATCTTATAGATATCTGTGATGGATGAAACTCTGATAAGTACTGTGTCGCAGAAATCCGCTAGATGCGAACAGCGAGGACTAGTTCTAGTAGAGTTCCTTAGGCTGCTTTTCCACCAGAGCTGTGCGAGGTATCTAAGCGGTGTGCGAGGAAAAAATCCACCAATAGAATCACTTCATTTTCCTAGCCTAGTGATACTATTGGTGGATTTTTTCCTCACATATCGCTTAGCTACCTCGCACAGCTATGGTGGAAAAGCAGCAGCCTTAGGGGTGTATATTTCTATCATTTACAGTTGATGGTGTATAAAATGTGTATTTAAGTGTGTTCTTTCGTCGAAACGGAAAAAGTCCGTTTTTATCCGTGTAAATAGGAGGGCTGAGAAATATAATATATTTCTATAGCATTTTTTTACTTTAAAGAATATTATCATTCCAAAAGAAGCGGCTGTACGGTTAGTTAGAAATGAATACCCAATAACGCAGGAAACTATAAGAACTATCACACCACCTTTTTTGTTTGTATCTAAAACACGCCTTACCACAAAAACAAACCCTCGCCATACCTATTGCGGAATTCATAGTGGAAATTGTTGCCAAAAACTAAAATATACACATGGCGCCATCAGTGCAGGTTTTTTATTTTTCTATTCCAGGGTTTAGCTTTATCAAATCAACTCACCTCCCGATACTGCTTGAGCAGTTGCGGCGACTGTGGCAGCGACCAATCCACGGCGGGGCGCGCGCCGCAGCCCCAAGCGGCGCCGGCGGCGGCCACCAGCGCTTTACGCGCCATCGCTGCTCCGCGATGAGACTTGTACTCCACGATCGCAGCGCACGACGCAATGGAGCGCCGAATGCGTACTTCTTGCACCTCGTCCGTGAGAGCATACAGAAGGCGCACGATCTCCGTAGACGGCGTGGTCGGCGGGATGCGCGATATGAATATGCGGCAGTTGTTGATTGAAGGACACACGCCTGGGACCAGAATAAACTCGTATCTAGAGCTTGAACCGCAAAGCAACAACATCACGGGAAGCTAACAAGGCTATCTTCGGTGAGAGATAGGTCCATAATAGCCACTGTGTAATAGTCAACAATAGTAGATTGTATCATAAGGGAGCAAAATAATATTTTTACGGCGAGGGCGCTTTTTTGAATCCAGAGCGAAGTGAGGGATTCTAGAGTAGAATCCCGAGCGTAGCGAGGGATTCTTTAGTAGAATCCTGAACGTAGCGAGGGATTCAAAGTACGTCGCCAGAGCCAAAAATATATTTTGCGCCCGAGTGATACACTCTACTTTTCATCACCTACTATGAGAAAATAAAAGCGCCTCATATTTTATTGTAATATTATTATTTAATAAAACATAGAGTAACAACTAAATTGAAATTAAATACCTAGTATCCTTTATTAAAACAACTAAAAACTTATATTTACATTTGAGACATTTTCGCAATTATGAAAATTTATTGTTACAGTTTTATTAGGAATAGAGATTGTTGTAGATTTTATATTCTGCGTGTTTGAAATGTCCGAATTTGGAACAAAACAAAACAATGAATTTCTAACAATCCGTGAAAATTTACGAAAACGCGGGCTGTAGTTCGCGCTTTTTTAATTTGTTTTTTTTTTTTTTCATTCATCCGGCGGCGTGACTATGGGCCGTCGTACCAGCCAGTCTTTATTCAAACAATATTTGCGTTCGATTTCTTTGGTGCTGAACACTAAGATGTTCCAAATTCAAAAAGTGCGCGGCAAAGATAATTGCGGCGCACTTATAAAGAGGATTAAAAACTCATTACTGCCCGCTAAAAGTTTCTTATAGAAAACACCACCTTTGGGTGCACATAAAGGCGAACCAAGTCGTCCTTTTCGAATAGATGGGATGAAAATAATTTTCAAGTAGGTACCTACTTATTATTACCAATTACGTAACCAACTAGTCTCAACCGTATAAAATTTGTAAATTGTAGAATGAAAATTGTAGATTCATGAAACATGCTGTGTATTACAGATTGAAAAAACCCAATCTTCCGGGTCGTACGACAGAAGCTCTCTCAAGGAATGGGTAATAATAATAACGTTTGTGTAAAGAACCTATCTCCCACTAAGCGTTTGGGATTAGGCTACACCCACCTATCTCTCAAAGGAAAGCAGTGTCATTTTTAACCCTGAGAAAAAGTGACCACTTTGCTTTATTAATAGACTAGCGACCCGCCCCGGCTCCGCACGGGAAAATGGTTATTTTAGGTTATCCTTAAGTATATTATGCATGTATTATACATAATAAACCTTCCTCTTGAATCACTCTATCTATAAAAAAAACCGCATCAAAATCCGTTGCGTAGTTTTAAAGATTGAAGCATACATAGGGACATAGGGATATAGGGTCAGAGAAAGCGACTTTGTTTATACTATGTAGTGATTTAAGCATAGTGGATAAATTCAATCACGTCACGCGTGAGAGACAATTTTGTCGTGCGTATTCTCTTATCCTATTGGAGGATATTGCAATATGGCGGGCTTTTTGACAGTTAAATGTGCGACAAACTTTTGCCATAGCACTGCATGTTACGGGGGTGGTTTAAAATAAGAACCCAGAGATTTTCTGACATTACTGACTCCATTTTGTTTTCTAGGTTTGTATTGTAGTCGTCATGTACCTAGTAGTATAGTTTGTATAGTGATAGTGAGCACTTACCGAGTTGCCAGGAGGGGCGGATCATGTAGTTGTTGAACATGCGTATGGCATTGCTCGCCTCAGCATCGGTAGTGTACATGGCAAACGCGTACCTGCGCCAAACAAAACCGGTCACGTTACCAAACTTAGGCCTCATTTACGGAGACGCGGGGCGTCGCGCGGCGCGTCGCGCGGCGCGTGTGGCGTCTCATACTGTTTGAGAGGCGCGGACAATCCAAATGTATAGCACGCCGCACGCGCCTCGCTACGCCACGCGTCTCCGTAAACGATGCCTAACAGCAGCGGCGACGCTAATTAAAAAACCACTCGCCAAAGCACAACTTACTCAACATGCGATTAAATAAGTACTCATAATAATAGTTTTTGATAGTTGTAAACCTTGAACATAAGTTAGGGCTTAATCGAGAAAATATTCGCATTTCCTCGGGAAATTTTAATTAGTACAACTATACTTCGTATGCTCGTTATCATTTCCCTCAGGCCGCATCATCCAAAGGATACCACAAAAATATTAATAGAATGGACCTCGCGTAAGCAAAATACGTAATACAACCAACACGACTTTTTCTATCGCTTTGCACGGTGGCATGCGGCTGGAGATGTTGACCGTGAGAGTGCCCGTATTCCGTAGCGGTAGGGGTGAATTTCGTAGTGCGAATGTCCAACCGCATGTGCTGGCTTCTGTACAAAGCGACTCGAAGAAAATTCAGAATCAGAAACATTACGGGGGCGCTCTCAAGGGCATTATGTCCAGCGGCTGCATGTACATAATCCAGGGACAGAAAACTGCATTAGAAGATACTAAACAATACCACTTAACTCTCACACATCCACAGTATGTAATTCAATAATCTTATACAATATCCAATCACTCCACTTCGAGCTATCAAAATCGTCAACTTGACGCCATTAAATTGAACTCACCGCTACCCTGCTCACCTGCTTCCTCTACGCCGACGCCTCGAAGTTTACCAACATGCAGATAGAGATATTTGGACGTCTCTTTTAAAGTCACTCACCCTCTGTTCCACCCCGAGAAGTTGATCATGAGTCGGAACTCGAAGAGCTCGCCGGCCTGTCGGAACAGCGGCACGAGGGTGTCCTCGAAGCAATCGTGGGGGATCCTGCCTATGAATACCTGCAACAACAAAGCCTAAATTAACTTTTTATCCACACCAGATTTACCTAAAAAACCAGGGCATTCTAAACCAGGTCAAAGTAATTTGAACTTTAGTGGCGTTTCCTATCAGACAGTGCATCTTCTGGACCTGTACACCACGTCTACCTAAAAAAACCACCACCAACCAGTCGTATCTAATTTGAACGTTAGTGGCGTGGTAGGAAGATTTCAATTCGCACGTTTGCTATCAGACAGTGCATCTTCTGCACCTGTACTATTATTTATTCTGTGACAGGGTGAACCTTCATCATCCCAGTAACATGTTGTGGAGATCTTTGGGGGAGGGCTTTGACCAGCAGTGAACGGCTTTCGGCATTATCATTATATTCGGTATTTCGGAATTATGATGATGAACTCTACCGTATGTAGGTATCGTAAATACGAGGCGACTAAAACAGCGTGCACCCATCATTCAGGATTATGGTAACACTTTCCTTTCAAGGGAGATAGGCCTTAGGGCGATTACGCACGCATCGTGTCCGGTACAGTTCCGAATCCACAGAACGTCTATTCTATACAAAACAAACTTCTATACTCCCATAAGCGTGCGCCATAACTCCGTTTTTGCTAAACACCACTTCTACGTTTTAAGCAATTACCTTTACACAAAACTAAACAAGGCTATCGGGCTGTCACACCTAAATAGACATGAACTGAAAATAAGACTAATAAAATGGTTGCTAACTCAAAATTATCAAAATACAGAAAAATTGCTCACCTTAGGTCTTTAACGGCTACTGCAGTATCGTTTTTATCTACAACTCCCTGCATATATCAATGAATACTACAGACACACCCTATCACACCTACCCTTCAGGTAACAACGCCCGCACCCGCCGGCGGGGGCGCGGCCAGAATCAAAATCAAAATTGAAAATCAGAGACGGAGCCCCTCAGGCGTCGCCTCCTTCACGATATTTTTCAATATCAACGCGCTAGGCCGTGGTCCGAGGCTCCCTCGAGCCGCCCCTAGACGCGTTGGTATATGACTTTTTTTTGGGGTAGAGTCTTCCACTCCCCCGCCAGTCCGGTGAAGCTTGATTTGTCGTACCTTTTCGACACAAGCATAGGTCAATTAAAAAAAAAAAAAAAACCCTTTCACACCCTTCACTGTTTCTTTCTCCTTCTCACACACACATATAAAACACACACACACACACACACACACAAACACACACACTTTCATCTTATACTGAAACTTAAAACATGACAAGATAAGTTGGACAAGACATAAATTCTGGAGTCAAACTCACTACCTCCCAAGATACAGGTTTTTCACCTAGTTTGGGAAATAGGGACTGATGTGAATCACTACAACACTAAACTTTGTATTGTTACATTCAAATAGTATAAGTTTTGAAATAAAGATATTATTATTATTATTATTATTATTATTATTATTTCTCTCGGACAGACAAAAATATTGTATGGACTTTCTCAGATTCAGACGGTAGTGCGTAACCGCTCTTAGTCTAGAAGTAAATTTTATATTGGGAGTTTTGGAGAGTGGTGAAATAATTCACAGGATTAAAACGCGTGGATTAACCGAATATTTTCATCTCAGTTCACAATATTTACGCTGCCTGTTACCTTCAGCTTTGATAGACGATAGAGTATAACGCTCGCTCTATGAAAGATGACCCATACCACCCGTACTCTTAAGCTCCGTCATAGATCCAAGGTTAGTATTTTAGTCAGTCTTAACTTTAATTACGGCGATCATAGTAGCGACAGACAAAACAACTTGAACAAGATGCAACGTGGTACAACTGCGCGCGCACGAAAAGTTCATAGTAAAATACATATACCTAGTATAAAACAAAGTCGCTTTCTCTATCCTTATGTCCCTTTGTATGCTTAAATATTTAAAACTACGCAACGGATTTTGATGCGTTTTTTTAAATAGACAGAGTGATTCAAGAGGAAGGTTTATATGTATAATATATGTATAATACATGCATAATATACTTAAGGATAACCCACAATAACCATTTTCCCGTGCGGAGCCGGGGCGGGTCGCTAGTTGTGCTATATTTGGTTTCCCTACGCGCGCATTCCTTCTCTGCTCAAGTTGTTTGCCGATATGTAATGAATAAACCTCTTCGGCAACTTCTCTCTAGC
Organism: Teleiodes luculella; assembly: GCA_948473455.1. Taxonomy (NCBI): domain Eukaryota; kingdom Metazoa; phylum Arthropoda; class Insecta; order Lepidoptera; family Gelechiidae; genus Teleiodes; species Teleiodes luculella. The sequence goes on along the minus strand of OX419595.1, from coordinate 3,085,767 downwards.
GCATATACCGAGGCTAATAAAGACCGATACTATAAGTTTACTTAGCGACCTAACAGTATCTGTCCCTTTATTCTATTGTTGTCAGCTTATAACTATTTCCGGCTTCTGATTACGCTATGACCTGACGAGCAAGTAGCGTAGTAAAGATATTACGCTCGTCGTCACTCAACGAATTATTATTTATAACCGGTTAAATATAACTTGAACTTCTAATTAGAACTAACCTGAGAGTCTACGCTTTAATAGGTGATTGGGTAGATAGAGTCAAAGTAAAGATTTTTAAATTGACTATGGAGTTTGTTGCACAAAATCAAAAGGCACCGGACTCGGCCTAGTATACCTACTAGTACTACTACATGGTACCCCATGGAATGGATAAAATCGTGACCTTGTATGCTGTACATTAAGTGTACATTCTACGAAAAATACGTTTAAGCTTGGGGTACGTTTTGCGATTGAGCCATGATGTGGATTGTATGAGTGTTCTGAAGGTTTAGTCTTGAGTACAGTCAAGAGCAGGTCAACTTAACGCTTTGGGCTTCGCATTCTTATGACCGTTGTGTAGGGGACAGAATCGTGAGCCTGCCCGTACGGTCAAGTCAACTGCAAGGTAAGCTGAACATGCGTTTTGCGATTTTCTACCTTATTCAACGGACATAAGAACGGTACAAATTCCAATGCGTTGAGCTAAGCGTGCTCTCGACTGTCACTACAGACCGCGATTTTGGACAATAGGCTCAAATCACACCGGAAGAGCAGCGACGCGGCGAGCACTTTCAGGCCGTTTACACATTATGCCGCAGCGGCAGCGCCGCCCGCCCTAGTTTTGTATGGATTTGTTACACATTAGTCTATGCCGCTGCCGCCGCGGCGTAATGTGTAAGGCTCCATATAAATCCATACAAAACTAGCGCGGGTGGCGCGGCGGCGGTGCCGCTACCGCTGCGGCATAACGCGCTCAGTGTGAAACAATTTTAAACTATCCGCAATAATCCCGCTTATTAAAAATACTATAGTATCGCCTGAAACTTCGGTAGTGCGGCCCGTTTCAAGCGATAGTAGTCTTTTTAGTAAGCGTACTATAGTCTTAAGTTTAAAATTATTTCACATTATGAGCCCTTTCACACGAGCGATTTTATTCGGCGATTTCTCGGCGGAGCGAGATCGCAGCGAGCACGCGGCGGCTCGCGGCGTGTACACAACCATATTATTGGTATTTGGTATCGCGGCGAGACGCGGCGTTATCGCGGCGGTTAGGCGGCGGAAATCGCCGAAAAAAATCGCTCGTGTGAAAGGGCTCTAAAAGTGCTCGCCGCGTCGCTGCTCCGGTGTGATTTGAGCCTTACCCATACCGTGACAATTTGCGAAACTGACATTTTGATAATCCTGTGAAAATCGGCTCTCTGACCTCAGCCTTAGCAGCCAACTCTACAAATTACAAATCATAGGTTCAGTTCATTATACTCTCTTGCTCAGTGATGTGTGTGATGTGCGTCTCTCCTTGCATCATGCACGATCCATTCAGCAACTAATAGCAAAACTCGCTTTTTTTTTTTTTTAATTGACCTATGCTTGAGTCGAAAAGGTACGACGGATCAAGCTTCACCGGACTTCTCGGCCACTTCACCGGCCACTCGCCACAGCCACAAAACGCCAGAATATTCCCCATCCATACATTTTATATGCACTTACCGCAGCCGCACTTATGGGTGGATCACACGTAGCGAGTACAGTGGCGAGAGAGTGCACTCGGCCGAGTGGTTGTTATGGGTTGATCACACGTAACGAGTAGAGTGGCGAGACAGCAAATGGTCACTGGGCCGAGAGAGTCGGCCAACCGAGTCGCTGTTCACACGTATTTACAAAAGTGGCGAGACAGTTCAGTTTGATGCTGTTGGTTGTCGTATACAATTGATCGCAGAAAACCTGATTTTTATTTTATTTTCATTTCTTATTGCAATTAGGGCTGCATTACACTTGACTTTGTTTTTATATTCAGGTGACAAAAATTCCATAAACATTCGTGTATTTTTTAACACTGTATGAATTTAATTGTCATTTCTAATATCCATTTCACATCATTCCACATACTACTAGCCATTTTCATTGAAAAAAACTAAAATAACAAAAATAAATAAACACACGCTGCTCGGTACAAATCGAACGAGTGGCGAGTGGCCAACCGAGTGCCTGTCCACACGAGCCGAGCGGGATAGCGAGTGGCTGCGGGGGCTGAAGAATGAAGCGGGGGGGTGGGCACTCGGCCGAGCAAACAAATCATGATTCTAGTCGCTGTCTCGCCGTTTTGGCTCGGCCGAGTACTCGCCAAAGTGTTCATACGTAACAACCACTCGGCCGAGTGCACTCTCTCGCCACTGTACTCGTTACGTGTGATCAACCCATCAGCCCCCGCAGCCACTCGCTATTCCGCTCGGCACGTGTGGACAGGCACTCGGTTGGCCACTCGCCACTCGTTCAATTTGTACCGAGCAGCGTGTGTTTATTTATTTTTGTTATTTTAGTTTTTTTCAATAAAAATGGCTAGTAGTATGTGGAATAATGTGAAATGGACATTAGAAACGACAATTAAAATCATACAGTGTTAAAAAATACACGAATGTTTATGGAATTTTTCGTCACCTGTATATAAAAACAAAGTCAAGTGTAATGCAGCCCTAATTGCAATAAGAAATGAAAATAAAATAAAATAAAAATCAGGTTTTCTGCTATCCATTGTACACGACAACCAACAGCATCAAACTGAACTGACTCGCCACTTTTGTAAATACGTGTGAACAGCGACTCGGTTGGCCGACTCTCTCGGCCCAGTGACCATTTGCTGTCTCGCCACTCTACTCGTTACGTGTGATCAACCCATTAGGTATGGTGCCACTCGCTGTAAACCGTCGTTGCTCGCTTCTTGTGGCCCGCACCGGCCACTAAACGCCAAGACCAACCTTCAAAAACTTCAATCTTTCTTCGATAGAGTAGGTAAAGTAGGATGTAGTACCCATGCCATGCGGCTGGATGTGTTGATTTTGAGAACACCCGTATTCGGTATAACGGTAGGGGTGAATTTCGTAGTTCGGATGTTCAACCGTAAATGCTGGCTTCTCTGTACATTAAAATATGCGCCGCCGCGCGCTTCAGCTATATTTATGGCCGCTTCTAGCTTCTCGTGGCGGCGTTTGTGGTTGAGGTGCGGCAGCCCGTGTGCGGCGACCCTAAGTAAAAAATATGAACGTGCTACCAACCTATGTTGTTATCAAGTAGGGCGTCTTACCTCACAATTTCTGGATGGTTCTGGTCCTGACCAGGCGTGAGGAGCCTTCCTGTAAATCCTCTGTCCGTTTATTTGTGTTAGTGTATAAGATGCATTATTTTCGGTTAGAGATAATAATCTTGTTGATAATTCGTACTGATTCACTTCACTAGATGAAGAATAATGCTTAACAGGTGGCATCTTAGCCAATATAAATTTTTATCTTATTTATAATAATAATATTCTCGAAAATATTTCACTACGCGTCACGCTTCTTGCGTGGACTTCAAAAAAGAAAGAAATGAAAAAAGAAAATGGCGCTTTGTAAACAAAATGGAGTCTATCCCGACCTTGAAAAATGCTGAAAGGACGATCGTTTAGTTATTTTTTATTATGAGATTTTTCATGTTTCGATTCATAACAACAATCAAATTATATTTATTATAAAAATAACGTTTACATAATAAATAATAAAAAATTAAAGATTCTTATACCCAAACAATAATTAAATTTTACATAAAAGTAATTACTCATTACGGAAGTAATGAAAAATTTGGAACACGTTATTATTTGAATTAAAATACTAACTTCCGGTTTCAGTCCTTTTTATAATAAAAAATTAATAAAAAGATAAGTTTTTCGCAACACTGTGGCCAGAGATCACATTACTGCGTGGGTTATTTATTTTAGTTTTCAGTTGAAATACGAAGGGCACGCAAGAACCAAACTTTATCGAGATAGGTACAAAAACTTTTGTTTAGGGCTGGGTTTAAATTTCCCGCTTTAATGGTGATTGAAGATTTTTGGAAAGTCGTCGGAAATGGAAGTACAAAAAAAATAATAATTGTATTGTATTGTAGGTGACGAAAAGTTTTTTATCACGAAGTCAGCAAAAAAACCAATTACATAAATTATTTGAATATCATAACTTATGGCATAAATGTGTTGTTTATTTCACGTTATTGTAGTTCTACTGATTTGAAATATAGAATAGAGTCCGCGCCACCACCTCAGACCGCGGAAAAACGTGAGAACTAAAATGGCAACTCCCACGCAACTCCCCTATGCTATAGACGATAAGTGTTAATTTTCGGTGCGTTGTGCGATTGCAACGCCGAGTGAGTGGTGGCGCGGACGAATAAAAACTTAGTGTCCGTTACATCAGTGTACCCATGCGTTAAATGCCTTATTCTTATATATGTCACTAAAGGGCGGCGTCCACTAAAACATGCGCGGTCGTCCGTCCCTCTTACTTTATTAAAATTAAGGCTGTTCCATGGATTGGAAATGATACTTTCATTTTAAAGAAGAGCAGCTCGTTGTTTGGAGCGGGCTATATATTTTATAGGATAGAAAGAAGCCGGAATTGTTTTGTGGATTGAAAATAGGAAAATACTAAGAACGTTTAAAAACTTGACTTTATTGAGACAAGATAAAAGACGAACAATTTGCAATTAAGCTATTTTTACACACACATAAAAATATAATAGAAATATCAATTCTATTTTTAAATTAATTTATATTTTTCTTCTTTTATAACCTTTAGAAATAGGTATATTTAAAAAAGATTCTATGTTGGTTTCCAACACTCGTTCTCTACTTTATAATGTAAAGCCTGACCAGAAAAACCGTACGTACGTACGCGGTACGGTACGTTATGACTAGTAGGTAGGTACATTATATTTTTCCTATGCCAGAAAAATAAAAAACTTGTTATAGGAGCGGCGCGGTGGCACCGCCGTCGATCGCATCGCACGCACGTGTAAAGTTTATGGCAACAATTTTCATAGTAAAATTAGTTCCATTAAAATTCCGCAATATGGTGAGGTTTTTTATTTTTCTGGTCAGCATTTACGATTACGAAAGCATCATCATTCATTCATCCATCTTGCATATTAAAAATGTAAAGCCTGACCAAAGAAATGAGAAACCTGCTCAGGGGGCGCCACGTGTATATTTTTACGAATATGGCAACAATTTCCCTTATAAAATTAGTTCCATTGAAATTCCGCAATATGGCGAGGTTTCTTATTTCTTTGGTCGGGCTTTATAATACAATGAGGAAAGAAATACAATATGATATGAATATGAGCATCAAAACATTGAGGTACATGTACCTACATTACATGAACGGACACATACCAGCTGAGTTGATTGACATCACTTTGACATTTCATTCATTCATACACGCACGCACACACACTGGACACACTCACACACTTCATTCAACCAACGTCGTCTCGTCGTCGTCTCGTCGCGTCGTTTTCCTTTTGCTTGCATTAATAACCTAGAATTATAGAAATATTTATTATAACTAAATATAAGTTGATCTGCATAAACTCTTCTTGCAATGTTGTATCCCTAATTAACAACGCCCAGGAGCTAGTGCCCTTGTTTACTAAATATTAAGTATTTTTGGTGTATAGTGTTAGTTTAGAAACATGGGGATTTTGGAGAAGATATCTGAAATTGAGAAGGAAATTCAAAGGACACAGAAAAATAAAGGTAAATTGTATCATGGTATACACGAACTGGAAACACTAGGCAATTTTATTGCTAGTTTCGAAGTCTTAGGCTGAAGACAACTTACAGTTAGGTTATAAGTTTTAATACCTAGCTAAAATTTATAAAACTCAGCTCATGCAGTAATTGCCAAATGGTTTTTTCTTCTAGTACATTATATCACTGAAGTTGACTCTCTGACCCACTTTTCTATCTATGTTATTTATGATTTAGGGATTCATGGATATTGCCTTTTGATGAACACAAAATAAAAATTTAGAAGTATTTATCATTAGTTTGTAAATACCTTTCAAATGTTTTGTATGAATGAATAATTAAGTTAGTTTATTTTTTCCTAGCTACCGAGTACCACTTGGGATTACTGAAAGCCAAGCTCGCAAAATACCGATCTCAGCTTTTGGAGCCCTCAAAGAAGGGAGGTGACAAGGGCGAAGGGTTTGATGTGTTAAAGTCCGGAGATGCCCGAGTGGCACTCATTGGTTTCCCTTCTGTCGGTAAGGTATGTGATGCTGATCTATATTGCAAACTTATTATTTGCATTAAAGTTACAATGATTCTATAAAGCAGCTGCAGCACAGTGTGTAAGCACTATTCTAAAAAAATTGGGTATCTTTTTTATTTGTGAAAAATAAAAAAGATCATAAATGAGTGCCTATTCTGTTCAAAAAGGTCCTTCCTTGAAAAATTACATAGTACATTTACTCTAACAGGTGACCCAACCTATCTCCCTACATAATAGATGTTGAAATCTTTAGTATCATAATTATGAATGTCTTAGAAAAGGTCAATCATCAATTTATAATTTATTCATGTAAATCTTTTCAGTCGACACTGCTGTCAACATTAACACACACTCACTCAGAGGCAGCGAGCTATGAATTCACAACGCTAACATGTATCCCCGGGGTGATAGAGTACCGAGGCGCTAACATACAGCTGCTTGACTTGCCTGGCATCATTGAAGGAGCCGCTCAGGGCAAGGGCAGGGGGAGGCAGGTCAGTTATTTAACATTTGTTAGGTTCTATCTTTTGTCATATAGAATGAAAAATGATTTAATAATATAATGGTTAAAAATTAATGAATATAAGCAATAAACTGTAAAAAGTTGAAGTGTAGTTTGAAATGAAAATAAAATAACAAAGATCTCAGTGGACCTGTTTGTTTACTATCTACTTTTTATTAGATTATTTATCAACGTTAAGACTGACTAGACCCTAATAATAATAGTGTTTATTTATAATGTTGTGTGAACTTTAAATCCTAATTTTTGTATCAATTTATGGAATTTTTCACCTAAAAGATTGTGTACTTCCTACTCACTGTTTTTTTTTCTACTCACTGTTCAACATGTGGATAGTGTTATTAACTTTGTATAAACATAGTTTAAATTTTACATGAAATAAAGTCATAGTCCGGGAGCCGAGGGCCTAAACACCTACCTCATCGAGTACCCCAACAGGCTATCTCTAGGTCGTTAACCGTCACTTAAACACTGAAAAAAAAAATAGTCTGCCAGAGCCGATCCTGCCGGGTCATCGAAATTTTTGACGTATTTTTTTCGTGGAACTTACCTCATAAAGTACCCGAATGAAAGTGGTGGCATCAGTTAACCATTGATTAATAATGTATAAAAAAATTGGTCTGCCACTGCGCAACCTGCCGGAAGTACTTGGCAGACGCCCTGAAATGTGCCCATCTGACACCCTTCACTTACCTCATCGAGTACCCCAATAGGCTATCTCTAGATCGTTAACCGTCACTTAAACACTGAAAAAAAAAATAGTCTGCCAGAGCCGATCCTGCCGGGTCATCGAAATTTTTGACGTATTTTTTTCGTGGAACTTACCTCATAAAGTACCCGAATGAAAGTGGTGGCATCAGTTAACCATTGATTAATAATGTATAAAAAAATTGGTCTGCCACTGCGCAACCTGCCGGAAGTACTTGGCAGACGCCCTGAAATGTGCCTATCCGACACCCTTTGACAAGTTTTGACCTGGCAGACCTTGTGATCCATTATCACAGGCATTTTGGTTATTTTTCGGCGTTGGTCCCATCGAGGTACTCGATGAGGTAGGTGAAGGGTGTCGGAATGGGCAATAATGGGCATATTTCAGGGCGTCTGCCAAGTACTTCCGGCAGGTTGCGCAGTGGCAGACCAATTTTTTTATACATTATTAATCAATGGTTAACTGATGCCACCACTTTCATTCGGGTACTTTATGAGGTAAGTTCCACGAAAAAAATACGTCAAAAATTTCGATGACCCGGCAGGATCGGCTCTGGCAGACTATTTTTTTTTTCAGTGTTTAAGTGACGGTTAACGATCTAGAGATAGCCTATTGGGGTACTCGATGAGGTAAGTGAAGGGTGTCAGATGGGCACATTTCAGGGCGTCTGCCAAGTACTTCCGGCAGGTTGCGCAGTGGCAGACCAATTTTTTTATACATTATTAATCAATGGTCAACTGATGCCACCACTTTCATTCGGGTACTTTATGAGGTAAGTTCCACGAAAAAAATACGTCAAAAATTTCGATGACCCGGCAGGATCGGCTCTGGCAGACTATTTTTTTTTTCAGTGTTTAAGTGACGGTTAACGACCTAGAGATAGCCTATTGGGGTACTCGATGAGGTAGGTGTTTAGGCCCTCGGCTCCCGGACTATCAGACTTTGTACACAGTTGTTTACTATTCCCAACCCAATTAAATAGAGCATAAAATAATTTGCTACTTTATAAAAAGAAGCTCAAAATTTACTGTTCAATGACATATGTATCACGATTCCGCAGGTGATAGCAGTGGCCCGGACCGCAGACTTGGTACTGATGATGCTGGATGCCACGAAGCCCTACGTGCACCGCCAACTGCTGGAGCGGGAGCTGGAAAGCGTCGGTATACGGCTCAACAAGCCCAAACCCAACATATACTTCAAGGTATGCTGGTGGCATGTCTCTCAATAAACCTAATATATACTTCAAGACACAGGTCAGTCACTCCATAAAGAAAATGTGTTTTAACAAGCTACTTATTTTTGAATAACAACTGAATATCAACTACAAGTCAATGGCGCTAGGCGCTATGTAAAACACCCCGAACACCCCTGGTAGAGTCCCGCGGCGGCGCCTGCGGGGTGCGGGGCGTGGGGCGCTATATCGGGCGGGGAACTCATTTTAGCGCTGGAGGGGTGAGTGTCCTTTCTGTACGGGTTAGTACTATTATTTTCTTCTGTGCTTCAAGGTATGCTGGTGGCATATCTCTCAACAAGCCCAAAACCAACATAATATGTTCAAGGTATGCTAGTGGCGTATGGCTCAGCAAGCACAAACCTATCATTTTATACTTCAATTCGAGGTATGCTAGTCGCATATTATGGCTCAAAAAGCCTAAACCCAACATACTTCAAGGTACGCGGGTGGCATATGGCTCAACAAGCCCAAATCCAATATTATACTTCAAGCTATTAAAGTGGTTCAGGAATGATGTTTCTTCAAAAAAATTGAAAATTGTAAACATTGTTAAAGGTTTCATATGAAATGTGCATGCAGAGTTTACCATTTTCTATTATATTATTTCTATTCTTTATAATATATAGAGATATTTCTAAATTGTACTTGCCAGAAAAGAACTTTAATTTAACTAAAAGATAAAAAATGAAACTCTGAGTTGCAACTAACCTAACCCTCATTGTGTTCATAATTATTTGATGACGAGCGCAATTTTAAAAGGTGTAAATGTAATATAATTTCAGGTGAAGAAAGGCGGCGGGCTATCTTTCAACTCAACGTGTACTCTCACTAAAGTAGACGAGAAAATGGTGCAGATGATCCTACATGAATACAAGATATTTAATGCGGAGGTACAACTAATCAAATTACTATAGCCTAAAAAGATTAAGAATAAGAAACATTTGTTTGCGGGACATCACAACACAACAGAGAATTATTCTATTCTATTCTATTATTTTATTCTATTCTATTCTAATACAAATGTTAAAAATTACATGGAACGAAAACAATTTTTACAATATGGATTATTGTAAGTAAGTTAACATAATCCGTATGTGCTGCGACACCACACAAAAAGGGCCTCCCTCAGCGGAAGTCCTCAGACTTCCCTCAGATTGCAAAGATTCTTCAAAGAAACAAAAGGGTAACCACCCATTAAAAGGTACGACCACCCGGACCACCAATTCGACACAAGCAATTAAAAGAAAAGGCCTTTGACCATTAGTGGATTGTTTTATGATGTAAGCAGTATTGGGCTTGCGCTGCTTGGATACTTAGTTGCGTGCACATGTCGTCGGCAAATTGTAGATCTCGTCATTTTACAGAATGCATCGGCATTTTACAAACATTTAGCATTCTGTAATATGCCCAAGGCAAATTGTAGAACGCTTTCCTCTTTTCAATGAGCAACGTGGTATAATGGAGCTGAATTCGTCCGCGCGCAGTTGTATCACGTGACATTTTGTTCAATTCGTATTCCGCTAATTATACTTGAATATTTTTTATACAGCTTAATAGCAATGTTATATGTACAGGCCGCATTTTGACTTTTTTGTTTCGATGTGTTTTGCTGTAAATAAAGTGTTGTACAAAGTCCGGTGAAGCTTGATTGGTCATACCTTCGCAACCACAGACAGAACATTTAAAAGAGGTGAGAAAGGCGATAATGCGCCGTTTGTACTACATCTGTACTTAAATAAAGATGAAGTTTACACACATATTTGCAATTTCAAATCAAGCCAATCATAGCGCCGCTCAATCACGCGATTTCAAATGGAACGAATCATACGCATGCACGCATACTGATGTACATTTTTATAGCTATGTGTGAGTTAAACAGCGCGATCGCGTCTTTGCGTGGAGATATGAGCGTTGCTCATATCCTCGGCGCGCCTGCCCTGCCCACAGCTCCTTTCTAATCTCCTTTAAGTGTTTTGTGTTTGCAACACAAGTATAGGTAAATAAAAAATATATATGTATGGATTTTTGTCAGGTATTGTTCCGCGAGGACTGCACGGCGGACGAGCTGATCGACGTGATCCTGGCGAACCGCGTGTACCTGCCCTGCATCTACGTGTACAACAAGATCGACCAGATCTCCATCCAGGAGGTGGACCGCATCGCCAGGGAACCCAACTCCGTCGTCGTCAGGTACACATACACATACACATCAACAGAACAGGTATACATACAGATATCAGTGTACACCTAAACATGAACAAGTATACCACAGAACATTTAAAAGAGGTTAGAAAGGCGCTGTGGGCGGGGCAGGCGCGCCAAGGATATGAGGATATGAGATATAAAAATGTACGTGTGTGTGTGGTGTGAGGGCCACTTTGCTTAAACTCAATGAAAATATGACCTTGATTTAGTGTGCATTGCAAAACAATTGTGCAGTTAATATCAAATTTTGTGCAACTCAATTGAGCGAGTTGTAAGCTGAAATGTTGGGCTCTCAATCCTCCAATGGAGGATTGAGGGCCCAACATTTCAGCTTACAACTCGCTCAATTGAGTTGCACAAAATCTGATATTAACTGCACAATTGTTTTGCAATGCACACTAAATCAAGGTCATATTTTCATTGAGTTTAAGCAAAGTGGCCCTCACACCACACACACACAAATGTACATCGGTATGCGTGAAAGAGTATGATTCGTTCCATTTGAAATCGCATGATTGAGCGGCGCTATGATTGCGTGCGTAAACTTCATCTTTATTTAAGTACAGATGTAGTGGAGGTGAAAGGTGGGGTGGAATCTGTGTCGGGCCCATGGTCTAAGAAAATTAGGTCTAACCATTAGACCACGTGACTGACACAAACCTACGTCATCTTGCGCTGTTCATTCGTGTTAATAGACAAGGATAAACGTGGTCTAATGGTTAGACCTAATTTTCTTAGTCCATGGTCGGGCCGTAGCGAGTCGCATTTCATACAAATCGTATTCAAGCTGTTTTTGCGCTCCGCCCCGGTACATATGTGTGTAATTTTAGACATGAATAGATAATATAAACAGGTGCACATACATATACATAAATAGGGTAAGAGCCCGTCCCCATGTCTACGGCGCGGCACGTCACGGCGCCGCGGACGGTGGCGCCAATTCTAGTAATAATAGGAGAATAATCCTATCGCGATCTATAGAAATTATTCTCCTATTATTACTAGAATTGGCGCCCGTTGACGTGCACCGCCCGCGGCACCGTGGCGCCGTAGACATGGGGACGGGTTCTACGCTTTGAAGCTTTTGATCGTCAACGTGACGCGTATGGGTGTGTTTGCAGCTGCAACATGAAGCTAAACCTGGACTTCCTGCTGGAGACGCTGTGGGAGTACCTGGCGCTGATCCGCGTGTACACCAAGAAGCCCGGCCAGCCGCCCGACTTCCACGACGGACTCATACTCAGGAAGGTCAGCACCACACCACAGAATACCAAATAGTAGTCCCTACAGAAGCTGCACTAGGCGACATCATTCGTATAAATTGCAACCCTAGCTCCGTTATAATAAAGTGCAATTCAGATCGCACGGCGCTAGGCGAAAAGAAGTAGTTGCTGCATCTCTCTCTCTCGCGTATTGCGCCACTCTACTAACACATTACGACGGTAGGTAGTTATAGCGCGCAAGTACATGGAGTGACGGAGGCCTGCCCACACACAAAACCACAGAAGAAAATAAAAGTACTAACCCGTACCTGCAGGACACTCACCCCCCCGCTTGGCACTCGTTCCCCGCCCGATATAGCGCCCCACGCCCCGCACCCCGCAGGCACCGCGGGACTCCGCCGGTGGTGTTCGGGGGTGTTTTACATAGCGCCTAGCGCCATTGACTTGTAGTTGATATTCAGTTGTTATTCGAAAAGAAGTAGCTTGTCAAAACGCGTTTTCTGTATGGAGTGACCGGCCAGTGACACAACTATCAAACATATAATTTGAACACATGATTGGATGGAGGGGTTTTATGTAACACTAACTTTCCGCCGCGTTTTTCCCGTGGGAATGAGGCATTTTCCCGCTGTAAAAAGTTTATGTTACTCCTGAGTAAGCCTTAAGTCATACTAATATTATAAATGAAAGATTTGTATTTTTGTGTGTGTTTGTAATGAATAAACTCAAAAACTACTGAACCGATTTCAAAAATGCTTTCACCACTAGAAAGCTACATTTACCAGGGTTCATTACAAACCACCATTCCAGCATTTTCAAACCAGCTTTAACCCTTTATAAGGCAAAACAACTTTATAAAATTCATTCGTTTTCGACTTGATGTTAAGGGTATTAGGTTGAAATTAAGGTGTCTTGTAAAGTTTTAAAGCTCTTTATTATACATTTCCAGGGCGTGTGTATCGAGCACGTTTGTCACTCGATCCACCGCACGCTGGCAGCCCAGCTAAAGTACGCACTAGTGTGGGGCACCAGCACCAAGTACAGCCCGCAGCGGGTCGGCATATCGCACACGGTACACGACGAGGACGTGGTGCAGCTCATCAAGAAGTAGACACCTGTACGTACACACACACACACACACACACACACACACACACACACACCAGCACCAAGTACAGCCCGCAGCGGGTCGGCGTCCTTTCCGAACCTGACGACGAAATCACTGATGCAGTTAATGCAGTCAAAGATTTTAGATTACACCTAACAGAATGCCCTTCTCGTAGCGAAAACCCTTCAGGTAACAATGCCCGTACCCGCCGGCGGGGGCGCGGCCTCAACCAAAATTAATATTGTTAAACAGAGACGGAGCCCCTCAGGCGTCGCGTCGTCTCCTTCACGATGTTTTTCAATATCAACGCGCTAGGCCGTGGTCCGAGGCTCCCTTGGCCCTTGAGCCGCCGAGTTGGTATATGACTTTTTTTGGGGTAGAGTCTTCCGCTCCCGCAAGTCCGGTGAAGCTTGATCCGTCGTACTTTTTCGACTCAAGCATAGGTCAATAAAAAAATTAAAAAAAAGTGTATAAATTCTAAAAATTAATTTAATTATATTTTTCCAGGACCAAATATAGCTGCTGCTGATTGGCGGCGGCTGAGGCGTGGCGGGCGGCCTAAGCGAAATTAAAAGGATAATAATACCTTTATAACTAATTGTTTGGTAGCTTAAGCCAATGAAGACGTGTTGACGCTAATCAGCCTGTACAGTTAGTGTGTTAATGCCGATGCAACCGAAGTTCGGCGGCTGAATTTAGGTTCCAATCTATTCGACTTATATGACACACCATAAGCGCCGAACTTACCCCCAGGCCACAGCTTCGCGCGTCGGCGGCGGCGGCGGCGGCGGCAGTGACTTGCGGCGCAAAACTTGCCAGAACGTTAGTATTGTAACATTTTACGATATTTTGGAGCACTTTGCGTCACATGACTTAAAACGTTACTTTTACGTATTTTTAATCTTATTTGTGCTTTACATTACAGTGTTAAAGTAGTTTTCTAAGTAAAATAAGATAAACGTTACTTTTTGCATGAATATTGAACGTTTTTTGTAAAAGTTGGGTAATTTCACGCCTTTAAAACAGTTTCTTGATTTCGGTGGTACATTTTTCTAGCGGGTTTTAGAAATGAAATTTTTTTTTAGTTCTCTCATGGTAATTTTGACTATGTGTCACTGGCAACATTCCGCTGGTCGCCGCCGCCGCAGCCGACGCGCGAAGCTGTGGCCAGGCCCTTACGCGGCAAAATAATGTGTGCTCTATAGAATAAGTTTCCGCCGAAATTACGCCCAAGTCCGTCCGACCGAAGTTCGGCTGCACGCTATTACGCAACGAAATTTTGGCACTGTATGTCGTCAGTAATTCCAATAGATTGCGGGCGTTATAACGCCGAACTTAGGTCTCGTTAATTCGGCATAGTGTGTTCGTTAATTCGGCATAGTGTGTTTAGACACTTGAGCGCGCTAAGCGGAATACCTACTTTGTATTCATTTATTATGACTTGTCTTCCAGAGACAAAGACGTGCAAAAACGAAAGGGACGCAGTTATGCGTTAGAATGAGATACAAATACACCGCGCTCACTCTTGCGCATAACTGCGTCCCTTTCGTTTTTGCACGTCTTTTGACTTTGTCGCCAATGAAATAAGGCACTTATTTCGTTAAGGTATACAATGCGAATGCCAAATAGTGTAAAGTATGGAGTTTATTGGAAACGCTGTTCATTTGGTCGGTATTATTGTCTGTGAGCGTCAGAACCGCTTGATAAGTGTCTGAATATTGACGAGATGTATGCTATAAAACCGTACCTAAATAGTACTTAATAGTACCTATGAACAGATAAACAGTACTTCAGGCATTCACATAACAAATAGGTAGCGTCATACTCAAGCCATTCTGATGTATGGTTGGCTTGTACATTATCATATCTAGAAAACGCGTATAAACCATAATCTGGAACATGTATCAATAAACTGTACCTAAATAGTACCTTAAATTTCAATCTTTACAAAAGAGTAAATCATACAGGATAGTTTCGAAAACAAAAACAAAAATTGCCGTCATCAGACTTGCAGACAATGGATGAAAGACAACTGCATGTAACTTACCTAAGGATGATCGTACGTAATGGATAAGAAACGAAATACTTACATCGTTTTGTTCCCGCCGTAAAGTGACAGTACTCATAAAACTGAACAATTTTCCCAAAGAAAAAAATATGAAAAAACTTTCATTTTCAACTATTCATACAAATTGGTCTTGTAAAACGGGTTAGCTTGTATGAAAAGATGAAAAATAAAAGTCATCACTACGCTGCTGCGGGAACATAACGATGTAAACACTATATTGTATATGTATGAAATAATTTATATGGTAAATGATAATGAAGTAAAATAATGTCTAAATTAAAGGATCTAAATAGGAAAATTCAACAGGAGCGTGCGTTATCGAATATCTATAGAAAATAAACGTAGGTATTTAAAATCATCCACAATTTTGTTTTTCAGTGAAGAAGAAGAAGAAGTTTTCAAAACCATCCCGTATGATTTACTCTTTTGTAAAGATTGCAATTTAAGGTACTGTTTAGGTACAGTTTATTGATACATGCTCCAGATTATGGTTCATACGCGTTTTCTAGATATGGTAATGTACAAGCCAACCATACATCAGAATGGCTTGAGTATGACGCTACCTATTTGTTATGTGAATTCCTGAAGTACTGTTTATCTATTCATAGGTACTATTAAGTACTATTTAGGTACAGTTTTATAGCATACATCTCGTCAAAATTCAGACACCCTATCAAGCGGTTCTGACGCTCACTATTGTGTGATGTGGCAATGGGAGTTTACTTCAGTCTATATCAACCCACAAGTTGACTGGCGCTGCATCCTCTACGCCACATAAGAAAGCAGACCAAAGTTCCGGAGGGAAACTACCATGCTATTTGGCATACACTGATGGCGTCAATGCGCTTTTCGAATCTATCGCAAAAATGTTATAAAAATACCTCGCCAGTCGTGCTGCGATGCTTATTGTTAATATTTAATGGTAATACAGGAGAACGATGCGGATCAGGCCTAATAATGAGAAAAGACAGTGTCCATTTTTAGCAATAAATCTTAACCCATAGGGCTCACAATTACTGGGAATGCGATGCGAATCACATCGGAGTTATGTGTGGGAGCCTTTAGTCAGTCAAATAAAAAAAATACACAACACTTACGACGTGTTGGTAAAAAAATGGAACTTCATCGCTACTCAGCCCATGAAACAACAACCTTTCCAAAATTGTTAAAAAAATTACTTTCATACGAGCTGACTTCGTATGAAAAACTTTTTTTTCGCAAAAACAGATAGGTTTGTAAATGAAATAAATGAGCTGAAAATCTTACAACTGCTTTGATAGTGGGTTTTATGTTTCTTCATTTGTCTATAGATAGATGTGGTGAAAGTTATCTTTTCCCTAGACCTGGATCAGAGCCAGGTGTAGATCTCGTCTCGATCTTCTGCATATTTGTTAAAAACTAGTTTATCATGAATAAAGTTGACCTAAATACACTGCATGCGATTTTTACAGATCATGATTACTTATCATCTCTAACAAACTTATTTATATATTGTAAATAAATTACTGTGGACACATTTTTACATAGCACAGCAACACTGACGCATGCAGTGTATGAATGGACAGCGATCGTTATTATTATATTATTAACTTGGTAATTTTAAGGCTTCGGATGTATTGCATTTTCTTGATCATTATACCTACTTGTACATAAGCTGATAGTTCTCTATAAACCCTGTTAGTCTCGTGCTATCCTGCTCACACTTAAGGCTGGAGTAGACGTGCACGCGCCACTGAGTTATAATGTATAGAATTGTATGAGACAGGACACACCACTTGCGTAACGCAAATGTGCGTGTCGATGTTATTGTGTGTGTCCATCAAAATGGTAATCCATTTATTATAGCTATTGTTATTACAGCAAAACATGTCAGTTTATGGAGAACTATGCTAAACAATATCACATTAGCACTATAAAAAAAACCAAGTCAACCAATATTTAAATATTTTAAAATCTTGATTATGACAATTATTGCTCATTGATTTTATTTAAGAAATGTTTAAAAGGAATTGTAAAAAATACACTAGGTTTAACTGTAGTTTTAAATATTTTGTTCTTGCAACATATGGAATCCATACGCATTAAGCGGTGTATCCCAGGAGGCGGTTTCAGTAAGACCGGAGCAACCGCCGCGGTTGGGCGGTAGTCGCATCACAGTGCGTATAGTTATAGTTTTTCATACATATTTTAGATTTTGGGTTACCGCTTAGTGCGTAGAGAGCATTAGTATGGACTGGCCAGGTTTGAATAATCAACAAAGTAGTAGGTACTTGTACTTTCTAAAATAAAAGCTGCCCAGAAAAATAAAAACTTGCTTTTGGTGTTTTTTTTAATGTATTTCTAAAAATCGCTATTATAAAATTAGTTCCAATGAATTTCCGCAATATGGCGAGGCTTTTTTTTTTGGTAAGCTTCATATTACGTTGCGAGAACAAACCAAGCGTTATTTCTTTAATGAAATAATATGGGATGCATTATGTTAGATATTCTCCGTTGGTTTGTTACTGACTGACTGTTCAGTTCATTCGTATATAGCTGTAATATTGTATATACTCAAGTGTACTTTTGCATTGAAATAAATATTTTTAAATGCGTAAGTCTGTGTTTACTAGTTGAATTTGGTAGCTTCGTCCGTCTGCTCTTTATGTAGGTTAATCTCTTAACTGTTTGTTTAGGTCTTTATCAGCTTTTTGTAGACTCACAAAACAGTAATTTTGGAGTGATTTCACAAATAACCGCTTCATAAAGATCCTCCGATTACAGGGTTATGTGATTTAGGAAAGACCTTATTTTTTTAGGATCTAAGTAAATGAAACGAGTAATGTCGAGATAACAAATGTATTTATTCTTCAATTAAATAAAAACAGTAACATACACGTTTAAAATAAAAGTAATATACATCTTCTTGCTTTCATACCACATAACAAGCAAAAACCATTGTTCTACTTAATTAAAATATGCTATTACTTTATAATTATAAAATCCTTTGTATTTAGAACTATGAAATTGAATTAGATTTAAAAAAATTGTTTGAAACTCATTACTATTCATAGATAATTCCAAAGGAGAGCGAAAGGAAAATTTTATAAACGAATGTAATCACCCAATCCCAACTCTAGCAATACATGTATCATTAATTATCCTTAAGCTACAGTGATATATTTATGTCACACACCGCATCACTCACTCACTAGAGACTCACTAGCGCCTTTCGGGCGTCGTCGACGTGGTAAAGCCTGACCAAAGAAATATGACACCTGCTTTGGGCCACGTGTATATTTTTACGACTATGGCAACAATTTTCCTTATAAAATTAGTTCCATTGAAATTTCGCAATATGGCGAGGTTTCTTATTTCTTTGGTCGGGCTTTAGTAAAGCGACGTTTCTTTGCGAACACAACTGTCTTTTGTTTCACTCGCTTTCCTGCCTGATTGTATGCGCGACGGCCAGCGCTGTGATGACGCTTGAAAGACGCTAGTGTGGGGTCTCTTAGGTGTAAATAGTCATTAACAAACTCACAACACTCACTTAGGTGTGAGTAAATATCTATTTTGTATGTAATAATAATATACTGCGCTTGGTATTGCCCGTAAAACAAGCCTACGTCGTCGCCATCAAAACTATACATTGACAGTATGGCTATTCTGTTTGCACGTGCGGAATCTAAATTCTATAATTTATCTATCACCACTGATGACGTAGCGATGTTTACGTCACATGCATTATTATGAGACGACCTTATCTTGTTAGCACATGGTATAAAATGACCGAGGCCGATCGCGCAAACTCGAACGATCTAACCAAAACCGCTGTGAAATGTTCAGAATCTGATCCGTTTGGCTGGACATTCGCACTACGAAATTCGACTCTAGTGCTACGGAACACCGGTGACAGTGATTTACTTATTGAAAGCTGCTGAATAACGGCGCTTTCAAGTGTCTAGCCGCATGATCTGAGTACTGTTAGGTACCATAACAATTTAGTGTAGCGCCACACCTGCGGAGCGTACAGCGCCGAAAGTTCGGCTGAATACGCTCGTAATGCTTTTTGTATGTCCTATGACACATCAGCCGACGATACGTTACGTTCCGCGTGGCGCCGAACCTTCTGTCGGGCGATTACTTCAGCAAAAACGCGTTCAATGTATTTTGCATAGCAAGCGACACATCTCGCGGTTCGGTCGCGTAGCGCGCTGAAGAAGACGCTGCGTTTGGTTTGTCATAGCAACAGAATATTTCGCGCCGAACTTTCCGCGCCGTACGTTCGGCGCTGTACGCTCCGCAGGTGGCGCTACACTTAACTATTCAACCAAGATGGAAACGTTGGTAAAGTCCGAGTAAACGCTTCACCTTAAAATCGACATCGTTTATACGTGTGTGGGATGGTCCTGTTGTATCTCGTGGTCCACATTGGCGAGCGCCCACTTGTGGTCGGTGATCTCCAGCGCCTCCCACTCGGCCTTGAACGCGGCCTTGGGGTCGGGCGGCATCGCCATCGCAGCCCCCGACATCTGCTCCTGCATCGCTTTTGATTGGTCCGCCGCTGGAGACAATAATAATAATATAGAATAATTTATTTCAAAAACACATATTTAACAAAATAATAATACTTAAAGACTAAACACAAACAGACTCCACCGACAAGAGCGAGGCTCTTAAATATAAAGAAGAAAGACTAAACATAACAATTGGACTAAAATAAATTACGTGCTCAAGCTAGGGTAATTTACTGTGTTTTGGGCAAAATAAAGGACTTAATAAAACAAAACCAAGTAATAATTTATGTTAAACAAACAAGATTCAAATAATGATAATAATATGAGGGGACATCTACACTAGGTAGAGCCGAGCCTGTACTATGGGTATCAGACAGCTGATATGCGTAGAAGTATAAATACACAAATGTTTGCCCTGGGCGGGTCTCGAACTCGCAACCCTGTGCTTCGAAGGCAGGCGTACTACCAACTTGGCTACGGGGCCGTCAATATAATAGTATTAACCGAGAAAAAATTTTTACACCATGGGATTTTATTTTTGTTTTACTTTAATTGGTACAATGAACAGAAAAAGGTACATAAGTGTTTAGAAATGGGGTTATTTTAGTGTAAATACATTGCTAATTACATTATTCACTGATATCCCTTCTAAGAGTCGTGTGACTGTACAAAGCTTACTATGCCGTGCGCTCGAGGCAAAACGACTACCTTTCACTATATCGCGTTTGCGTTTAGGTCACCTCATCACAACCAAAATTGGTTTTATAACCCTGGTGGATTAGCATTGATAGTACCCACTAGGATTATGTATGTATAGAGACTAGCGTCTAGTCTAGCGACTAGTGATGGATTACAAAATACAACATTGTGTAACACAGCACTACAATGTTATCTGTATTCTGTGATATTATAATAATAACAATATAACATAACATAACATAATTGTATATCTGCATTGTAAAAATTGTAAATCTGCATTGTAAATTCTTACTTGTAAATATGGGCCAAGTGTCTGAAATAAAGTGATTTTATTTTATTTTTCTATGTAGTTGTGTTGTGTAGTGTGTGTGGGGGGGACGGGGATTAGCGAGAGGCGCAGAGACGCGAACTCACCGTTATTCTCGCCGAGCACGAGCGCGTAGATGGTCCTTAGGCCGAACACGTTGAGGAAGTACCAGGAGGCCGAGGAGACCCACGCCGCGTCCAGCTGCGCCAGCTCCACGCCGCGCTGCAGCATCGGCTTGAAGCGCAGCGTCAAAGGGAACGGCACCTTGGCTGCGGATACCATTGCATACTGGTTAAGACACCATACGCCAACATATTACCACAGTAGACTCAGAACATTAAGTTATCTCCATGCCAACTGGCCGCATCGGTTTCAATGTGAGCGTGCCGTGTAGGCACGCGCTGTCACGCACACATTTAGCCCATACTTCCGCCCCCTTATTCCCCCTTATTTTGTGCTAATGCTTATTTGAACCGACAGCGGCAGGTTTGTATGAAGTGGCCCTTCGTAGTTTAATGCCCCAAAATAATAAGATTATAAACTCAATTTATTATATATATTTATTCTCATATACTTACAATAATATCTTAAGTTTAATTTATTAGGACACCAAAAAAATTATACAATTGTCAGACATAAAATTACAAACAAAGTCAAAGTACCGAGTACATATCAAAAAATACTGCCGCCCTGGGCCACTCCAGGCGCAAAGGTTCCCATTACGCTTGCCGCATTACCACGCTGTATTGCGATGGATAACCTTTGCACCAGGAACGACCCAGCACGGGGGTCATCTCCCCTCTCCCTGAGGCGACGTCCAACCTCCCCTATAAAGGCTTTTGCGTCCCTACCCCAACACCCTGTAGTTTCCACCGCAAACGGAACGAAAGTATACCGCTGCATCAGCTCTTCGTACTTCGTTTTTTTTTTTTGAGCAGCGAACTCTGCTGCAGCTCCCGCCGAACTCACTGTTCTGCTAAGGTGCGAATTAGCAAAAGTGTTGACACACGTCTTATTATAAACTTATAAACTTATTTTAAGTTAATTAGTTTAAATAAATAAAAAAATTATAACATTCTAAGTTTACATAAGAAAGAAAAATATAAATATTATAATGCTCAAACTTCAGAATTGAACTACAAAGTGGCCAGTAACATCTTGGTTTACCCTCACAAATTTATCTATCTTCACACCAAGATTAATTAAAATCGATTCAGTAGTATCATATCATAGCAAACAAACAAACACTGAAATCTTTCCTTCTTATAATATTAGTAAAGAATAGACAATTCTTCTTTAGGCTAATGTTACACACAACATGTTTCTGTTTATAAATTAAACTTACTAGTGAGGAAACCACTGAACATCCAGTTGATCCAGCCTCCGATGACAATCATGGGCAGCACGTTGGTGACGTTACCCTTCAGCATGTCAGTCATCATCCCAGGGTCAGTCATGGGGTTCTGAAACATAATACATACATAATCAATTTATGTTTATTTTGTTTTGGTATTGTTACAGGCCCATCTTCACACAGCTAGATGCAAGGACAACAGATGGACCTACCTCGTAACAAAGTGGCCAGGACCAACAGGCAAAAGGCGCGTAGGAAGACAGAAGAAGAGATGGGCAGATGACTTAATCAAATTTCCAGAAAGAATTGGTTGAGCGCTGCAGATGACAGACAGAGATGGAAAAAGATGGAGGAGGATTTTACCCAAAGGGGACCACGAGTCACAAAAAAGAAGAGAAATGAAATAAAATAACCAAACCATAACTTTATCCGATGTGTTGGATGTATAAAGCTTAATAAATAAAATAAATAAAAAACAGGCCCATCTGATTTTAATACAGGAAATAAAGCATGCTCCATCATATTGGTTTAATAAAAAGTATATTATATGCAGACATCATTCACTTAAATAATCTAAATGGCTTGAATTGAAACCTGAATGTAATAAACAAATCAATTTTTACCAACCATTTACTATTATACCAGGCAAGTAACTCTTTCCGTCTGTCTGCTATGCTATTATGACCCCTTAATATTGTGTTAACATTATGTTAAGACGACAATGGCTTCACATCACAGGAAAGGACATTGGATACTTATTTGAGAAATATTTAATTTTACTTATTTGGCACTTCAAACTACACAGTGAACAACAAACAACAACAGTGAATTTCTAACTTCACACAGCAATCTGCTTACCTGCGAAGCAGGAGCTCGCTTCTGCACCTTGAAGTATCCAGTTTCTTCGTTGTTGAACCAGTGGCGACGCATTGCGAACGATTGGCGAGGCAAGTATTTGCCATTCTCACGGAGGAGACGAGCTCGAATCATTACTTGACTGCAAAACCCAAAATTAAGTTCATGTTTTAGTTTAGAGGTTACATGCATAAATAGGAAGAAGAATATTTTATCATATTACAGAAAGTACATATATTTCATATAATTATATTTCATACCTGTCCTGGACCTGGATAAGCTCAATCTTCTTCTGTGAAGACAAAATGATGGAAACATAATGCCTTACAATTCCAACCAGGAAAGTGATAACCACAATAGGCAAAAATACCCAAACACGTATATTCGGATCTAATAACAATTCAGCCATATTTCTGTTATTTTCTGTTACAATCCAAGCTCAATAAATCGTATTGTAGGTATTTTCTATCTATTTTTCACCAATTTCAATTATTTTCAATTCATTTTTTTTTTTTTTTTTTAGTTTCTTTCTCCCTTATGGGAAAGGCAAAGGGATCTAAGCCCATACAGCCTAGTCTTTAGTAGTTTCTTGCATTATCCAAGTTTAATGTCTTCATCTTCAGTCATTATTTCTTCAGTTTCATTTCGTCATCTTTAGTCATTTCTTGCATCTATGTTAAACTTCTTCAGTAGTTTCATTTCTTGTTACGGGATCATTGGAATGCAAGGGTGGTTCTTACATTCCAATGATACTGAAGTTTAACGCGGGGTATCAAACCAGAAACAGCTAACCACTCATTATTTCTCACTTTCATTAAATAGTTCTTCTCTAACGGCACATTATCGCACTAATTCCACCATATTAACACCACAATTACCATGAAAAACTATTTTTAAAAAGGACGAAACAATTAACCCGCCATTTCCTCTCGATTCCCGCGTAAAACTCCTCCTATTTTCGGGAGACAATAACACGCAGGCAATAACTGGCACCGCGATAATTGGCGTCAAATTTTTCGCGCCAAATAACTGGCACCACAATAATTCGAAACAAATAATTCTTATTTATTTGGCGTCAACTATTTAGTGAATTTTATTGAAGCACTCAATAATTTTCATCAAATACTATGCACTAAATAACACGCACTCCAATAATTGGCACTCCAATAATTCGAAACAATACGAGTTCCAAATATCAGAGCGCTACAATAACTCGCGCGCAAAAACGTGCACCGCGATATTTCGCGTCAAGTCATTGAACTCTCATTGCCATCGCTAGAGAGGTGCCATAGATCTCAATTATATATTGAAATCGATCGATTATGAAAACTTTTTGGTAAGTGCTCGTCAGGTAGTAGGCAGGCAGGCCATTTTGGTTCTGTACACTCACAATTTATATAAAGGCATGAAGGTAAAGCCCGACCAGAGATTTAAAAAAGAACCTCCTACGGAATTTCAATGGAACAAATTTTTTAAGGGAAATTGTTTTCGTAGCCGTAAAAATATACCTACAGTCCTACACGTGGCGCCCCCAGAGCAGGTTTTTTATTTCTTTCTTTGATCAGGCTTTTATATAACTGTGTAGTGTAGTTAATAAGCCTGAACAAAAATATAAAAAACCTCGCCAGCAGACTCGCCAGAAACCTCATATTGCAGAATTTTAATGTAGGTAACTAATGCGTGTTTAGTAACTAATTTTGTAATGGATGGATAAAATATTGATGCCATAGGTACCTAACATTAAAAGCTAGTTCAGATTATAGAAGTAGGCGTAATTTTGCTAACGCACGTACGTACCTATACAGTTACCTAGGTATATTATGTATATTCATATTGTGTAAACATTTGAATTTGAATTTTGAAAATTTGTGTTCAGGCAGTATGATCGGCCTATGCCAGCGCCGCGCCGGCCCGGCCGCCAATAATGGAAGGGCTGTACCACAGTCTTCTTCTCTATTCTTCTTTTTCTATCTTATTATATAAAAATGAAAGTCCTGACTCATTCACCTATCAGCGCTCAGCCCAAACCGCTGAACCTATAAAGATGAAATTTTCCACAAACATCCCTTGTGTGACGGAGGCACGAGATAAGAAGCGATTTTTCGAAAATAGTTACCTACCCAAGGGAAGAAATGGGGGTTGAAAGTTAGTATAGGGAAAAAAATTAGTTGCAGATATTGATTTGAAAATTTGTACGAGTACTCCTTGCATAAAATAAATGAACACCTATTTCAGGATTTTTCTCCAAAACAACATCCAAGGGTAGAAATCAGGGTTATCACTTTTTTGGGATTTTTTTTTGTATGTTCCGGTTTGAAACGTTTCAGGATTACTCCTAAAAATAAATAAATTGACACGTGTTTCGCCATTTTTTATTAAATAACCCCCAATAGGTGAAAAAGGGGATGAAATGGCTCATCAACGTCCAGCCCAAACCGTTAAACCTAGAAAGCTGAAAATTGGCAAAAACATTCCTTGGATGACGTAAGCATGAGATAAGTAGCGATTTTTTGGAAATTGTTACCCAAGGGGTGAAAAAAGGGGTTCAAAGTTTGTATGAAGAAAAAAAATAATGTTGAACTTTTTGACTTAAAACTTCGTAAGGTTATACTTGACAATAAATAAACGAAAACGAGTTTCAGGATTTTTCCGGCAAACAACCCCTAAGAGTTGAAATAGGGGTTGAAAGTTTGTATGGAGAAAAAAGAATTCGTAAAACATTTTGACTTGAAACTTCGTAGGGTTATTCTTGAGAATAAATAAACGAACACGTGCTTCGGGACTTTTGAAAAATAGTTACCCAAGGGAAGAAATGGGGTTTGAAAGTTAGTATGGGGAAAAAAATTAGTTGCAGATATTGATTTGAAACTTTGCAGTGTTATACTTGAGAATAAATAAACGAAGGAGGAGGCTTGGTGGTACAATTGGAAGTAGGTACGCCTGTACGGCCCGGATAGCCCAGGAGGTGCGGGTTCAAGTCCCTGCCCAAGCTCAATGATCTTAATTTTTCGCTTCGATTATAATTTAATAGTATATACTAACAGGCGTCACCTGTTGATAAATCAATGAAATAAACGAATACCTGATTCAGGATTTTTTCTAAAAACAACCCCTTAGGGTTAAAACAGGGGTCGAAAGTTTGTATGGAGAAAAACAATTCGTTGGACGTTTTGACTTGAAACTTCGTTGGGTTATACATGACTATAAATAAACGAACACGTGTTTCAGGATTTTTCCGACAAACAACCCCTAAGTGTGAAAATAGGGGTTGAAAGTTTGTATAAAGAAAAGAAATCGTTGGACTTTTTGACTTGAAAGTTTGCATGGTTATACTTGACAATAAATAAACGAACACGTCAGGATTTTTCCGACAAACTACCCCTAAGGGTTAAAATAGGGGTTGAAAATTTGTATGAAGAAAAAAAAATGTTGGACGTTTTGACTTGAATCTTCGCAGGGTTATACTTGACAATAAATAAACTAGCGCGTGTTTCGGGATTTTTCCGACAAATAATCCCAAATGGTGAAAATAGGAGTTGAAAGTTTCTATGAAGAAAAAAATTCATTGGACGTTTTGACTTGTAACTTCGCAGAATTATACTTGACAATACATAAACGAACACGTGTTTTGAGATTTTTCCGATAAATAACCTGTAAGGATGAAAATAGGGGTTGAAAGATTGTATGCAGAAAAAAAATTCGTTGGACGTTTTGACTTGAAACTTCGCAGGATTATACTGGACAGTAAATAAATGAACACGTATTTCGTGATTTTTCCGACAAATAACCCAAGGGTGAAAATAGCGGTTGAGAGTTTGTATGAAGAAAAAAATTTGTGTGAAGTTTTGACTTGAAACTTCGCAGGAATAAACTTGACAATAAATAAACAAACACATGTTTCAGGATTTTTCCGACAAAGATCCCCAAGGGATGAAAATAGGGGTTGAAAGTTTGTATGGAGAAATAAAATATTTGTTTGCCACGCGAAGTCATACCTACACTTGTTGCATCTAATCAAACCTATATTTTGTGTTCAAAAACCAACTTTACTGTTTTAAATAAGTCGGAATTTAACATAGGTTTTCGTAGTAATTAAACTCAGGGCTACTGACCCTTTAAATACGCGGGCGAAGCCGCGGGCAACAGCTAGTATATTATATAAAAAAGAAAACATGACTGTGCTGTTGACTAAGTTGGACCTTCGGAATTCAGCGAAATTTTATAAAACACAAATAAATATTCTTTACTTTTGTTTGCAAACAAAAAATGAAAGTAGACTTCGTTGTAAATCGGGTGTCTGTTTATTTTTAACTAGCTGTTGCCCGCGGCGTCGCCCGCGTATTTAAAGGGTCAGTAGCCCTGAGTTTCGTTATGTACTACAAAAATCAATATTGAATTCCGACTTATTTAAAACACTTGGTTTTTCAACTCAAATATAGGTTTGATTAGATGCAGCAAGTGTATAAGTGTATGTACTTCAAGTGCCAAACGAAGATTTCATTTCTCTTTATAAATTTTAAGCTCAATTGCAACCCTTGGGGGTTTGGGTTTATTTACTGTCAAATATAATCCTGCAAAGTTTCAAGTCAAAACAACCAAATTTTTTTTTGCTTCATACAAAAGTTCAACCCCTATTTTCACCATTAGGGGTTATTTGTCGGTAAAATACCGAAACACGTGTTCGTTTATTTACTGTCAAGTGTAACCATGCAAAGTTTCAAGTCAAAATGTCAAACAATTTTTTTTTTCTTCATACAAATTTTCAACCCCTATTTTAACCCTTAGGGGTAGTTTGTCGGAAAAATCCTGAAACACGTGTTCGTTTATTTATTGTCAAGTAACACCATGCAAAGTTTCAAGTCAAAAAGTCCAACGATTTCTTTTCTTTATACAAACTTTCAACCCCTATTTTCACCCTTAGGGGTTGTTGGTCGGAAAAATCCTGGATTACGTGTTCGTTTATTTATTGTCAAGTATAACCATGCAAAGCTTTAAGTCTTTCTTTTTGTTATACAAACTTTTAACCCCTATTTTCACTCTTAGGGGTTGTTTGTCGAAAAAATCCTGAAACACGTTTTCGTTTATTTATTGTCATGTATGATCCTGCGAAGTTTCAAGTCTAACCGTCAAACAAACTTTTCTTCTTCATACAAACTTTCAACCCCTTTTTTCACCCCTTGGGTGACGATTTTTGAAAAATCTCCACTTATCTCATGTTTACGTCACCCAAGGATTTTTTTGCCAGTTTTTAACTTTCTAGGTATAGCGGTTCGGGCTGAGCGTTGATACGAATTTTTTTCTTCATACAAACTTTCAGCCCCTATTTTCACCCTTAGGGGTTGTTTGTCGGAAAAATCCTGAAACACGTGTTCGTTTATTTATTGTCAAGTATAACCCTGCAAAGTTTCAAGTCAAAGTATCCAAGGAATGTTTTTTCTCCATACAAACTTTCAACCCCTGTTTCAACCCTTAGGGGATGATTTTAGAAAAAATCCTGAAACAGGTATTCGTTTATTTATTGTCAAGTATAACCCTGCAAAGTTTCAAGTCAAAACGTAAAACTAATTTTTTTTTCTTCATATAAACGTTCAACCCCTATTTTCACCCCTTGGGTGACGATTTCCGAAAAATCGCTTCTCATCTCATGCTAGGTAGGTATGTTTTTGTCAATTTTCAGCTTTCTAGGTTTAATGGTTTGGGCTGGGCGTTGAAGTGCCATTTCATCCCTTTTTTCACCCCTTGGGGGTGACTTAACAAAAAATGGCGAAACACGTGTCAATTTATTTATTTTTAGGAGTAATCCTAAAAAGTTTCAAACCGAAAAATGAAAAAAAATTTTTTTACAAAAAAAAGTGCAGGCCTAATTTCTACCCTTGGGTGTTGTTTTTGAAAAAAATCCTGAAATAGGTTTTCACTTATTTTATTCAAGGAGTAATCGTACAAATTTTCAAATCAATATCTGCAACTCACTTTTTTTCCCATACTAACTTTCAACCCCCATATCCTCCCTTGGGTAACTTTTTTCCAAAAATCGCTTCTTATCTCGTGCCTCCGTCAACCAAGGGATGTTTGTGCCAAATTTCATCTTTATAGGTTCAGCGGTTTGGATAAGTCAGTGAGCCAGTCAGGACTTTCATTTTTATATAGGTACCTAATAGATTTACTCTTAGCTACTTATAATGTTTTTATTTTTGTTTTTTATTTTAAGAGAATATAGAAAAGCCTACATCTGCTAAGCATACCACAATAAAGAACAGCCTCAAAAGCTTGTGCTTTAGTTACCACTTTGGAGGTAGGTTTGGCGCTGTTAAAGCGAAATATTTTTTTTGCGTCGTTTTATAACGGTAGACGAAATATGGATCCAACACCATACACCAGAAACCAAGGAACAATCGAAACAATGGATTGCTAGGATGAACCAGCTCCCAAGAAGGCCAAAGCACTTTTATCGGCCAATAAGATGATGGCTACGGTTTTCTGGGATGCACTCGGGATAATCCATAATTGACTACCTAGAGAAGGGTAAAACCATGAAGGAAGAAAAAATTTTATGGGCGTGGAATTTTTTTTCCTTCATGGGTAAAACGATCAATGGCGTATATTGTGCCAATTTGTTTGACCAATTTAACAAAATTTTACCTAAAAAAACTTGAGAAACGAAAAGCCTGAGAAACGCTGGATGAAGTGCACTGAGTTAGATGGAAATTACGTTGAAAAATAAATCATAATTTTTAAATAAAGTTGTCTCCTTGTTTAATTTTTACCAGACTTATCACTCCGCCCTCGTATTTACCCACAAATTCTTGTTTTATTTTATTTCCTTCTTTTTAATTAGACGCCAGATTCGAACTAACCGATAAGGGCGAAATTGCGTGATGAAAGAAAGAAAGAACAACTTTATTTTGTTACTCTTTCACGCGAAAAGTGTTAATATTACTGCAGAGCTGAGGGGCAGCGCAAGGAAGGCATGTAAGGGAAGTGCCCGTGCTATTCTGATGGTGCGTGCGGTGGCATGAAATGAAAGCAGCATATAATGGTCGTCAGCATTTATTGTGCATACTTATTACAACAAGTAGCTACAAAATGTTCAGTCAATTGTTTGTGAAAATATTAAATATAAGTATCTCAATTATTATGAGGCAGCAGCAGGGGATTTATTGGAAAGTAATTTTACTTACATTATTTTAAGAATACGTGGAGCTAGTTCGGCTCGGTAACTTTGACAGAACGGAAGTGACAAAAGACAAGATTATTACTTTTTAAAAATATCCATAGAGCACAATCAATATAAAGCGTACCATACACTTTCCAACACTTCCCCTTACGCTTTAGATTATTGCATAACATTACAATGCATGCCTAATAATTTAAAACAGACTTTACATAAAACTCTACATACATATACAAATTCAGACTCTACATTATTTATGTTTAAGTGACTCTATACATCAAAATAGAACACCAAATCATATAATAAATAATACAGCACACTAACACACAGTCTTGCTATTTAAATTCATATCCTGAATAAACTGTACATGTTTCTTAGAGCTAAGCGGTTTTGTGAGTACATCAGCTAACATTTTTTCTGTCTGCAAGTACCTTATATTTATCACATTATCCTTAATTAAATCCTTCACATAGTGGTATCTGAGATCTATGTGTTTTGTTCTTTTGTGACAATACTCTTTACATTCTAGTAGCTTAATTGCACTCTGATTGTCATTATAAACAAGAGTATCTAATTTAAAACCAAAGATCTCAAATATCAGTGCCCTAGTAAAGCTTAAGTCTTTACAAACATCTGAAATAGCTAGATACTCAGCCTCTGTACTTGACAAGGCCACACAACGTTGCTTACGTGATTCCCAATTTATTACACTGTTTCCTAGCTTAACTATATAACCAGTATAGGACTTACGGTCCGTGACGTCATTAGCCCAGTCTGCGACAGTATAAGCAACCAAACTCAATTTATTACTCCTTACAAAAACTAAGCAGTAATCAATTGTACCAGCTAAATAACGCAATACTCGTTTCGCTGCTTGCCAATGACTCTTATTATGACAATTATTAAATTGACTCAACTGGCTACATGCGTACGCTATATCCGGTCTTGTACACACCGCCAAATACATAAGAGAACCCAACAACTGTCTGAAGTTATCACTATTCTCTTCTACATTCTGACATTCAGCTTTATATAATTTACAATTTATAGGCATGGGTGTAGACACGGCCTTACAATTGTGCATACCAAACCGCAATAATAACTTATTTATATATTCAGTCTGGTCTAATTTTAAAATACCATTAGCTCTATCTCTAGTTACATTAACGCCGAGACAACTTTTCAAAGGACCTAGATTTTTCACATTAAATTCTCTCTCTAGTAATACAATTAATTCCTTCTGAATTACACTATTTTTTGAATAAAAAACGTAAAAATCGTCGACATATAGAGCTATAATACATAAATCTGAACTCTGTTTTCGTACATAAACACAAGGTTCGCTCTTGCTTTGTTTGAAACTATTTTTATTTAACAATTCGTGAACTCTATTATTCCACATTTTACTAGCCTGCTTTAACCCATAAATACTCTTTTGTAACAAACATACTTTCGAATTATTACCATTATCAAATCCAATAGGCTGTTCCATAAATATAGTTTCATTTAAATTACCATTCAAGAAAGCAGTAGCGACATCTATATGATCTATATTGAGATCTAACTCATTCGCCAATGAAAACAAAATTCTTATAGTAGAATGACGAACCACAGGGGAGAATGTCTCATTATAATCGATTCCATATTTTTGTGTAAACCCCCTGGCAACCAATCGCGCTTTAAACTTGTCAAAATTACCCGACGCGTCATATTTACGCTTATAGACCCATTTACATTTAATTACATTCTGATTTGTTGGTCTGTCTACTAACTTCCAAACATTATTTGCGATTAGCGAGTCATACTCACTCTTCATTGCTGCTCGCCATTCAT
The DNA here is from genome assembly GCA_948473455.1 of Teleiodes luculella. Classification (NCBI taxonomy): domain Eukaryota; kingdom Metazoa; phylum Arthropoda; class Insecta; order Lepidoptera; family Gelechiidae; genus Teleiodes; species Teleiodes luculella. The sequence goes on along the minus strand of OX419595.1, from coordinate 3,053,695 downwards.
TAGCCTCCGAACTAGAGATAGCCTCCTCGTAAGTAGACGGATCAATCTGATTATTTACTAACATAGACATATCATAGTCACAATACCTTAATGGTGGAACAGACCGAGTACTCCGTACAGGGCGAACATTAGTATCAACCCGGGGTACCTCAGCACTCGTCTCTCCTTCCCCTCGAACAGACGCGTCCGGCGTTAACGAAGTCACAGACTCGTGGCTCGCCGACGATGAGTCTGCACAGCGGGACTCATCCTCACTGCCTGTGCAGTACTGCTCCTCGTCTGAGGTAACTGTAACGTGAAAACTATCATTAATATCACAAGAATTAGATTCATTATTATTATTATTCTGTATAGTACTATCATTCCTATTTATATTCAATTCTTGACTAGAATCCGTTCCACTACTTATATTAATCTCATTATTTAAAATTATTTTATTTTTAATGTCAAAGTTATTAAAATTACTTTCATCAATAAAATTATCTACATTATTCTGCTTCCCCTGCTCATCACAACATCTGCGATAAAAACTGTCCTCTAAAAATGCAACATTCCTCGACAATAAAACTTTTCCAGGATCCAAAGGTTCAGACAATCTATAGCCTTTTGTAGTCTCGCTATAACCTACAAATACACATTTCCTACTCTTAGCATCAAGCTTACCACGCTTATGCTCAGGCTGCAACGAATAGGCGACACAGCCAAACACTCTCAAGTGGCTCAGATCCAGCTTAGATCCCGACCACAACTGCTCAGGAATTTGCCCAGACAAAGCTGCTGTAGGGGACCGATTTTTCAAATAAATTGCGGTATTAACCGCCTCTCCCCAATAACGCTTACTGAGGCCTGACTCCTGCAGCATACAACGCGCCTTTTCAATGAGCGTCCTATTAAGGCGCTCTGAAACACCATTTTGTTGAGCCGAGTAAGGAACTGTAGTCTGATGCACTATACCTTCCTTACGTAAGAATCCAGAAAACATACCATTGACATACTCGCCACCATTGTCGGAACGTAAGCATTTAATCTTCAAACCAGTCTGTCTCTCAACCATAGCCTTAAAATCAATAAACTTGGACATTACCTCTGATTTATTTTTCATCAGGTATCCAAATGTTTTCCTCGTGTAATCATCAGTGAACGTTACCAAATATCTTGCACCTCCCCAGCTGCTCTCACGCATGGGCCCGCACACGTCTGAGTGGATGAGCTCCAGTGGTCGTCGGGCACGCTCACTCTGTCCTTTGGGAAACGGCTGCCGTGACAGCTTCCCCTCAAGGCAGGGAACACAGCCTTTCAAACTCTGCTTGTTATCATCCTGAAATGTAACACCAGAAACTTGACCTTTCAGAGTACACATACCTCCCAGCCCTAAATGTCCCAATCTGCGATGCCATAGATTAAGATAATCCAAAGAAGCAGCAACTGTGGTACTCTCTGTCTTTTGCACATCACTCAAAAGTTTGGAAGAGTACACCCTATTGTGCAAAGGTTTGATAACATCACAACCCATACTATAAATACCATTCACACATTTTATATGAGCTATCCGGTTGCCAGAGACCTTACTGTTATCATAAATGCTGCACCCATCCTTACCAAATACTACAGTGAGCCCACTTTCAACTAATTTACTCACAGAAAGTAGATTTGCGGCTAATTGTGGAACAAACAAAATATTATTTAATTTTCTTACCTCAGAACCAAAGTTTACCATTAAATCGCCTACGCCTTTACAGTACAATTTCTCATTATTTGCAATAGCAACTGTGTTACATTCCTGTGACTCTCTATAGTTTACTAAATTGTCCTTATTATTAACCATGTGACTAGAGCATCCTGAGTCTATAAACCAGGCATCAGTCTGATGAACGATCAATGCTGAAGCGAAGCTTGAAGACTCTTCTTTCTTCTTATCATTCTTCATTTTGAAGCATTTAGTTTTCACATGTCCTGGACGACCACAGTAGTGACAGGTAACATTTTTCTTCTTAAAGTTGCTTTTGAATTTGCTCGAGACATTTGAATTTCCCTTTGAGACCAAAGCGGAGTTCACATTTGAAGCACCATCATTCTTCCGGAGCTCGTCCTGAAGTAGGCGTGTTCTTACAATCTCACTTGTGAGACTATTGGTCAAACATACTGTTTCCAGATTAGAAACCAAGTACTCAAATTCCTGAGGCAAGCCACTCAGTAATATTTCAGCGACTTCTTCATCATCTATCTTCCTGCCGATGTCTTGTAGCTGTTGTACAAGGGTCATTACACCCTGTATATAAGCAGACATGCTTTCATATTGACAGTAATCAATCCTATGAAGCTGTCTAAGCAATAGCACTCTCCGCTGCAAGCCTTTGTTCTCAAAAATGTCAGCTAGACTTTTCCATGCTTCTTTAGCGGTAGATGCGTTTCTTATGTACTGATACAAAGCAGGTTTGATGCTCAAAGCAATGCGCGCCAGCGCTCGCTGATCATTCACTGGATCGGTGGGACCATTACTGTCTATACAGTTCCACAAGCCTTCAACTGTCAGGATCATCTTTGCAGAAACTTCCAATTTAAATAATTTGATAAGCCTTCCAATTTCTCAATAGACAATGACATTCCATTTCCATTGCCAGAGGCACTCCCAGATGTGCCATCAGCACCAGACGACATGACTAAGCCACAAGCACACCGCACCACGTCACAAGTTTTGAGGTTATGTTCTTTGAGGTTAAGTCCAGCACGTCTTATCACTTTCTCCTTAAATTTCTGGGTACATCACCTGTTAATATTACTGCAGAGCTGAGGGGCAGCGCAAGGAAGGCATGTAAGGGAAGTGCCCGTGCTATTCTGATGGTGCGTGCGGTGGCATGAAATGAAAGCAGCATATAATGGTCGTCAGCATTTATTGTGCATACTTATTACAACAAGTAGCTACAAAATGTTCAGTCAATTGTTTGTGAAAATATTAAATATAAGTATCTCAATTATTATGAGGCAGCAGCAGGGGATTTATTGGAAAGTAATTTTACTTACATTATTTTAAGAATACGTGGAGCTAGTTCGGCTCGGTAACTTTGACAGAACGGAAGTGACAAAAGACAAGATTATTACTTTTTAAAAATATCCATAGAGCACAATCAATATAAAGCGTACCATACACTTTCCAACAAAAAGTACTGAATGGATTTTAATGCAACTTTACAATAATAGGTACCTATAACTCATAATGCCTAATACACATACTACGCTATCTTTTACCGCGGGAAAACTTTATTCCTACGTGAAAAACTTTTAGCGCGCGCGGGGCAGAAAGCTAGTAGGTATTTCAATCGAAGCTTTCAGTCTTGTCTTAATTCGGTTCTGTGTTTTGTGTTTGTGTGTGAAAACTGTGAAATGTATGTTCGTTGTTTATGTTTAGTCTGCTCCTCTTTATACGCAAGGCCCGATCCAGCTTTGGCGCCAAGGGGGGGTCACGTAGTCGTGGTCAAGTCACATCACAAGAAGTTATAATTTAATTTTTATAATAATAGATACGGAAGAAACATAAATTAGCATGTCCCTTCCGTATCTATTATTTATTTATTTATTAGAAATTTGAGTCAATCGGAAGTCCAGCGATAGAACACGGAACAACCTTAACTTTGGAAACACCCCCATGTATGTTCCGCGATTTATTATAGTTTTTGAGTTATGATTTTTCTTTCTGAAATTTTGAGATTCTTTTTGACCTAGACAGTTTAGAGCGTTCGCTAAAACAAACACGGTCATCCGGCGCGGGCAGTACTTTTCATACAAAGTAGTGGGTCATTTGACACAAGTTTGTATGAAAAGTGGAATTTTGATTTTGAGATTTGAAGGTATGTTCATCATATATTACAGTCAACTAACGCCCTCATTTGATATTCCTTATATACTGAATAAAAATAGAAATAGTTAAAAAAATGGGGACCGTTATCTAATATGAGTACATCAGACATGGATGATGTCTTTGCATACTGTTATACTGTGCGTTTTAGTTAAAAATGGCCGATTTTAGCAAAATTGCATAGTGTGACTATTCAACCTATACATACATACATATAAATGTACTTTAGAAGGATAGATGATATAATAAGATAGCGGTTCCCAATTTTTGATACATTCCATTTTTATTCAGTAAATAGCTGTCCTCCCACGGCTACGCCCGCGTTGTGTTTTGACTTTTCCGTGCAGTTTCCCCTAGAAATTAGATATTTTCCCGCGGTAAAAACTTACCAACATGCAAAATTACAGTCAAATCGGTCTCGCAGTTTCGGAGATTAGCCCGTACAAACAGACAAACCGACAAACTGTTAAACAGAGAAACAAGAAAATTGAATAAAATCTCGATATGTTCTATACCACTTCTTATTTCCCCCTGACTGACACGGTCTTTAGCTTTTTTTTCTATGTACTGTTGCGTGCATGCATCCTACATGCTCGCCGCGTTCGTGCTGGCAGCCTCTTTTCGCGTTCTGAGCCATTTAATTATGAAAAGCGATAAATAATTTGAATTTGGGGGCTGCCAACTGAGACGGCCGTAGCTCCAGCTACGAGCTGGTCTTTATGTCATGTCCTGAAGAAATAAATAATCTCCTTATCAAATTCCATCTTTAATTTGTCGAGGAGTAGGATAGCGCTCTCCGAGCGCAACGACGTGATCCAGCCGTCGTTATAGTAGGTACCTACAGATTTTTGACCTCTACAGTTTTATTATATAGAAGATTAAGGAATATCAAATGAGGGCGTTAGTGGACCGTAATAGTTCTCTTAATGGGTTATCTCATGATTTCTTAGTAATATTAAAAACTTGACCAGACTCTTCATAATTGTTTTAAAAAGCAGTAAAGTAGCAGTGTTCAAAGGTCTTCCGTGAAACATCAATTAGGTATACAGAAAAAGAAATTGGTAAATAAGACATCACATTTTTTACATCTAATCGTTCCTGCATTCAATTTTGGTTAGTTAACAATCTAAGTAGCATTAAGAAGGATAAAATTCCCAAAAACACATACTTTTTTTAAATGACAATTTTCCAGAATTTTTGACCTTTCTGTTTTTAAAGTCCGATTCTAGCAAAAGTTGCCCCATTATGTACTTTTTTATAATCATAAAACCTATGAATCAAGCCAATTTTTTTAAATTACTAAGGAACTTTGAATCCACTTATTAATATTATTAATTTTAAGTTGAAAATGACAAAATTCACTGACCGTAATTTTTTCACTGATAATTTTTCAAATTTCCATCAAAGTTACGAAAACAAATGTAAGGTTTGTTCGTGATGTTTCAGTTACAAAATGTATATCTCAAAAAGTCTTGTTCTTTTTTAGGGTTCCGTAGTTTAATGAATGTTTAAGTTATCTAGATCGGGATTTCGCTTGGTACACTCTGTATAAAAACATCGTTTAACTATTTTAATTAGTGGTACACATAAGTCATAGGCCCAGCTAAGGGGAGTCATGACCCCCATGAGACCCCCCCCTGAATCTGCCCTTTTATACGTCCGTTGTGTATGCTACCTGACACGGTTGCGCGGCTAAAACGGGTTAAAATAATGTACGACCCAATAATTTATATACAAACAAAGATCGAGTCATATATCAATGGTCATAACACATCAAAATATTACTTAAAAATCATAGTATTTTGTTTCAATGAAATCGAGCCATCATTTCCAAAGTTATAGCTTTGTAACGTTTCACAGCTTTTTTAATGTTCTTTCACGCGCTACTGCGATAACGTCAGTCCGCCCGCACAGCACCGCACATAAATTTATGGCTTATTATTTTCGAGGCGACTAAAACTGAAACGGCGACAAACTGTTAGCAACAGACTAAAAAAATAATTTGGCAGCTTTTAAATTATTTGGCTTTAATTATCTATCTATACTAATATTATAAAGAGGAAAGGTTTGATTGTTTGTTTGTTTGTTTGTTTGTTTGCATCGAATAGGCTCCGAAACTACTGAACCGATTTCAAAAATTTTTTTACTGTTAGGAAGCTACATTCACCCTGAGTAACATAGGCTATATTTTATTTTCAAAAAATTAGGGATCCTTACTAAAACTTCAATAATGTAACCCAAGGTGTGAAAAAAATACGTAAAATATTCCTAATAATTGAAAATACTCCGAAAGTACTGAACCGATTTTGGTGAAACTTGGCACAAAGTTTGAATAGACCTTAGGAAAGAACATAGGCTACAATTTACCGCGGGAAATTTTCTCATTCCCACGGGAAAAATTGTTAAAGCGGGCGGAGTTGGCACAAAGATAGAATAGACCTTGCGGAAGAACATAGGCTAACTTTTACCGCGGGAAAAATCCTCATTCCCACGGGAAAAACTATTAACGCGTGCGGAGCCGCGGCGGGAAGCTAGTCATAAATAAGCCCGGAAACGGGGCTATCATAAAAATCAAATAATGGCAGCTACTATAAGGTAGCAAAGTAATAAGTAAGTCGACTGAAAATATAGGTAAGGTAGTATAAATAATAACTTGGCGACTAATAATATTAGTGAGGTGTCATTTTTAGTTGTCAACTGATGGTTTCCATCTAAAAAAGCCCGTTTGGAAGTTTGGTTTTGAAGTTGATTTTTACATAACCGTAAAATACACTTCAAAAAGATAAGATAATAACTGTGCATCCTGTTTTAAACTTTGTTTAGAGCTCTTAAAATGTCGCATAAAAAACTTTTGAAGCCATATTTGAATGCCTTTTTGACTTTTTTTATCTGCCATAATATGTTTCTGCTTGAAAATAAATTTAGTTGCCAAAACAAATATTCGATGCCAGTTTTAATTTAAAAACTACCTTGCATTTCATTTATTTAGTGGCCACTTTATATTTAAAATGATAGCTTATAATAATCGCCAGCCCATTATTTTTAGCACCCATTTTCATGTTTTTTATATCCCCAATTTAGATTACTTTGTCTCCGCGTTAAATACGTGCCTGGTCAACATATAGGCAAATAAAATTTTGATAAAGTTCTATAACACTAAATTAAAAAATTTAATAATCACAAAACCGTTACTTGATCCTTTCAACAACTAGAAAAGAGTTGATAATCTTCAAATGCTGAAGATATTTTCTTGGATCATAGCTAAGAACACTCTCGATTGTGACACCTTGCAAACAAAAAAACTAGATCAAAATCGGCGCATCCGTTTAGAAGCTACGATGCCACAGACAGACAGACTGACTTATAACACCCCTCTTTTTCGTCAGGGGTTAAAAATAGAAATTTTCCCATACAAAAAATTTCATAATTCAAATGCAGAACGCAATTTTATTCATAGCAAAAGAAAACACACGACGCGTTTTTTTTTCGTGCGGGTCATCGTGGTCTCTGGCCTGTGCAGCCACATTTTGTGTGCCAGTAGGTAGTTCTTTTTTTTTCCAAAAATGGTAGGTAAGCTGAAAGCTTCCTATTCGATACGAAAGTTAGAGTGTAACATAATGAAATAAAGTGTTATTTAGTTATTTTTATCTTTAGTATTGTTATTTATTGTGTATATTTGTATCGAATAGTTTATTTATTTAGCTATTTTTTATAGCCGCTTAATTAAGCATAAATCCAGGGCTTAAAACCGGTATTTTGAAGCCTGGTAAATAAAGATTTTTAACCTAGTATATTATGTATTACGCTCTTCAAATTCTGCAGGGAGCGAAATTTCGTTCTGCATGGCTACTATGTAAAATGAGGCGAGAGGCGACGCGAGACGAGAGAGCTCGCTCGCCTCACTGCATTTTGTCGCTTTTGTTAGCATGTAACTCTACCGCGACAACATTTTGCAGCGCGAGTCGGCAGTCTCGCGGTAGAGAAAATGGTGTTACCATTATAACAAAAAAAAAATCTACCATATTCCTACCAAGTGGACATTCCATTCATTCGTTCGTTCGCTACCCCAAGTAAAGTGTTAGAGCGAGATAAAAAACAAGGAATGTCGTATAGCGCTATCTTTTTTCATCACTCCATCCATAAATGTTCGTCTTAACTTAAACGCATATGTCAGTCAGCATAAAAAAACTGCGAAAAAAAAAATCGTTTTGCTTGTTATGTTAAAACTCGTTTAGAATTTAAATATCTTTTTCTTGATTGCCTAGCGATTTTTATCGGTAGTTAAATGTACTCTTATATTGTGGTCTACAAGTTAAGCTTCGAAGGAAATCCGCATCACTCGCTAGTTAGTTGGTACGTTGGAAAGCACATTATTACATTGTTTCGTATATTTTCCTTGTATTATATATTATTTTATTGTCTAACATAATACGCTTTATTCTCTAGGATGGAGTTATGATCGTGATCTAAACTTTGATACCAATGTGGACGTTCAAGAAGACCTTACCCTGTGTTCAATAATTGCTGACCCTAGAACTATATACTGACTACTATTTTCGAGGATATCAATGTTGATTCACAATGCAGAACATGAGATATTGAAGAATATTTTTACAGGTAATTGGTTACGTAACTTATTTACTGGCGAATAATGAAATGAGATAACTGATATCATTGTACATTACAAAATAAAAAACTAATGATTGTGTCTATTTTAGGTTCTTCATACCAAAGACAGCGGTGCTGACTGTGCTCTTGCCTTTTGTCAACAAATGTTGGATTACACGGACGGCAACTGTATGAAAATGCCAACATATTATTTGGCAATAAAATTGAAGATGCCATTTAGGAGTGTCATTGCGGAGTGCCAAAGTGAATGTGCTGCAGGGAATGGAACTTCAGCAAGCAGTTGTAGCAGTGTTATTGTTAGTTAGTCATTACATTGACTACAAAAGTATAAACAATTAAATTTGAACATTAGGGTGCATCAACTACTATTTATTTCGCTTATAACAGTTTACTGCTGGACTTATGCCTTCCCAGTCTATTAATAAGATTAGTTAAAATACACAAAGATGCTAATAAATTAATTCTTTATTTTCTTTTCCAACATGTCCCAACCAACCTAAAGATAATACAAGAAATAATACACACAAATAATACAAGAAATATTAAAATTTTAATTGATACTACAATCTAATTTCTGTTTATGGTTTTATGTAAGATAGATATTATTCAATCATGAGGTTTGAAAATCCCCACAATTATGCTATAATCATAATGAAAAAGCATACAATTGCTTGAGAAAAAAATTGCAGCCCCGCTACTAATATTCATAGCTAACCATACATATTTACTTTCAGAGATGCTTTACTATTGTTTTGTTTATTCAATATAGAATTAATATGTTCCTACTTAACTTACAAGTATAGTAGTATATAGGTAATAATAAGTTTTCTTTATTTCTTTTACAATGGTAAGCTAAACACTAGACGCAGTCTTATTAAAGGTTCAACATCATTTCTGATATTTTTGTTTATGGTATTATTCTAAGATTCTATTTAATCATGAGTTAATCTCATGATAATCTCTATAATTATCCTATAATTATAATGAAAAGCATTAGGAATTGCCTGAGAAAATTGCATACATTTGGAGTAGCCCCGCTACCATCATATGAAGGAGTTGACCATCTTTATTAGTAGCCAACCATACATATTTACTTACACATTAAGTATTGTTTATTAAATACTAGCGACCCGCCCCGGCTCCGCACGGGAAAATGGTTATTGTGGGTTATCCTTCAGTATATTATGCATGTATTATACATATAAACCTTCCTCTTGAATCACTCTATCTAATAAAAAAAACCGCATCAAAATCCGTTGCGTAGTTTTAAAGATTTAAGCCTACAAAGGGACATAGGGACATAGGGACATAGGGACAGAGAAAGCGACTTTATTTTATACTATGTAGTGATAGAATTAAGGTAAGTACTTTCCAAGTGAAAGTTACCTACTTATGAAGAAAATTATAGATTTTTCCAATTTTCAAGTTAACCTCTTTATTGAACGTTCTCGCCTTGTTCTCGCGCACTCAGAACGTGGAAGACTTTATCACGCGTAGAAATGTCAAAAAGCGAATGTCTAAGTCGCGTATTGAACGTTACGTGCTAACCAAAGCGATAATTCCGTCGCGTTCTCGCCGATTGACATAAGGTCGCCATTTTTGTGTCTCTCTCGCAGGAACTGTGCTAGCTCCCCGCGACAACCCCGCGAGACAGGCTCTATGTCGCGTTTTGACAGCTTCTCGAGCCTGTCGCGGTCTTACATGCTTGCCCTGCTGAACAGATATCGGAACCGGAAAAAACCAGGTTAATTCCATTACGCACATTGCGTGCGTAGAGTAAGCGAGACGGGTGCGCCGCTCACATTCATGCTGTCTCATTCAAACAAAAGGTATTTGGAGGAGCGAGCGAAATTTTTCGTTCTTTAACCGGTTAATTGAACAGAAACCGAAATCATTTCGCTCTTTGAGCAAAACAAGAAAAAATATGGGATCCGTCTGAAATTCGAAAGCGTTTGAAATTTTAACCAGGTTAACAAGCCCTGTAGGCCAGGCCTACTATGTAAGTAGCGACAGGGTTGAGAAGCTGTCAAACGCGACATAGTGACATTAGAGCCATAGTAGTTCTGTCAATATGTCGCGTTTGACAGTTTCTCAAGCCTGTCGCTACTTACATAGTAGGCCTACTGGTCGACGGTCGTATCGTAAGTAACGCCAGCGTTGAGGCGACGACGACGTCAAAGCAAGTGAAAAAAAAAATGCGTTCGCGAAAAAATAATTATTGTTTAAAAAAAATGCAGCTCTGTCGTAGCGTCGAGGCTGGAAAGACTCCAGTATGGAAAGTCTGTTAGTTCGCCGCGTCGTCATTAATAGTAACATTATTTACAAATAATATCTGGCCGTACAATGTAGGGACTCACGTCATGTCATGACTGACTGACAGCCAAAAAAAAAAAAGAACGGAAACAAAATTACGTTCGTTTGATTTGAATCATTTTCTATTTAAATCTTACATTATTGAAAAACTTGTGTAGGTAAATACCGTGTTGTCTTCTTCAAATCATAAAAGACAAGAGAAGTGCTTCCAAAAGGTGCAAATTAAAGAAACAAAAGAAGTAAGATGCCAGTACAGATTCTATGGATATTGTATGCTTTGCTGGACTGGAAAGAAAGAATACAAAATATGAGTCCGTAACCAAGGTCCGAAAATTACTGGCTCGATGAATGTAGGATCGAAAGGTCAGCGGTTCGAATCACTGCTAGTCGAATGAACGCGTATATCACGAAGAGTGTGGGTTTATTGTGGATTCTACCAACAACGAGAAAATTCCTATTCTGCTGGCACCCTTGATATAATGAGGAGACAGTGGTGGAAGATAAATGGGTTAGAGAGTCAACTTCAGGGCGGGGTTAAATGTACTTCATTGAATTTTATGCCCAAATACAAGGACAATGTTATTGCTCAGGCAGAAAATAATGAAATTTCATTGTACTTCTTACTTCTCCATAAACCATCAATTTTGTATAAATTATGTTTGTATTATTTACTTTAAAAATTTAACAAATAATAATTATTGCTGTTTTATTATGACTACAAACTGCAATATAATGATATAGGTTTGTGACATAGGTCAACCTTGAAACCCACATTACAAATTAAACAAGCAAGCCTATAATTAGGTTATCATTTTATTAATTACTAGCCTTCCGCCCGCGTAAACATTTTTTCCTGTAGGTACCTATGACAAATTTTCCAGCGGTAAAAGGTAGGTAGCCTATGTTACTCCCTTTATATTCTATTTCTATCTTTGTACCAAGTACTACAAGTTCCATCAAGATTGCCCATGTACCTATGTATTTATATTCTCTCTACTTTTGCCCTCTTACAAACCTTTTTTCTTCCTTTCATCAATAATATTGTTACAAATAAAATATTCCGTATTTGTTTGTAATAATAGTAATGTTTCTATAATAGTTTAGTGTCCTCCTTTAAAATGTTAACAAGTCTTGGTGAATGTTGTGTACAATTTTAAAAGAGTTTCAGATTTAAATTTGTATTTTCTAGTGTTCTCGGTAATTTTTATTCTGTTACTTGTTATTATTGTACCTTTACAATAAAATAAAATAAGTTCAGTAATTTTCCCAAAAGACAATTGCTGCTTCACACTTTCAGTCTTCTTGTTTCATTTCATTGAAGCTGAATATAGGTGGCCAGGTGTTATTTTTTCATCGGTAGGTATACTTCTTGGTGGGTGGAGAATAATATTGTGAAAAATCTGCACCTACCTGCAAATATATAGGTACCTATATAAACAAAGCTTGATAAAATAATTACAACTACATGTATAAGTCAAGTCTAATTTACTTATTTCCATGGACTTGGTAGTTACATAATACTAGGTCCATGCTTGCTTCCCTTTATATTTGTTTATTAGGAAGGGAAAAGAAATTACCTAGGTACCCACTTACTTTACTTCCACAAAGTGAGCATAATCTATAACCATTATGTTTTAATTTATTTAACCAAGTAGGTACTAATAACATCCTTGGTTTTTTTTTTAACTTTCTGATGAATGATTAAGTATTAGTTTGATTCCCATTTTCTTCACAAAGTACGAGTTTATTTAGGTATGTATTTACTACATAGTATGTATCATCACTATCACTACATAGTATAAAACAAAGTCGCTTTTTCTGTCCCTATGTCCCTCCCTTTGTACGCTTAAATCTTTAAAACTACCTACGCAAAGGATTTTGATGCGGTTTTTTTTAATAGATAGAGTGATTCAAGAGGAAGGTTTATATGTATAATACATGCATAATATGCTTAGGTAATGATAACCCACAATAACCATTTTCCCGTGCGGAGCCGGGGCGGGTCGCTAGTTTACCTATAAACACGGAAAAAAATCTCGATTCTAATTTAATTAATCGGAATATGTCATCTTGTGGGCAGCTCTACCACACTATTAAAAAAAAAAAGAACGTGAACTCCGTGACCTTGTAATGAGTTATTGGAGTGCGAGTTATTCGAGCGCACGAATATTGTGCAGTCAATAATATTCACTCAGTACTTCGAGTATATAAAATTTTTAACTTGTTGCAAATATTTTAGTGCATTTTATTGGCTGAATTTTACTCAGTGCGTAGTATTGGAGCGCTACAATAAGTAGCACTAAAAATTACGCACGAAATTTCGTGCAGTGTGATAACTCGAGGCAAAAACGCCAATTATTGGCCTGCACTTATTTGGTTGCCAATTATTTGCTGCGAGTTATTTGGTGCACATTATCCGCACCCCTATTTTCAATTCAATCCATCTTCTTTTTTTTTTTTTAGTTTCTTCTTTCTCCCACACTTATGGGAAAGGCAAAGGGATCAAAGCCCATCCCATACAGCCTAGTCTACTTCAATCAATCTATTTTTTTCTTCTTGTTATTTTTTTTTTAATTTTTATCTCTTATGAGAAAGGCAAAGGGTTTAAAGCCCATACAGCCTAACCTTTTGTAAGTTTCATATCTCATCTCAATCATCATCAGAATTCCAATTCATACACACACTCACACACACACACAATTTCACACAACAACACCTCTCTTGCTTGATCTAAAATTCTAAACAAAATATCCAATCCAACAAACAAATCAAACTCAAGGTTAGGTTGCGTTGAATAGGATTAATTGCCTTTTCTTCTGCGATTTTTTTTTTTAAAACGACTGCAAAGAAAAAAAAACCTTAAATAAACAAAATACGCGAAATGCGAATGTTGCGGGAACAAAAATATTTTAAAATGAAAAGAAACGTCTTAAAATTCAACTAAATTGTGCTTTAACTCTTTTTTATAATAACACGATCAAGAACTTTTACATAGCCAGCTAAGCTAGCCAACAACAATTCACATTTATTTTGGCGAAATGTGTCGGTATAAACCGTACAACCTGCGAGAGAAAATCTGTATTTCCTGAAAATGGTAACTAATAATTACATACAAAACACCTAGAAACATGAATGTTTTATGAAGAACTGCAAGTAAAGCCCTGCTGTTAAAATTGATTCCATCAGAAAGATACTTTCCAAAATGCGGCGGTATAAGTCGAGTTTCACCGCGAATATCAAGAAAAAACCACTTCGTAAGACTGAAATGTCACAAACCGATCAAAATACAGAAGACAAGATTATGGAGGCTGGTTCGGGGAGCTTTCGAAAAGCAGATGCGTCAACAGATGTAGTGCCTGGAGAATTAAAACAGTTTATATACAAGTCTACCAGCACTCATCGACCACACATAAGTGTTGCTTTTGAACGAGATGTTGCCACTAAAGAGGTACAGTCGAGTCCTGAACTTCCAGATCCTTCAGTTAAACATTTCTACAAATTAAAAACTTATCAAATTCACTTAGTTTAGACCTACAAGCTTTTTGGTTTGCATTATTGGTAGGTACTGTCTCTAAGGAAATAAATAAGTACAAAGTAACTATTGTTTTAATTTGTTGGTAGAAGTAAACTGGTCTAGATCTTTTGGCTAAGATGATGATGATGAAAGTGGTTTTAATTTGGCAAGTGATATCAGCAACCTATCAGTAATGGAGACACAATGTAATTTAAACAAATGTTGAATTGTTTTTATATAGGAACCAAAAGGCCTTTGGGAGCCCCCACATTGGCGAGAATTTCTTATAAACTTGAGGAACATGAGGGCAAACAATGATGCTCCAGTGGACTCTATGGGTTGCCACAAGACCATGGACGATGAAGCTCCACCTGAGGTAAGTTCTGTGATGTATTCTTTACTACATTTCACATAGTTATTTTTTAGTTATTATTTTAACTCTTGTCTTGGTTTATGTAATGTAATAAATCAGTTTTTTTCAGGTGATGAGGTACCAATCTTTGATAGCCCTTATGCTGTCCAGTCAGACCAAAGACCAGGTCACATTTGCTGCTATGGAACGGCTCAAAGCCAGAGGTCTCACCGTGGATAACATCCTTAAAATGAGTGATGAGGAGTTAGGAAACCTAATTTACCCTGTGGGCTTTTGGAAGGTACAGAAACCAGCACATGTGGCTGGACACTCGCATTACGAAATTCACTCCTACTGCTATGGAATATGGGCGCTCTCAAGGTCAAAGTGTCAAGCCGCATGTGCTAGCTACTATAAACCAAGAATAAAAGAGATTTGACAATATTTTTCTCCACTGTTTTGTGTCATATTATGCATTGTACTGTGTATAAATAAATGTATTGCATCACTCTTTCAGACAAAAGTGAAATACATCAAGAGGACTACTCAGACTTTGAAAGAGCAGTATAAAGGGGATATTCCTGACTCTGTGGACAAATTGTGCAAGTTGACAGGTGTTGGTCCAAAAATGGCCCACATCTGTATGAAGGTCGCTTGGAATAAAGTCACTGGAATAGGTAATAATTCCAAAAACCATTTGGAAATGTCTCAATTATTTAGTGACTAAAAAAAACTTCTATCATGTCAAGACTAAAATTATTTTGCCTAAATTCTGGATGTTACATATTATGCCAAAACTTAATTACAGGTGTAGACACTCATGTGCACAGAATCAGCAATAGAATTGGCTGGGTCAAGAAACCTACTTCAACTCCTGAGGATACTCGAAAAGCTCTTGAAACCTGGCTGCCCACAGACCTTTGGGGTGAAGTCAACCATCTTTTGGTAGGATTTGGACAGACTATATGCCTACCTATTGGACCCAATTGTGATGAATGTTTGAATAATGATATCTGCCCCTCTAAAAATCTAGGGAGGAAGTCACCCAAGAAAACACCAAAAAAGACTCCAACCAAATCACCGGCAAATTTTAATGATATCAAAGAAAATGTCCTAAAAGTGAAAAAAGAATTCGATTTTGCTGAAACAGAAGAAATACCTACTAAAGCCAGGTTAACATTAAAGAAGGAAGCAGAACATGATATGGAGAGTAATTGTTATAATGATGATGACATGAAGAAAACATTAAATGAAAAACCGAAATCTAAAAAAAAGATAACACATAAGAAAGAAATTAAATCGGTTTTTATGGATGAAGATAATGATGATTTTGAAGTAAAGAAAGATAATGTTTTATCACTTAAATCTACTGCTCTGAAAGTCAAATCCATTAAGCCTGCTAGCAAAAGAAAAGACACATCTAATAAAAAAGAAACATCTAATGAGAAGAAAACTCACAAAAAAGGTGATGAATCAAAAATTACAAAAGACCTATTACCTGTAGAATCTATGGAGTGTAAAACTTCACCAGTTAAGAAGAGAAAGATTGCTTCAAAAACGAAAACTGTAGATGAACAGGCCAAAGAGAATGATATTGCAGATAATGAGGTGGAATCTTTAAAAATCAAACTATCCAGAGATAGTAGAAAAGATATTCAATCAGCTGAGATACAGAATGATGATATTGTAACAAGAAAGAGAATCACAAGGTCATCTAAAAAGTAGATAAGTGTTTGTGGAAAAAAGATGTACTCAATTTTGTTTGTTTTGTAGTCTTCTATGGCTATCATGGTTGTCTTGCAATTAGCACCTCTCAAGATTGTTTACCATGCAGAATGTTAATTTGAATACTTTTTATTAATTATGTTGATTTTTAAGTAAGTTTGTTTGGTTAACTTTCTTTTTAAGTTCTTCTTACACCATAAGGATTAAAATAAAATTTGCATGATATTCATTGGTTTTTATTAATAACCATGTTAATGCTTTCTTCTACCAACTTTCTTTTTAGATTTATCTTTTCTAGGATCTGCTTTAGCTTTCATGTGCCCTTTCTTCTGCAAAGATTTCTTTTTGTTCTTTATTCTTTCCATTTTATTTTTCATTTGGAACACTTTGCTCTTCTGTATCTTCTTGGTGGCTTGTTTTTTTAGGATCCTTTTTATTTCTTTCTTAGTTTTAAAATTTGTATCTTTTTCCTCAGTTTCTGAGCCATCCTGGTCCTCTTCATCCTCTTCATCAGAACCCATTCCAGGTACACCTTCATTTGTCTGTTTTTTATTCTGTTTAATTTCAACTTTCTTTGTTGGCACTTTAGGTTTATTTTCACCAATAACCAAATCTTTTTTCTGTAATGTTTCAGTAGAGAGTTCCATTATTTTAACATTAACATCTTCATCCTCATATTCTTCTTTGAGAAGCTGTTCTATATCTGGTAGTGGGCGACTGGATACTACTAACTTCTTGTAAGATTCTTTATTCTGAAAATAATATAATGCAATAGAAAATAAAATAATAGCATGTTATTCACCATATAAAAGGGGATTGTTCTGAATTTTAACCAGTTCTGTAAAGAAACAAAGGGTTCCAAAGGAGAATCAGAAAAATTATAAAAATATGCAATAGCCTTGTGTAAATTAATAATCTACCAATACAGGTACAGAAGCCAGCTGCTTAAGCTGCTGGACACTCGCATTAAAAAATTCACCCCTATCAGTACAGAATATGGGCACTCTCAAGGTCAACATGTCCAGCCGCATGTGCTGGCTACTGTGCATATACATATACAAGGCCTAAATAGAACACCCAGCATAAAATGTGATAAATTTTTGAATGTTTCAGAATTTACCTCTTGCTTTATTCTCTTTTTCTCCTCTTTCAACATACGCTGTAACTCTTCTTGTGCTTTTTTCTTCCTCTCGAGTTTTCTTTTACGGAAGCCGCAGAGGAAATCCCTAAAAGAGAGAATGTAAATAAACTTGCGAGTGTAAATTTGAGATCTTACACTTGGTAAGC
This sequence comes from Teleiodes luculella, assembly GCA_948473455.1. Classification (NCBI taxonomy): domain Eukaryota; kingdom Metazoa; phylum Arthropoda; class Insecta; order Lepidoptera; family Gelechiidae; genus Teleiodes; species Teleiodes luculella. The sequence goes on along the minus strand of OX419595.1, from coordinate 3,036,022 downwards.
TAAACAACATAACACATGAATTTAGACAAAAGCCAGCACATGCGGCAGAAGCTAGACACACGCACTACTCTCAAGGTTAAAATTTCCAGCCGCTGGCTTCTGTACATTTGCACAGGATGAAACCCACACGTTGTTCCGTTCACAACTTTACGTCGAAACATGTAAAAATATGAAAAATTTACTGCTGCTTGCATACATCCTAAAAGGAACAATAGAATGTATCATGTATCCTTACTTTCTTTTTGCCTCATCAAATACCACGCTAACTTTCTTTTTCCGTTCTTGATTTTTGGTTTTCTTTTTACCCATGTTAGCTTTTAATATTCACTCCAACAATGATATTATGAAAATTTGAAGGTATTTCAAGGTAAATAAAAGGAAATTATAAGTAAACGTAACCTCAATCAAATCAAACAATCTCGTGTTCGCTTCGCTTTTTTTTTTTTTTTAGTTTCTTTCTCCCTTATGGGAAAGGCAAAGGGATCTAAGCCCATACAGCCTAGTCTTTAGTAGTTTCTTGCATTATCTAAGTTTAATGTCTTCAGTCATTATTTCTTCAGTTTCATTTCGTCGTCTTTAGTCATTTCTTGCATCCATGTTCAACGTCTTCAGTAGTTTCATTTCTTGTTAGGGGATCATTGAAATGCAAGGGTGGTTCTTACATTCCAATGATAGTGAAGTTTAACGCAGGGTATCAAACCAGAAACAGCTAACCACTCATTATTTCGCACTTTCATTGAATAGTTCTTCTTTAACGGCACATTATCGCACTAATTCCACCATATTAAAACCACAATTACCATGAAAAACTAATTTTAAAAAGGACGAAACAATGAACCCGCCATTTCCTCTCGATTCCCGCGTAAAAACCGTGTTCGCTTCGCTTCGCTCGCTCCGCTCCACCTTCGCTCGCTCGAAAACTCGAAACTCGCATGACAGAAAGGTATCAATCAACAACAGCTGATAGCTACTGTTGCCAGATCAATTTATTAAAAATCCGGCATAGTCCTTTATAATAATACCATCCCACACTCGCACGAACGAATGCAGCACGATACTACGTACGATACGATACGACCAGTGGATACGTACGTACGACAAAGCATCTGACTGAGCTGTATGTAGGCTTCTTACAGTCTTACTACGTAAGAAGCGACAGGGTCGAGCGAGAAGCTGTCTCTCACAGATTGTCGCTTTTTTTAAATAGTATAGTAAGCCTACTGGGCGATAGAATACCGTGAATGAAACATTGAACTTGTTTTTTTATTGACTTAGGTAGGTACGTACGCTTGCTTGTTGTCTAAATCGAGACGTATCAATCAAGCAAGCTTCACCGGATTTAACATATTTTGTAAGATTAAGAGTAATTTAAAACATCTGGCAATAAAAAAAAGATGAGAAAGAAAAAGCTACCTATTAAAAAAAATCAAATAATCATGCGTTTTGTTGTTGCCTTTTTTTAGTTTTTTTATTTTATTTTATTTTCAAGCGAGGTGGAGTGGGTGGGTGGAGTACAGAAGACAGAACAGAGTAGAGTTCAGTAGAGGAGACCTAGTACTATTACTTATTCTGTGGTAGTGGTAGGGTACAGTATTAATTAAGTTTTAAGTTTCTACGAGAGGACTCCCTTACCACCGTATCCCTTACCCTAAACCTAAACGTCCGTCCGTCTGTGGTCAGTCTGTGGGTCGTAAAGTTAATGATTTGTTTCATTTAAAACTTCGTGAGGAAATCTTAGATAGTTATTATAATATAGTTTTTGATAGTTAAACCTTTTTCAGAAATAGAAGAATATTATTGCAGTCTCTCTCACTCAATCAAAATAAAATAAATGGAGATCGATCGATCATTATTCTGCGTTTCAAATCAAAGATTTTTGGCAGAAAACCAAGAATTTTAAAATCCAGCGCTGTGATTGGTGGCTTAATGCAATAAAAAAAAATTACGAGCCTGTCGTCGACCAATCAGCGCACAAGTCTAGAATAAAGACGGACTCATCAGCAGCATGGCTGTCAGTATAAATTTGAAGCTTGAACGATGCGCTTCCTCTCGTTACTTTGGTTTTTTTTGTTTGTGGATTTTTACGAAAATGATATCGTGTGTGGTTTTGTGTTGCATGAAATATGGAGAAAATTGGGTGCAGTAACCTGATTTCTGCGTTGCTACGTAAGGTAAGTGGTCCTGGGCTGCTAGGATTTATTGTTTTGGCCTGATTCGCTCGTTCATGTTCGCGTAGCCTCAGAAATAATCGTGCTTCTAAAAAAATCAATTTGAGAGCGCGTATGTGGCTTTCGTAATAATTAAATTTTGGTAATCGAAGGTCGCGGGGAGTGTGTGGGTTGATATTCTGGTGTGCAGATGCAGGTCCTTGTCCTGATGGAATGATGCAGCGTGTCCATATGTCGAGTTCAGAAGGGTCAAGTTACGGAGTGCAGTGGTGCTCCGTCCCGTTAGTAGTAGTGTTTATTGTTTTAATACATTTTGATTGGAGCGTGGTGTCGGTGTGCGGATTACTGCGGATGTGGAAAGTGAACCGCCGCGACTGCTGCCATTCTCCGCCACTTTAGATTAGAGGACACCTTTATTAAGAATAACAAAAAAATATAGTTAAAAAAAATTGCACTGTGAACTTTACTCTAGTAGAAATTGACATATAATGGCACCCCTCATGAGTTTAACCTTGATTAGATTGTCCAAAATATAATTTATTTTATTAATGAGTTTGTTTCTGTCATACCTTTTTCTGGAGGTAAAGGCAGATACCACTTCCTTCAAACATCTTTAATTTGCTTTAATTATATATTTTCAATATTTTCAATTTATATAAGCATTCAAATATAACCACAATGGTAGGTTTACGATTGTAATCAGTTGTACAATTGATACATTGTTAAGTCAGCTGTTTATTTATTTACTTTGAGATTGTATTTACTGTATTTCATTACTGCCTGTCATTGTTTATGATTTAGTATCTAAATTTCATGTGTGGTGTGATAAAAACTAAATTGTTGCTGTGAGAGCACACCATTAAAAATATTATTATACTAGTGGAAAAAATCACATAGCTATGGGAAGAAAGTGATATTTGTTACATTTATTTATGTAATTTACTTTAATACAGTCATCATCATCATCATCATGTCGTATGGCAGCTACCGCAATGAATCTTATATAGAAATTTTTAGATTTTTCAACCACTCCTCGGCGGCCGGGGTGAGACAATGCAGCTCGATAATGCCAATGCCAATACTGGGGGTGGAACATGGTCAAGAACTACCTCCTCATGGTTCACCCCGGGCAACGGACTAGCGTAATATATCCAGCATCCGGTATCCGGTATGCTCTTGACCCTCTTATCTGGCACTCCGGACTGTTTACTGAGTGATCTGTAAATCTCCCGGTAATAAATAGCTGCGCCTTTCCATCACTTTAACACAGTAAAGCCCCAGAACAGCTCCAGCTGTGATAGTTATTTGTATGATTTAAATTAGAAAATAAATTGCCAAACTTATGCTACTTATGTATAACTGTGAACTTTAGTGACTTTAACCCTATAGAAGGCAACAGCACTTGATAAAATGCATTCGTTTTCGTCTTTATGTTGAGGGTATAAGGTTAAAATTGAGGTGGAAATATAGTGGATACTGCCTTGTAAAGGTCTAACTGGTAAACAAGGCTTTGAGGAATTATTTCATTTACAATAAAAAAAAATACTTTAATAACTCTACTGTTTCATAGTTTTAGTCTGCTGATCCAGTTCTTCTTGACTTCATAGTTAAATCACTATGTACTCATAAATATTATTTTAATTTTAATTCTGTTCTGTAGACATCACGCTTGATTCCTATTTGCCTTGAAAATAATATGTATGTATGTATAAAGGTATACCTACATATGTTATTAGTTTTAAATAAATCTAGTTTTGTATTAATAACATAAATCCAACAATTTTACAAGTTTTAAAAATAAAATAAGCAAACAATTGCTTATACTAGTGCTATTATACTGAATGCATTGGACACATGAACGGCCAGAGATATCAGTTGCTTCTTCCTTCACTCAATTTCTCATATCCCATACAAAAAACAAATATTTCCTACAAATACCACATGCCTTCGGATTTTTACATGTTACAGCAATATTTTGATACATTATCAGCAAATTCTTACGTTGTACCTCTATTTTAATCTAATCTATAAACTTATCTATGCTAACCGTGTTAGTTTGTCATATAATCTCTAATGCTCACATCTTAGTTTTTAGCTAACATTTGTCATACATTGGGGCTAATTCGGTATTGCACCCGCCTTATCTTATCTAAATTTTAGTTCATTTTTGACAGGACTTAACAAATCTTGACACGATTAACGTTCGGATACACATTATCTCGCTCTGTGCACGCTCCTGCAATATTTTTTTTTCAACAGAAAGGCAAAGTTATAAAGTCATGCAACCTTAATCCGCAATAAAGTGAACGTTCGTGAATCGAACGCACGCGCAACGAAACGCAACTTAGTATGTGTTACGTTCCGTTTTAGTTTCGGAAATTAGAAATTTATATTTATTCTGCGTAAAACAAAAACGAAATTGCAAAAGAGAACTTATGGTCGATTTGTTGTACAGTAAGCAGCACATGCGGCTGGACATTATAACCTTGAGAGCGCCTGTATTCCGTAGCGGTAGGGGTGAATTTCGTAGTGCAAGTGTCCAACCGCATGTGCTGGCTTCTGCAAGTGTCCAACTGCATGTGCTGGCTTCTGTGAAGGTTAAGCTGGGCCAACGCGATTGCGATTCTGTTCCTTATTCGATGGACATGAGAAAGGTGCAAAATCCAAAGTAATCTACTTAGCATGCTCTTGCTTGTACGATTGATGGAGTTTTTAGCTGAAAGACTCGACCGACCCTGCTGACCTGACTGAGGATGAGTGATTCAGTAAATATCCAGGATTAACGAAAGTAGATTGGTTGAAGAAACTCATCACTATTTAATTTTTACCTGATTTCCTAGTTTGTTAACCTCAAAACTTACAAAATATAATAAGTCTGCACCTAAAAATACTGAACTAAATTAAGACCATTTTAAGTTCAAAACACCTAAAAATGACAGATAACGAACTAAAAATGACAGATGAATGGTCGTTCCCGAATAGCTAAATGGCGTTAGTTCAACTTATTTTTAGTCCTGTCAGATTCCATACAAAATTAAGTTAAGTCGTGCGTTCCGAATAGCTAAATATGTCATTCTGACACATCTTAACTAAATTTTAGTTAAGATTAGTGCATTGGCCAACATCGAATCGACACCATTACCTTTATAAATATAAAATAAAACAAATATCACAATATAGTCCGGTTCGCTCCAGTACTGAATGAAAAAATTCTATCTGTCATTCCTGTAAATGGCAACGACTCATACCGTTGGATTCGTCTTGGTGTCCTGTACGTGGAACTGTCGGTCGTCAAGTTCTAAAGTGGTGGAGGGAGGAGGGGAGGGGTAATCAAAGTTGGCGAATTTGTACTTTTGTTTTTACGCTGTAATTTGAAAACTAGTGGACCGATTTCTTTGTTACTGGTATTATTTGAAAGTGTATAATATTACCTAAAAGACGTTCTTATACATCGAATACGCCAATTCAGCGGTTACCGCGCAATAATACGAAACATTGAAAAAAGAAATTGTGTATAAATAATATCACAGATTACGCTAAATCTATAACGTTTTCGTGGAAACAATGTTTACTACTTTAATTCTAAAACAAATTACCTAATCAAAAAGGTAACAATAATTACTATATGATTTATGGTGCCTGAGCTAGAGCTAATTTACGAAACGTAGTCGTAGGATCACTATACTACGAGTACGCAAATATAAGTAAATGAATGAGAAGAGATGGGTAAGTAATCACCATATTACTTTAATTATATATTTCAAGCTTACATTTTTCAAATAATACCTTGAAAAAAGACTTTACGTCGAAATAAAGAGGATATTTTTTTTTTTGTTTTTCACTATTAATAGTTTTGAATTTGCCTGTAGCATCTGACCCAAGGTACGTGACAAGATAAAACTTTTGTCAGGGGTAGATATTAGTAATACCTACCCATGATAAAAAAATAAAAGAAATCTACGGCGAAATAACCCGAGAAACATTTTTTTAGGTTTTCACTATAGTATTTTTGACTTTCCCTGTAGCATCTGACCCAAGGTACCTGACGAGATTAAACTTATGTCAGGTGATAGATTTTAGTAATCCCTTTCCATGATAAAAAATTAAATGAAATTTACGTCGAAATGACACGGAAAACAATGTTTTAGTTTTCACTATAGTTGTTTTAACTTTGCCTGTAGCACCTGACTCAAGGTACCTGACGGGATAAAACCTACATCAGAAGATAGATATCTGTAACACCTACCTATGATAAAGAAATAAAATAAATTTACGTCGAAATAACGCGGAAAACAATCTTTTAGCTTTTCACTATAGTAGTTTTGACTTTGCCTGTAGCACCTGACCCGAGGTACCTGACAGAATAAAAACTATGTCAGGGGATAGATATTGGTAATATCTAACCATGATAAAAAAATAAAAGAAATTTACTTCGAAATAACGCAGAAAACATTTTTTTAGTTTTCACTATAGTAGTTTTTAATTTGCCTGTAGCCCCTGGCCTAAAGTTCCTGACAGGATAAAAACTATGCCAGGGGATATATATTGGTAATATCTACCCATGATATAAAAATAAAAGAAATTTAGGTCGAAAAAAAAAAAAAAAAAAAAAAATTATGTTTATTTTAGACAATTCAGTACATACAATTACATGTTAGTACAGTTTAATTTGTAACAATTAACGCGGAAAACATTTTTTTATTGCGTACTCGTAGTATATTGACCTGCGACTACGTTTAGTTAATTAACTCTAGCTCAGGCACCATAAATCCTATACTAATTATTGTTACCTTATTGATTAGGTAATTTGTTGTAGAATTAAAGTAAGCAACATTTTTATCACAAAAACTTTATAGATTTAGCGTAATCTGTGATATTATTTAAACACAATTATTTTTTATTATGTTTCGTATTATTACGCGGTAACCACTGCATTGACGTATTCGATGTATATGAACGTGTTGTAGATAATGTTATACCCGTTCAAATAATACTAATAATAAAGAAATCGGTCCACTAGTTTTCAAATTACAACGTAAAATCCAGCGATCTTTGACTACCCCCCCCTCATCCCTCCACCACTTTAGCACTTGACGACCGACAGTTTCACGTTCAGGACATCAAGACGAATCCAACGGTAGGAGTCGTTGCCATTTACAGGAGTGACAGATGAAACTCAAGTTCTAGAGCACTTTTGGTCTAAAATGAACCGGACTAATATTATAACATGTATAATTAATTATTAAGATGAAATTCAAGCCAATTTTTATTAAATTTATGATACTCAGTCACTGTTAGACTTGTTTTAAATATTAAAAATAATTCAAAGCCTAAATGCATATCAGAAGGGAATTAAAATGAAAAAATATTCTTATGGAAATTCTTTAAGGAAAAATCTATAAGATTGGTTGTATATTTTTTAGGTTCATGGACATGTTAAAAATATTATGTTTACATTAAATGCATTTGATAACTGGTTTACTTTTATGTCTGCAGATAAATGTTGTACAAATGTTATATTGATAAAGTGAAGGAATGAATAAATGGGGCACCAATGCTCGAGTTTAGATAAATGATGATACCACACATCATATTAAGTAATGTATACAGTAAAGTTAATTGCTATTCCATAATTGTAGCCTCCATTATAGGGCTCAATAATATGTCTAGGCAGTTCTGTAAAAACCTATATAATATACAAGATACATCGAGTTTTTATATTTCAAACTATTTCATGGATTAGCTATTTTGCCAAAAACACAAGCGTGCGACGTCATTTGTTAATCTGGTTTTTGATTAAATTTCCCAAAGAAATACTTAAGTACAATAACTTATTAGACAGACACAGACTCTATATGTATTGTATATTATTATGTAAATCGTAACCCAAAGATGGACATAACATTCAATCATGAATTTTAAATATGAATCATACTTCATACTAATATTATTATAAAAAGGAAAGATTTGTACTTTTGTGTGTGTGTGTGTATGTTTGTAATGAATAAACTCAAAAACTACTATACCAATTTCAAAAATTCTTTCACCATTATAAAGCTTTATTCACCCTGAGTAACATAGGCTACCTTTTACCGCGGCAAAATGCCTCATTCCCACGGGAAAATCTGTTAACGCAGGCGGAGCAGCGGCGGAAAGCTAGTTTTAAATATAGAGACAACTTATAGAGATAATGTAAAATAAATAGTATAGTAATATTTAGTATTCGTATAGAAGGGAGCTTTACCTACCTCCCCACCCACGCGCTATACTACGGCGTAAATGCGTTCTCCATTCGATTATCCCCCCGCGCACCGCACTCCGCACTCCGCACGGTGGTGTGGTGTCATCATAATAATATCAAATATCAAATCACTAACGTTGACTGTGTTGAGTACCTTATACCTACCTCATGATGCATGAGACTTGAACTTTCCTTGGCAACCTTAGTGATAAGATAACTAGGTGCATTATGATATGATTATGAAACATGAAGATCGGCAAATCTTTGTGTCCGTATCGAATCAATCCAATCCAATGTTTTTGTCAAATGTGTTTTTTGTTGGTGTTATAGGTACTATACCCTGATAGGGAGTATTTTTATTTAAAGTAAGCTTAGTCTCACAAATACAATGGCCTATAATGGATGGTCCACGGGTGGTCTAAATCCTCTTGCTGAATCATCATTAACAACTCATAATAATATACGTCCCCACGTCCCCACCGAGGGGCTCGTGCCTACCTTGCCACGCTGATCCAGTGCGGATTGGTTAAACTTCACACACAACCCTTGAATTACTTCGCAAGTGTGTGCAGGTTTCCTCACGATGTTTTCTTTTACCGTAAGAGCGTCGAATAAACGATCCGTTCGCGGTTCGAGCGTCGTGAATTTCTGTAAACAAAAAAGTTGGTCGCGTTTCGGGCGTTTTCAATAATGCAATAAAAAATTCCATTATCGTTTGGGCGCGGTTCGGGCGTCGTAATATTTTTATTAATTTCATTAGTCGCGTTTCGTGCGCCTTCAATTTCGAGCCATAGAGTTAGATACTTTTAAATAGATCATTATAAAAATGTATTCCATGTTCCAAGTATTATTATTTTAAATTCCACGAGACGTATTCTCATAGAAAATCGCCTGTTTCCGCCCATTGTTTAATGTGCTTAACCATTAAAGTGGAACGTTTTCACCTATTGTATCGCTTATCTCTAGCCACCCGCTTTAACCAATAACGTTCAGACAAGACATTAAAGAAAAGGCTCAACGAAAACAAGAGTTCTACGAATCAAATGTTGTATTAGGTAAATATGAATACTATGGCAAAAAATACAGAAAATCCCTGTCGAATAATATATTACAATAATAGAATATGGTCAGATTATCAACTACTTTTTACAAAATGGGATAAAATGAAAAAATATACATATTATGTATTTTTAAATCACAGAAGGTGGTTTGAGATACAACAATATATTTTTTTTTTCATAAGAAAAGATAATATCTAAAATATTCTACGATTTATCTCAAATATTTTTCTACAAATTTAAAAATATCTTATTTAAATACATTTTTTGCCATAGTATTCATATTTACCTAATACAACATTTGATTCGTAGAACTCTTGTTTTCGTCGAGCCTTTAATGGTTAAGCACATTAAACAATGGGCGGAAACAGGCGATTTTCTATGAGAATACGTCTCGTGGAATTTAAAATAATAATACTTGGAACATGGAATACATTTTTATAATGATCTATTTAAAAGTATCTAACTCTATCTAACTCTATGGCTCGAAATTGAAGGCGCACGAAACGCGACTAATGAAATTAATAAAAATATTACGACACGCCCGAACCGCGCCCAAACGATAATGGCATTTTTTATTGCATTATTGAAAACGCCCGAAACGCGACCAACTTTTTTGTTTACAGAAAATCACGACGCCCGAACCGCGAACGGATCAATTAATGAATTAATTAGACGATCCGTACATATGAATTCGAAAATCGAAAACACTTTGGTACGCACCGAGGTTCGAACCCGCGAACTTCTGAATGGAAGTCAACAGCCCTAGCCACTTGGCCACCGACGCTCTTGCTGAATAAATCCACAGGCAATGGGCAGCAGAATTAACCTATAACTAGAAAAACTAAAATTCTAATCTTAAAAACAAATAAGTATCTGGATTAAAAATATGAAAAAATATTATGAAAATAATATCGCCTTAATCATCACGCCTCTGCTAGCTCAAGTTATAGGTTAAAGCTGTTGCCCATTGCCTACATTACGTCATAATTATTTATAAGCCTACACGAAAGAGGTGAAAAATTTGCCTGTTCCTCGAGCAAAAAATTAGCCTGTTCCTCGAGCAATTTATAATAGTATTTCCCATAATAAACCCATCTTATTTCATCTTTTGGTCCGCTTTCCTGTACTTTCTTCTTTTTCCACTTTGCCCTATCTGATATTCTCGCCGCGGAAGCAGCTTTTCATATCGTTTTTTTAAACCCAATACCTAAGTACAGTCTGACAAAAAAGATTAGAAATTAATTACACTATAGAGTCGTCTCGACGCGACGACGTCGAAAAGAGATTTGTAAAATCTTACTCCGAATTAACACATTTTGAATTTTGTCTCATTTTCACGATTAATTTGTTGAAAAGGGACGACAGTACAGTGTTTTTACTTTTTATTTTGTACCTACTCCTTTTTGTCAGACTATAGTCTAAATAATCTGATGTCCTATAATAACCCTTTTCACAACGACGACTCTTTTTGTGTCCGACGAAGCGCCGAGAGTGGCCAGTGACTATTTTAGTAATGTATGACGAACGCCGGGTAGGGTGTCTGAAGGACAATCTTTAGAAGTTTAGTAGCACAATGCATTGGCTGGCACTACGGACTACTGACAAAGAATCTGTGGATTACAAAACCAAATAAGAGTCAGTCGGTTAGTAGGTACTGTACGAACCGGCCCTAAAGGTGGAGGAGAAGGAAAACAACGTATGCTTTTAAATTAAGGATTATATATTAGAAACTTATTAACGAAACATTACAAATGCTTTAGAAATTATAAAAATGGCGTCAGGCTCGTAGCACGGGCTACGGCCATCTCCCTCTCATCAACGAAATTCAAACTGATATTACTTTTCATAAATAAATGGCACAAAACGCGGAAAGAGGCTGCCAGCACGAACGCGGCGAGCATGTAGGACGCATGCACGCCACAGTACCCGAGGGCGCATCCGGCAAATTCGTTTTAAAAGAGCCAATCATTTCTATCATTCTCTCCTTTGTGCTGTAGTTGGATCAAGATCAGTGACGCACTAGATCACCGAGTCAGATACGTGGCTGGCACGTGGCTGGGACCCCTTTTAACACGTTCGCTGCTGATGATCATTCATGTCATGATAATATGTACCTATACCAAAATATAATGCAAGCAAACAAAAAACGGTAATCTATTTGTGTTCGTTTCGCTCCTGTTGGAGCTTATCCCGCTAATTGCATATTTGGTGGAATTCGAATTAATAAACAAATCATAGGCAAAATCAAAGAGAACACACGCCAGTGGACAGGTAGTTTTTTTTGCTACACGTGTATTTATACTCGACGTCGACTCGTGGCTTCACTCGCGTATTTTTTTCCTTGGAAATTATCTATTTTCCCCACAAACGTATTATACAAGGCAATATGCTTCTCCATAATGAAGATGACCTATCTCAATCTGTTCAGCTATTTAGTGTAAAAACGTAACAAACACGCATTTTTAGAATGTCTATTGTATTCATCATTTTAGCCGAAAGACGTCTGCTGGGATTGGTCTAGTTTGATTTGAGAATTTTTAACTAAAATCCTAAACTCGGTAGTACAATGGGTAGTGCGCCTGTATGGCCCGGACAGCCAGAAATGCTAATTCGAGTCTTAGCCAGAATGTTCGAAATGTTTTTCATTTTCGTTTCGATTTTAAATAGTAAAAGCTGCCTAGTTAAGGTTGCCTGGTAGAAATTGCTACTCAGCAATAAGGCCGCTTACATGTACACCTTCGTTCTTTGTTTTGAATTTATTGATTCTACTTTATTGCACACATGCAATAAAGTATATTCTATTCTTTTATTCTATAATTTTACTATTAAAATTTCGTATTAGAAACGAACATGCGCACTAGCGTCACAGAATACATCAATGTAGGCGTTTTATTTGTATGTTACTTTTTCCCCTTAGCAGCGGAAGAGTTGGAGACTAGTCGTGTCCTGGTGTTGCTTCCGGTAGCCCGCAGTGGGTTCCGGAGATGCATCGCCGCTGCACTGATACCGCGCCAGTCCTACTGCTGACCCACTGAAATAAACCCGCGTCAAATTGCTCCTCAAATTAAAAAGTTATCTAAACACCACAGAATACATTACTTAGTGTTGGTGAACGTGGCATAAAGAATGAATTCTAATAATTAAAAATTTGTCTAAGTGATAAAATCTTTTAAAATGTTGTTGTACTACTACTTTAGACTTTTGAGCTGTGAAAATAATTTAGTTTTTGGAATTCACAGACCTTATGAAATGTAGAGTGTTTATGTAGTTGGTACTTGTGCTTTGTAATAAAACTAAAACATTCTTGACTTAAACGCAATTAAGTTAGGAATAGATTATCAACTCCCAGACAGACTCTTAAATTATGACATCATAATTGGCACAGTCAATCCTCAATATTTATCGAGATCGTTTCGTCTGTTTTTGTGAAAACGTAAGTAGATAAACTGTTGAATACGGGTTAATATTTTTTGTAGGAAAGAACTAAAAATCTTTGATGTACTATTTTGTGGGTTGGGGATTTTGTGGGACGCTTCTGCGAGTGAGTTGATAACATAACAACACATTACTGAAAAGAGACAAACATCCAGCCAACCATCCATCCATCCAGCCAACCATCCATCCATCCATCCATCCACCCTCACGAACTTTTTTTATTTTCTTTCTATATTGTGTGATATTTTTAATAATAAAAAAAAACTTTTAATTTAAGCTACGCGCTACTTTCAGGTCACTGCTTGATTGACTTGTTTGAATTTTAGGTATTATTTATATTAAATGCTTGCGCTAGTAATAAAAATATAAGTTTCCATTCATAAATGATTTAAGTATGTACATATTTGCTTGTGCGAAAAGGACACAAATTATATTTAAAATAAGACCGCCGCCCGCCGCCGGAAACATCATCCGCTCATTTTGTTCGATAACACGAACGAACGTGACTTTAACCTAAACCACAGAATACCAAATAGTAGTCCTAAACTAGAGGTTGATCCATGCTATGGATGATGTGATGATTAAACTGCCAGTAAGGTCTAGCACTAGTTATTATCTGTGACTCAAGCGACTTTTCTAGAATCTGTTTAATCATTTCATGCAGGGAGTGACTAAGATATTTTAGATTTCTCCTAATTGCCTACTGTGTCTTTCTACATGATATTTTATAAGCTTCGTCAAGTCATGTTTTTTTTATATCAGTAAACTATTTTTTGGATTACAATTGATAAGGGAAAATATTATATTGTATGCTATGTTCTCTGCAGATTTACTCGTACCTTATCAACTCCAGTGCAGTCTGATCTATGTAAGAGAACGATACAAAATTGTTACCTACGTGCAACTGTTCTGCGATTTCCAGAAAAATACCTCGTGTCTGTACATTTATTTCTTTTTCAAAAAACTGGTTGTAGGATTACATTAGGCAGCACATGCGGCTGGACTCTGGACTTGAGAGCGCTAATAATGCCAATAATGTCCAACCGCATGTGCTGGCTTCTGTTCATACTTATCTATATTACACTTGTACATTGATAAGAACATTAAGAACCAATAATAATGCAGAACTAAAAAACTTTGCTTTTATTAGTTATCGTGTCAAGCGTAAACTTTGGCCTTTCCTTGCATTTTAACATGTTTATGACAAAGGCGTGTCATTGTTATTAGCAAATTACCACACATTTCTTTGCTGTGATTGGTGTCTTATTTTTCATTCAATTGTACCAGATTTAATAATAAGTTGTATGTTCCTGGCTTCAAATCATCATGCTGACTATTTTAAATAACGTAATTAATTGGGGATTTCTGTTATTAGTATTTTATTGGTATTAGTAGATTGGCGGGGCATAATGCTTTTTGTAAACAAGAAATTATCAATTAATAAACGATTTTTTTTTGACCGCAAATGCGCGACTCCCAACTCAAAATCTACGCTCGTCTGGCTTCACCCTAACTAAAGGAACCTTAATGTCGATAATATGGAATTGTTTCCGCAATCTACATACAAAAGTATTTAAATATTAGAGAAGCTAAAACCGTCGACAAGTTCCCTTTAGAGAACGTCAAAAAAAGAAAATAGCTCTTAAGAGTCCTTTTTTTAACGCGTGCTTTACGAAACTACACCAAAAAAATTATGAACTGTTTTATTTTAATTAATTATCGGTACCTAGCTATATTGTGTTGAATCAAAATAAATGTAATTGAAATGAATTTCGTCTGTTTGTTTCAGGTGTTCCTAGTGAGCGGACGGTGAAGGCTGCATTATGACGTCACGGTGAGTTTGCTCAATGCTTATACGCACTGTCAGTTTGATCAAGTGCATTCATTTTGAATACTTATACAACGGTCTAAAAACCTTTCCGGTGGTACCTCTTTCAGCCCATGAAACTGCACAACTTTTGAATTGGAACTTTTCCGAAACAGTATTTTTAGGGTTCCGTACCTCAAAAGGAAAAAACGGAACCCTTATAGGATCACTTTGTTGTCCGTCTGTCCGTCCGTCCGTCTGTCAAGACCCTTTTTCTCAGGAACGCGTGGAGGTATGAAGCTGAAATTTATATCAATTACTCAGGTCTACTGTCCCTTGAAGCTGTGAAAAAATCAAACTTCTAAGCCAACGCAATCAAAAGATACAGCCGTTTATGCCGCAAATTTTCGACACTTGCAAGGGAATCAAAACCTACAGGGTGCTTCCCGTGAACTCAGAATCTTGAAATTTGGTACGAAGCAACGTCTTATAGCATAGATAAAGTAAAAATTACGAAAACCATAAATTTTTAGTTACATCACATAATATATATTTTTTTAATAATTTTAACCTTACTACCCATTTCCTCATAAACGCGTAGAGGTATTAAATTGAAATTCATACCAAATACTCAGGTCTATAATACCTTTAAGCTGTAACAAAATCAAACTTCTATGTCAACGCAATCAAAAGAAACAGCAATTTAAGCTGCATATTTTGAAACTCGCAAGTACTCGCAAGGGAATCAAAACCTAAAGGGTACTTCCAGTCGACCTAGAATCTTGAAATTTGGCATGAAGCAACGTTTTATAGCACACATAAAGGAAAAATTCCAAAAACCTTAAATTTTTAGTTACATTACAAAATATATATTTTTTAATAAATATAAACTTATTACTTTTTTCCTCATGAACGCGTAGAGCTATCAAGTTGAAATACTTACTTAGTACTTAGTTACTTAAACGATAAAGAGATCTTTGTCTTAAATTTATGCTCCTCCATCTTTTTTAATAAATATAAACTTATTACTTTTTTCCTCATGAACGCGTAGAGCTATCAAGTTGAAATTCATATCAAATACTTAGATCTAATTGCCTTTAACCCGTGAAAAAAAAAAAATTCTAAGTCAACGCAAAAACGCAAAACGCAAAAGTACAACCATTGATACCGCATATTTTAGATAAATGATATGTGTTAATATAAAATAAAGGATTACTTAAACGATAAAGAGATCTTTGTCTTAAATTTATGCTCCTCCATCTTTCCCCATTGTAATGTTATGAATTTCATTTTGCAATAAGATTACCATAGTTATGACTCGATTGTCGTAATGAACGAACTTTGTAAACCTTGCAGGTTTGTACGGAACCCTCGGTGCGCGAGTCCGACTCGCACTTGGCCGGTTTTTTTTTTCTATATTACGTTTACGGAAAACTTTAAGAACAAATGTTACCACTCGGGAGATTTATGCGTCATATTTCCTAACAGTGGCCTGGAACTCTGCTTTCGTCACAGCTTTCATAGACATTTTCATTCGATTTTCAGGTATACATAGTTTTTTTGTTGTAATGTTCCTGATGTCGTCTTCTTCTTCTTCTTTGCGAGTCGATGATAAACCCTAAATATTTGCGGCCCAGAACTCAGCCACTATCAAAGCCGAATTTCAGTTCACTGTGTGTTGTAGAGCTGATAATATATTTGAATTCAATACGAATACGTCTAGTTAATGTTACCTATTACGAGTATGTGTATAATTTGCATTATTTGTATTACACAATTTTTCGGTCCAGGAAAATGTGCTTATTTGTTTGATTTATCCTTATTTTGTAATAATATCAATGAGCTGCGGTTTGGTAGCTAACGAGTTAACATTGTTTTGTGAATTGAATATGTCGTAGCCAAGTGGTTAAAATAGCCGTTCAATCAAACAGCTAGCCCTTTGACTGAACATCGCCATTCAATCACACGGCTGTACGTCGCTTAGCCGACTTGTTGACTGCAACGTTCAACACTACAGCTTGACGACGCTTAGCCAAATGGTTAAATGGCAAATTAACTAGGGTGACCATTAGTTTAGCATGTGATTTGAAAAAATAGGAAAACTTTTTGTAATTTCTTGGGAGATTTTTCTTGGATTAAGTTTAAGGACGGAAGAGGTGACCAAAAGTTTGAACAAATTAGTAAACATGAAAAACACATTAATTATCGTAATATTCTTTATTGTTGCATGTTGGGCAGAGCGATACAAAAATTTTAACAGCTTTTTTTGCTATATAAAACTGACTCTTAATATTATACACCATCTTGTATCTGCCTCCATGTCCATAATCTTTATAAATAGTATTTAGCATGGTCAAATACTCTTTTCGGGGTACAATGCGTATCACAGGATCATCAGTACTCTTTCTTTTTAAAATAAGATATTCTTTACTGCCAGTTGTCATTAAATCTTATTTTGATATCCAATAATAAGACATAGAAGTCCTGCATTCCGTGTTAGTCATGGACACCCTAGCGTTCTTTAATAACTTCAAATACCTTGGTGATGCATTTCATAATCCTGTGATTTCTCTTCGTATAACTTTTAAATTTTTAATTCACTCTGATCACTCGTATGTGCCTCCATAATTTCTGGCTCTTCAACACTAGTAACGTACCTATATTTACTACTTTCTTTCCGAAAAATATCTTGAAACAATCAAAAACACAGGTAAGTTGACGCCATATTGAAAACAAAACACACCTAGCGCCGTCGCGGTGGTAAGCTGAACTAATTCAATTAAAAGGCGGCTTTTGAGTCAGCTGTAATGTTGAACGTTTTGAGCGCCTCAAATATTCAACTAAGAAGCTAGACGTGTGATTGAATGGCGATGTTTAGTCAAAGGGCTAGCTGTTTGATTGAACGGCTATTTTAACCAGTTGGCTACGACAAATACATCCTCAAAATGTTTCTCTACTCTAAATATTTAAATCTATAAGCTTTTATAGTTTTTACGGATATATTTATTTAAATATTTATTGTACACACGAAAAATACATTAAAAAGAAGAGGACACGAAAGGTACTGCTTTTATGTTTTTAATAAGCCATAACAGCATGTACTTATAAAAACTTTTTATAACAGGCTGTAAGTCTCCCGAGAAAAATAAATAGATTTTATGCCGATGATACAGATTGAATTTCTTTTTAACCGACTTCAAAAAAGGAGGAGGTTCTCAATTCGACGCGTATGTTTTTTTTTTTTTTTTTTTTTTTTTTTTGTGTGTTTGTTATAAGATATCTCCGCCAATTGTGAACCGATTTTCAAAATTCTTTTTTTAATCGCCCAGGTTTGCTTGCAGGGTGGTCCCATAAAAATTTCGCTAAGATCGGATGATTAAATTTGAAGATATGAGGAAATAACTCCTCAATTGACGATGCCGTTATACCCGATCGGTAAATTGTTTTGGCAATATCTCGGCTTCCTATCAATCGATTTCAATATTTTTTTGTTTTATAGATAGAAGTTGAACTCAAAATGGTTTCATATAAATTTGGATTATATCTCATGGCGGAGTAGAAGACTAAACCATGAAGGAAGAAATAATTTTACGCGCCCAGATGGAGTATCATGCCTATTTTGTATCGAAACCAATGCGGCCGCTCAGAGGGGTGGGAGGGTAGGGGGAAGCGGGAGACGGTGTTTGTTTTTTAACTCTATCAGTCTCTATCACACATCTTTGAATATGGTACGTTAGAAAAAGATAGAGACATTCATGTTATGACATACCCAACTAAAAACAAAATATCAATAAAGTATGACATTTATTTGTCTTTATTTGGCATGTAAAAAACAAGAAACTTAATGGTTACTGAATTTGAAAATAGTGATGTGATGTGGTATGAAGCGTAACGTATATATTATCGATTATTTTCGTACATTTTATCACATGG
Organism: Teleiodes luculella; assembly: GCA_948473455.1. NCBI lineage: Eukaryota > Metazoa > Arthropoda > Insecta > Lepidoptera > Gelechiidae > Teleiodes > Teleiodes luculella. The sequence goes on along the minus strand of OX419595.1, from coordinate 3,017,377 downwards.
CTACTGGACTTATTTATCGAACTTCTTATATACAATGGTGATCAACTTGCAACTTGCAATAATCTTGGGAATTGCTTACTTCTTTGGGCATTTAGTATTTTGTCTTTTTGCTTTTCCATACATATATTAGGTATATCTTTTATTTCCTAGAGAGCAGCGAACTACCTAGAGAGGCATGGGGACAGACAAATAAAAATACAGTCAAAACCGTGCCAGTAATGTAGAGTTCTTTTTTTTTCATAATTTGGTGGGAAACCTGAAAGCTTCTACCATTCGATACAAAAGTTAGAGTGTAACATAATAAAATCAAGTGTGTTATTTAGCTTTTTTTAACTTTAGTATTATTTATTGTGTATAATATTTGTATTGAATTGTTCATTTAATTCGTTATTATTTATAGCCGCTTAAATAAGCATCAACCAAACTCTTCTAGTGGGTGTCTTACTGTGAGAATGGACAACTAACAACAACCTGCCTTCTAACCGTAAAGATTTTTCCAAAAGCCTCCTGTAGAAACCTTAGTTCAGCAGCGGGACTGTTTCAGGCTGTTTGTTTCCATCACTGCTTGGCAATTGAAATGGGGTTCACAGTGGTTGTAGGTTACGCGCCGGGAACTATACATTCGTCTATTTTATTTAAATATAAACAAGCAAGCAAACGCGCAGTGGACGGATGGATGGATGTTAGGTTGTTTATTATCACAACCCACAACCCTTACGCTAGCGAGGCGAAATTGTTTTTGGTAAGTCGCCGGGAACCACAAGGCGGCATCCTTCATACCTTATTACCGGGGTAGTCAATAGCAACAACTGCGATCCCTGATCCGTCAACTAAGCAGTATACTATCAGAAGTGTTGCTTAATACCCGCGTAAAATGTTTTCTTCCTTCATGATTAAAACGAAAACTCTTCAATAAACAACAGCACACTCATTGCGTTGCTTTTGTTATAATTGAAATAACAAGGAATATGCGGTTTTGGTTCATATATTCTGTAAACTAGTCATAGATTAAAGATTTGAAAACCCCAAGTGAAGATAACAACTTAAGAATTCTTCCGTGGACTAAACGGGCGAGCGTCGTCGGTATCGTAGTGGTTTGGTCAGTTATTCGCCATTCGGAAAACTTAGTTTAAAGTCCAATCAAGTATAGCAATGATTTAGAATTTAAAAATCAAACGTAATACTGTCAAGGAAACATAGTGAGAAAATCTGCATTTAATTATGTACTAAACAAAACAAATTAAAGTTTTGTGAGTACCTAACTTGTCATGGTAAATTTCCACTAAAAAGTGTAAAATAAAAAGATAATTCAAAAAATATATAAAACCGCCTTCAACGTCCTAAACTACACTAAAAAGTTACAAATAAAATATAAATCTAGCTGAAAGCATAGCAATTTAATATGGCTATTAATATTACTTATTTACAAAAATTGTAACATCATATAAACATGTGTAGACATTGATATACACTTTATCTTGGAGTCGGTGCCAGCTAATCACCATCATTTCGACCAAAAGACTTCTACTGCTAGTAGTCATCTATAGTGGGCTCAGTACCTAGTACTCTAACCGCGTTCTTTAAATTTTTTATATTCATCGATCTGAACTTTTGAGATCAGATGTGGTTCCGATTAAATAGCTAGCCTCAACTGGCACCGACTCCAAGGTGAAGTGTATATCAATGTCTACACATGTTTATATGATGTTACAATTTTTGTAAATAAGTAATATTAATAGCCATATTAAATTGCTATGCTTTCAGCTAGATTTATATTTTATTTGTAACTTTTTAGTGTAGTTTAGGACGTTGAAGGCGGTTTTATATATTTTTTGAATTATCTTTTTATTTGAATCGCCGGACATCAAAATCAAATCGGCGGACGTTACTGTCTGTTTAACAGACTCGCGTGTCAGCGTGTGTCGCGAGGTCCACTATTATTTGCAGCCAAAAGCGCACCCATTCCAAACATTACGAAAGCAAATTAGACAATCGAAGCGGCAAAAATACTTTTGTATTGCAAAGTTGTATTTGCTGCCGCTCTACGACCACAGAGTATTATAAAAGGAGTACATCAAGTGCAAATAATTTCGTTTGCAATCTTACTTGAGACGGATCAAAAAGATATCTTTTATCTACTACACTGTTGTAAAGGAGCGTCGGTGGCCTAGTGGCTAGGCCCGTTGACTTCCATTCCGAAGTTCGCGGGTTCAAACCTCGGCACGTACCAATGTGTTTTCGATTTTCGAATTCATATGTACGTTTATTCGACGCTCTTACGGTGAAGGAAAACATCGTGAGGAAACCTGCACACACCTGCGAAGAAATTCAAAGGTTGTGTGTGAAGTTGACCAACCCGCACTGGGCCAGCGTGGTCGACTAAGGCCTATTCACCCTGGTATAAGGGTAGGCTCGAGCCCCTCGGTGGGGACATATATGAGCTGTTAACGAACTGTTGTAAAGTTATCTAAGATACTCGTATCGTATGTTGAATTCTATTAAAATGTTCCTTATCATTAATCAGTTTCATCAATGACATTCCAATTTCCATTAAATACTTATCTATCGGATAATAATAATTTCCAAGTTTTCTTGGCTTAGGATCTAACAAAGGTATAACTACAGAATACCAAATAGTAGTCCCTAGTATAACCATGAAGTTATAAATAAATCATGGCCTTCAACAGAAATCTGATGTCTAATCGTTTTTATGATTACTCATTGAAAAGTAAAAAAAAAGTTAGTAATATTATAAATGCGAAAGTAAGTCTGTCGATCTTTCTTTCATCTGCGACGATGACATAAGCTTATTTTACCGTGGGAAAATATGTCTTTCTCCTAAAAATAATAATAACGCTTGGGAGAAGACTAGGCGAAAAGCTAGTCATCATACGAATACTAATAATTATAAAGAGGAAATATTTGTATTTTTGTGTATGTGTATGTTTGTAATGAATAAACTCAAAAACTACTGAACCGATTAAATAAAAAAAATTCACCGTTAGAAAGCTACATTCACCCGCAGTAACAAAAGCTACCTTTTACCGCGGGAAAATGCCTCATTCCCACGGGAAAGACTTAACGCTGGTGGAGCCACGGCGAAAAGCTAGTCAATAATAAATTTAGTATTGAATATAATAGATAACAATCTATACTAAATGTCTGTCTGTACCACTGAGGGGTAAGACAACACACACACGTGTTTGTAATCTTAAATGTATTCGTTTGATATGAAAGCAATAATATCACTAGCAATGGGCTCAATTCTGACGTGGCCGCTAAAATCTCTAAAAAGTTGTTGGTCTCTTTCATTCATATGGGAATCAAAAAGGATGGGAGATGAATGAATGATATTTAAAATAAGCAGCGCAGCTGTCAGATTCAGCTAAATTTAGTCGGGATGTTTTTAAATTCCTGCTAAATTACGATGTTTGACGTTTCTAAATGTAGGTTGGCAATCACCTGTCCCTTTTCGTTAGAGCGTAAAGGAAAAGAGGGCTTGACGAATTACCAATTTGACCTATGTCCGACTTGACCATTGTCGTGAAATTCAAATGTAGAATCGGGCCCAATGGCTCATCTGCTCAGGCGCAGCGTTGCAACATGTTTACAATAGAATTCTTGTGTTGATCTGATTACCAATCCAACGCGCTATACAAGATCAAGTGTTGTGCTTACACAAGAAATTGCTATGGCATTTTCACATCTTCTCAACTTGTCGACTCGGCGACTAGAATAAGAAGATCTTACGCTGCGTTTTCAGCAGAGGTGAACGAGGATGCGAAAATTGCTGTGCTGGCTGAGCGAGGCGAAGTAAAAGCCCGACCATCGCTATATTTCAGAATTGCAATGGAACTAATTTTACATTATTGCCAGAAATATAAAAAAAACCTCAGCGCAGGTTCTTTTTGTCAGGCTTTAAATGAAGCGTTTCTATTGGTTCTTTACAAACACATCCTTAGCCACGCCACGCATCCTCGCTCATATCTGGTGGAAACGGAGCCTTAATCTCAGAGTAACCGTTTGATTCACAATTTATGATCTAGCATGTTCAAGCGTCTCTTTGAGGGTATTGTTACCCATTTAACTGCATTGACATTAATAAACCACGTTGTTCTTTTGTCACTGACTTTACCAAGCAGCCAGCGTCAACACTATTACTACCCGACTACGGCGAAGCAAAAAGGAGGGTTATGATTTTGACCTATATGTATGTTAGGTCTAAAGTTCGGAATCATAGTTCAGTGTGGTTCAGTTCAGACATTTGACAAAATAAGTACAGATATAGTAGGTAGATAATAAATTACATTTTATGGTTATTGCTCATATTAACGTGGGTATTTAAATGATAAAATATATTACTAGGCTGGCTCTAAGTGTCACTTAATTTAATTACACATTTCTAGGTTTATTCATCTTACTTATTTTGCATGACAATAAGAATTGGAAACGTAATTATAGAAAATTGTCTTGACCTGAATTTGAAATTAAAGAAGCTATATTATATTATTCTTATCTTATTATAAACCTAACCAGCAGCAGCCATTGAACTTGGCGTTAATTAGATTTGTTTGTATTTTGTCAGAGACTTTTTATAAATGGTTCCATAGACTTTTTAGCACAATAATCATGTTTGAATTAAAGGAATTAAAAACCTTTCATGGAAACCACTTATGAAGAAGAAGTATGAAAAAAGTGTTTTAGGAAACCAGTTCCGAAACACAAATAGGCTGCGGGGATTCAGTGGCCGAAGGGAGACGGGCGTGTATAATGACGGCGAGATTCAGTAATCACATTTATATTTAAACGCAACATAGGTTTGCCATATAAATATAATATTGTTGCAGGTTGGACCGTCTGTTCGTGCTCCTGGAAGCGGGCGCGGGGGGCGCGACGCGGCGGGCTGCGGCGCGTCAGCTGGGCGAGATCCAGAAGGCGCGTCCAGAGGAGTTGCACCGCCTTCTAGGGAGACTCATGAAACATCTGCGCTCGCCGGCCTGGGAGACCAGGGTAGCTGCTTCGCAGGTACGTAACATACAGAGCTGGGGAAAACCATTGATTTATAACAGGTTTGCCAGCTGGGGGGTTCCAGAAGGCGCGTCCCACCGCCTTCTAGGGAGACTCATGAAACACCTGCGCTCGCCGGCCTGGGAGACAAGGGTAGCTGCATCCCAAGTACGTAACATACTGAGCTGGGGAAAAAACCAATGATTTATAACAGGTTCATCAGCTGGGGGGTTCCAGAAGGCGCGTCCCGAGAAGTTGCACCGCCTTCTAGGGAGACTCATGAAACACCTGCGCTCGCCGGCCTGGTAGACCAGGGTAGCTGCATCCCAAGTACGTAACATACTGAGCTGGGGAAAAAACCATTGATTTATAACAGGTTTGCTAGCTGGGGGGTTCCAGAAGGCGCGTCCAGAGGAGTTGAACCGCCTTCTAGGGAGACTCATGAAACACCTGCGCTCGCCGGCCTGGGAGACCAGGGTAGCTGCTTCCCAAGTACGTAACATAGGTACTGAGCTGGGGAAAACCATTGATTTATACAGGATCACCAGCTGGGGGGTTCCAGAAGGCGCGTCACGAGGAGTTGCACCGCGTTCTAGGGAGACTCATGAAACACCTGCGCTCGCCGGCCTGGGAGACCAGGGAGCTGCTTCGCAGGTACGTAACATGCAGAGCTGGGGAAAAACCATTGATTTATAACAGGTTTGCTAGCTGGGGGGTTCCAGAAGGCGCGTCCCGAGGAGTTGCACCGCCTTCTAGGGAGACTCATGAAACACCTGCGCTCGCCGGCCTGGGAGACCAGGGTAGCTGCTTCGCAGGTACGTAACATACTGAGCTGGGGAAAACCATTGATTTATAACAGGTATGCCAGCTGGGGGGTTCCAGAAGGCGCGTCCCTAGTAGTTGCACCGCCTTCTGACTCATGAAACACCTGCGCTCGCCGGCCTGGGAGACCAGGGTAGCTGCTTCGCAGGTACGTAACATATAGAGCTGGGGAAAAACCATTGATTTATAACAGGTTTGCTAGCTGGGGGGTTCCAGAAGGCGCGTCACGAGGAGTTGCACCGCCTTCTAGGGAGACTCATGAAACACCTGCGCTCGCCGGCCTGGGAGGGAGACCAGGGTAGCTGGGTAGGTAAGTAACATACTGAGCTGGGGAAAAAACCATTGATTTAAAACCGGATCGCCAACCGGACCCCCAAAAAGCACTATAAGCAACTTGTTACAAGATTTGCCTCTCACCTAAAAAACTAGAACGATATTTCAATTACGTTCCTAGTCAAGGCTTTTGACAAAGATAATGTCACGAGGAAATGCTGGGCATATTAATTAGCGGCGTTAGTTCTAATTTTGGCCATCTCACAGACTGTAAAGTGTAGGTACTATTGAAATTAGGTACGTCCACGTACGTCTTATTTTTTTACACGTTTTAAAGTGATATAAATCCACATGACTAATACAGGTCAAATGAATACAAAATATCTCTTTATTTTTCGATCCCGATTACGCAAATGGAATGAATTCAACTTGACACTCCCAAGCAAATATGAATACATTGAGAATAATGTGTTGTTTTTTTCAATACATAATACACACTTACCATTTTGTTTTCAAGTGGCCCCATCGCCATAATCTATCTTCTTATCTACTTATATTGATAAAATGATTCACTGAAATATGTATCAGCTCAGAACGCCCGCACCGAGATGGATCTTTTTGTTGTGTTTGTTATTTTCAGAACAAGGGTTGTTTAAACTTTTTGCAAAGAGAAAACAATAAGTAATGCGTGCGAAGACGCAGGGAGGACAGCTAGAACTTTCAATAATCGGCGAAAATTAGGATCTACTCTATCCTATCCTCCAGTCTTGTTTCTAAACTAGACATCTAAACATTGGACGCAAGTACTATTTTATCAGGTGTATTTTGGGAAGAGGTCCTTTGACAGTCTCTTAAAAAAACTGGTAAAAAGTCAATAAACAATATCACAGATACGAGACGATACGTGTGACGTAACGTGAGATGTGTTCGTCAGTCTTCAGACAGTTTTGAATAAAATATTTGATTCAATGAATGTATATTCGTGTATTTTGAATATGGTGTCAAAAGCATCCTCAATCATTTCGTCGAGACGGTAAACATGATTGAATTTCAAAATCTGGAGCAGAGGAAAATTTTCAGCGAAATTATTACGTAATCATAATAAGAAGATATTTTTCTGAATAATCAAGCACACACTAAACAAGATCACGTCATTTTATGACAAAGCAAGACGAGTTGATTGGATTTGAGTTTACTTGCCCGTATCAATCTTCTTATACAGATGATAGTCAATTTATCTGTTGATATTTGAATTAAATTTATTTTCTCGACTACGCAAAAGGCGTTCGCCTTTCACAGCAATAGCCCTGATTCCAATTATTAGAGTCGTTCGGTCTAGTTAGAGTCTAATTTACTATACGTCTTTCACACGCTTATAATAAAAATAGAGACAGAAAATTAACAATTTAGTTTAAGAGACGTCAAATATAGATTTGACGCGTCGATTACACTTGTTTAGGGTGCAAGCGAACATACGACCAATAACATTAAATTTAAAATTTTAAAAACCCCCGTCACAAAACCGTTAGTTGATCCTTTCTACGACTAGAAAAGTACTGATAAATCTTCAAATGGCTGAAGATGTTTTCTTGAAAACAAAAAAACTAGGTCAAAATCGGCGCATCCGTTTAGGAACTACGATGCCACAGACAGACAGACACACACATCAAACATAGAGCACCCCTTTTTTTCGTCGGGGATTAAAAATTACGTCTAGGTTCAATACTCAATACTTTAAAAAACTTAAAAAATACAGTAAGTGTTTGTATGTGTGTGTACATAATGTAATCAATAATCATTAACAACAACATGGACCCAGTAGGGCACAGTCAAATATTAGAGAGCTCAACACATTATTTGCTAAATTATTATTATTGAAATTAATAATATTATATTATTTTATAAGTTAACAGTTGCGCTCTTACTTTAAATATTATTAATTCAAAATTATTATATTAATTTCCCTCCCGTCCTTTTCGGTTCCCATATGCACGAAAATACGGCGACTGAATTTTATTTTATTTTATTCGTTATTATTTTTTATTTTTTTAGTGTGTCTTGAGAGAATGACCACACCAACGCCAATCGGTCGATATGAATGCTAAATAAAATTGTTACTTGTATTAATCGATTTATATTCACACTGTGTCCTGCTTGGTTCCCTTCTTGTTTTTTTACTGGCATTGTCTCCGGTAATTGGCTACATTGTGTACCGGTCTACCGGACGATCATCTTGGAAGATTAAAATACTGCGTATATAGTAAGAGGAAAGATTTGAAAAAATATATTTTCCGCTTCGGCATTCGATTGTAGTAGGTTTCGTGTAATTTCAGTTTTATTGTTATTTCTGTAAAGATGTCTATTCTAATCTTCTATTTTCTGCGTGTCAAATAAACAAAATAACACGTTTGCTAGCAAAGATGATTTGCATGATTCAAAGATTTTGAGCAATAGTACCTACTTATAAGGTATTTGATTTTGAGTCATTCATACGCCATAGGTCAAAAATTCGAAATTCAAAATCACCATTCATCAATAGTTTATTTAGTATGTATGTATGTATGTATGTGGGTGTGGATCTGTTCCCTCATAATTTAAATTCTAGTATCATAGACCTCCCCGAGCCTCTCAAATAAAGTGCTGCTGAGCTACTAGCTACTAAATTACATACAAATTTTAACCAATTCTATTTAACTGTTCAGCTAGTGTACCTAACGAGAGTTTACGAGAGGCGTATCGAATGTAATCAAAACCAAGCGATTGATTGTTTTACTACTTTAATTATAAAACAAGACGAAGGAAAATCAATTAGCAAGAATGAATGGAGTATTTTAATAAAATGCTGATAAAACGGCTGCACGTGTAGATAACGCTTATTTTGTTACAAGGATTTTTCTTTTTAAGTTTTAGCTTTGTAAAATTCGAAATGAGAATGGGACTTGTGTCGTTTTATTTTTCTTTTTAATTTTGGAATTATAAAATTGGATCCATAATATAGCCAGGACTTTTATTATAATAGGTTGGACGTTTACATTAATTTTGGTGATGTCATTACTCATTTCCTCAAACTAGTATTTTTTACAAATTACTATAGGTACCTACACAAAATGTCTACAGGTACTCGTGTACTCGGAAGTTAAAAGAACAGTTCTGCCCTAGTTCTAAGGACCTAGCTTCTTCACGATCTAAAACTAGTTAAACTAGTTCAGCGCGCTGGCCCAAAAATGCGTCAAAATAGCAAAATAGATTAACTCAAAAATACATTTTCTTTTCAAATTCTGCGCCTACAAGCCAGACAGAAAGAAGACACGCGGTGCAAAAAGACGCCACAACCAACGCCCCCGTACACAACCTGATATTTGATATCTATCATTAGAAGCTGCTAGAAGCTCAACTCAAGAAATTGTATTATAAAATAACATACTACTTAAAAGAGAAAAATCCATGGGCATAGTTTGCTTGAGTGTTTGTAAATTTACATTACAAAAATTTTAAAACAATAATTTCATAATTTTAAAAATAAATCAAAAAGATGCAAAGATGTGCAGTTTCTTCCGGCAAGTTCTTTTCCACAGAAGACAGTGATATTCTTGAACCCTCTATGAAAGAAAATATAACTAACCTAAAAAGTGATGGAAATAAATTGAACACTTTGAACCTATTTACCCTTCAAATTGTTCTGTTTGACCTGTCGCTAATTGGGAATTTTGCTCTTCTCATTAATTGATTCCTCGAAAACATTAATTTTAATTTATGTTGACTCTGTAGGTGGTCTATGGCGTCATGGTGTGGGCAGGATTTGAGTTATTTTGGGCAAGTAGAGTGGGTGGGAAAATAGCGTGTGTTTTATGTACAGTGGGTAGAGTCATGGGAGGCTATATAGTACAGGCAGGTGCAACTTGATTTACCTACCGTTTTTATAGTATCTGTGGAATAAGGGAGAGATTCGCGTTACTTAGTAGTCCAAGTTTTTACATTTTGGGGCTATTATACAGAAGTAGCTCTCCATCTGTGGGAATAACATTGTCGCCACCAGTCGCCACCATGGTCTAAGAAAACAAGGTCTTACATTCTGACCACATGACTTGACACAAACCTACGTCATCATGCTGTTCATCCTTGTCGAATGCGTGTTAATAGACAAGGATGAACAGCATGATGACATAGGCTTGTGTCAAGTCACGTGGTCCGAATGCAAGACCTAGTTTTCTTAGACCATGGTCGCCACCAAAGCCATAGCGTCGATGGTATTGTAGTAGTTCGGACCATTTCGGACCATTGGAGGCGCAGGTTCTAAATTCGACACGCCCCAATGTATTTTAGATTTGGGAATATATCTGTACGTCATAAACTAAAAATAATGTTCATTCATACACCGTATGAACATTATTTTTAGTTTATGGCGTGCTCCTGCATTTAATTTTACTTCGTCTTTATTATTTCAAGATTGCACTAAAGCTTGTTGTTCGTATTTTCCTCACGTTGTCTATACAAAGACTTATTATTTAATTCGCCCTTGTTTACTATAGAAAATCCATTTCCCTCAACGAATCCCCTTAGAACTCAATTTTCCACGTATCTACAAGAGATGTTTTTAAGGATTTTGTTTACTTCTCTGTATTAAAACGTTTGTAGAATGTATTACGTAATGAAAATACAATTGTAAGAATGTATTACGTAGTTTCTACAATTTAAAAGTACCTACTTGTAATTATAATCATCAATTTTGGGATCAATACACAATACATACATCGTGTACTCTTCTTACCTATGGTTTAATTAAAAGTCTGAGAGAGTGAATAAGAATCTTCTTGTGGTATAAAGCTTTCTACACTTTAATCCAGTGACTTGACTACTCTATCATAGCAAGAACTGTAGTGTCATTTTAGCTGTAAGAGTGAACCCCTGAAAATAACAGGAAACATGTAAAATTTTAATTTGTTTCAGATCGTGGAACAAAATATTAATCTAACGAATCGGTGGGCGTTCCGAATCGTAGCGCGTCGGAAACATATAGCTACGCGCTGCGTAGCCGTAGCCACAAAATTATGCTTAAATATCATGTCGTGATATAGGTACTTGCTTAGCGTGTGGAGTTTAGAGGTTAACATACCTACTTTCATCCCTACATCATACATACCTTCATCGTAAACCTTTGTGTCAAAATTGATAAATATCGTCATCATCATCATCATCATCATCATGAATATCGTGTTAACACCTCCCTATCGACGCCTCAAGCCTATTTTTTTGTTATGTTTTACAAGTTATGTTTTAAACTGTAGAAGTATAATTTATTAATTTTGGCAATGGTTATTGTATTGGAAATAAATCGAATCGTCTAGAGTCTAGACTAGACGATTCGATCTGAGAGAGCGTCTAAACTCTAGACGCTCTTTCATATTCATTTCGTTTCTATAGCAACTGATGCTGCGTGGGAGTCCCTAATGAAGGTTAATTGATACTGAGTATTGATATTCTATTCCAAGTAATATAATAACGATGATTTTTATACAATCATCCTGTCTTCCCGCTGATCTAAGAGTGTTTGATAACTAATATGTAGATGTAGGTACTGCAGAAATAGGGTAGGTCTTGTATTTGTCTGGTAGGCAGATGATGTAATAAATTAAGTGAATATGTAATCTTTATTTGTCACAGTAATATGTTATCTTGATTTGAATTGCTGCGTCTTTACTACACATAAAAACACATACATACTAATTTTTACCCTAGTTCTTCATCACTTACCTCAACAAAATGCTGCATACCTTAGCTCTGCCTTTATATAGCTCCAGGCATTTTCCCGCGGTAAAAGGTAGCCTATGTTACTCAGGGTGAATGTAGCTTTCTAATGTTTATTCATTACAAACATGCGACACACACACACAAAAATACAAATCTTTCCTTTTTTTGTATGTGTATGACTAACATACATAGATGATTACATACATATAAGATTTGTATTTTTGTGTGTATGTAATATCTTTCCTCTTTATAATATTAGTGTATAGATGTAGTTGACCCAGACAATGTCGATCCAACCCGTCTTCGTCCTTGGCAAAGTCGGAGCCGAGGTCTGTGCCCGTCTGGTGCTTTATAGTTTGTTGCCATCGGTATGAGCTCATTATTCGCCTCAAAGCCTTCAGTGCCTATGGTTCAAAATCGAAAATAATTTATTCATCACAGGTTAATGAAGTTATACGTCGAAAAGCTTTGCTCAAACCAAGGCCGTTTCTCGTTTCAGATGAATGACACGTCTAAACAATCCATACTAATATTATATGCGAAAGTGTGTTTGTTTGTTTGTTTGTCCTTCCTTCACGCCCTAACTAAGCAACCAAACGACTTGATTTTCGGCATAGAGTTAGTTGGAAGGATGGAGAGTGACAAAGGCTACTTTTGGTCCTGCAGAACCATCATACGGGAAGGTAAAACACCAATGCGGGCATAGCTGCGGGCGGACAGTTAGTAAATAATATAAATGAAGATGCGATGCGATATTAGTTTAAACAGAACTTTGCAAGTTCAAGTAGTGTGTCCTCTGCTGTGGAGGAGAACCTGCTGAAGAAATTCCACAGGATCGCATCTTTTGTACAGTAGCCAGCACATGAGAGAGCGCCCGTATTCCGTAGCGGTAGGGATAAATTTCGTAGTGCAAATGTACAATCCCATATTGCTTTAATTTGTTTTGCTTGCAATATTACGTATAAACATAAAAACCATTTCAGTATATAATATTTTTATTTATTTATTTATTTCTCACTTAAAACTACCCTTAAAGCCAATCCCAATACGATACGATTTTACACTTGACAAAATATTGAACTTTTAATGAAAAAAATTATTTTGATGAATCTTCTCTTTGTTCCCAGGCTGTGGAAGCGATCCTGTCGAACGTTCCCGAGTGGCATCCGTCCCCACTAGCTGAAGTCAAAGGTGAGTGGCTTCATTGGGCCTAATGGGCCTAATTTACACAGTTCACCAAGTGCAATACCGACTTTATTGATGTGAACATGCATAACGTAGTAATAGAATAGGTCGTACGTAGAAATGTTACCTTTGAGAAGAGTGATATGATAGTTTTTATATGAAAGTAATGTTGAAAGTTTATTTGTATAGCAATAAAATTAATGTTTTATACATACACTAGCGACCCGCCCCGGCTCCGCACGGGAAAATGGTTATTGTGAGTTATTCTTAAGTATATTATGCATGTATTATACATATGAACGTTCCTCTTGAATTGCTCTATTAAAAAAAACCGCATCGTTGCGTAGTTTTAAAGATTTAAGCATACATAGGGACAGAGAAAGCGCTTTTGTTTTATGCTATGTAGTGTTACATAAAGTCACGCCTCTTTCCCGGAGGAGTAGGCAGAGACCACTTCCTTCCACTTGCTATGATCCAAACACACTTCTTTCGCTTCATTCACATGTTTTAATGCTTTATAACACGGCCTTTTTCGATTAATACACCGTGAAATTTAACAGGTTGTTTATCCACAACATAGTGGTAGTAGTCATGAAACTGAACAACTTTCCATAAGGAACATAGGTTGAAATCTCAAAAATAAAATTCAGCTTGTCATACAAAGTGGCCGGTCTCTATCTAGACTGAAGTTTGTATGAAAAGTTGAATTATAATTTTGAAACTTAAGCCTATGAACCTTAGGGAAAGTTGTTCAGTTTCATTAGTACTACCAATATGTTGTGGATAAATAACCAGATAAATTTCACGGTGTACAATATACATAATTAATTATATAATATCACTACATAGTATAAAACAAAGTCGCTTTCTCTGTCCCTATGTCCCTATGTATGCTTAAATCTTTAAAACTACGCAACGGATTTTGATGCGGTTTTTTTTAATAGATAGAGTGATTTAAGAGGAAGGTTTATACGTATAATACATGCATAATATACTTAAGGATAACCTACAATAACCATTTTCCCGTGCGGAGCCGGGGCGGGTCGCTAGTTGTGTATATACTATTTATTTACAGTTTCATTACTATGTATGTTACGAGTTTTATTATAATTTTATGGTTATTTCATTACTATTTCTTGTTGCTAGACTTTGCGATATAAATTATGTTCGTTCCGAATGAACAAATAACAACTTTATTGGATCAGCTGAATTGTGTATGTGTTTGCAGATCAGCAAGAACTAAGTACAATAGTTATTAATTTTCGCTAAAACAACATGATAAATTTTTTTGAAATTGTATATCGTTCTACTTCATTTCTTTTTAATAATTTTTTTTTTAATTGATTTGACTCAAGCATAGGTCAATTAAAAAAAAAAGCTTGCTTATAAAACTATGAGTCGGCATAAAATTGTTTACCTAGACAAATAATAATTAGACTGCTACAATCATAAACATCTAAGTAAAACTGTCTGCTTGTTAGGCATTTACGGGTCAACAGCTGCATGGATATTGTTGCGATAAATATTGACATTGGGAAGGACATAGGCATTATCATTTTAAAATACAATCACCTCATCGCAAAAAGCTTTGTGAAAGACTAACAAATAGTATGGTAGGTTAACCTCGGAACCAACAAGATATTTATTTTTAATGGTTTAAATAAAATCTTACTATTTTATTCACATGTTACGTCAGAGGCTTTTCTAGACAAATAATGAAGTGGCGCCGCCACCCTATAAAAAATACTAACTTGAAAAATAATCAATATTTCAAAAATCTAGGACGGCGAGGAACGAGACGGTGTTCTGTAGGATATATTGAAGCCATTACTTTTATTTATTACTAGCATTTCGCCCCGCGGCTCCGCCCGCGTTAATTTTTTTTCCCCTTTTTTAAATTTCTCTCCGTATGAACCATCCTGGAACTTCAACGAACATTCAAAAAAAAGAATTGGAAAAGTTGGTCCAGGCGTTGTTGAGTTATGCGCTTACCAACACATTTTGCGATTCATTTTTATATTATAGTTTATCTCGCTAGTAGTTATTGATGGAAAAATTGCGGAAAACGGCCACTTTTCACAATTTTCACCGAATCGCGGGAGCGGATAGCTCTACCCCAAAGTAGTCATGTACCAACTGTATATTTTACTTTTACTTGTGCCTCACAAATAATAATGGATTTATGATTTACCAACGCGTCTAGGGGTGGCTCAAGGGAGCCTCGAACCAAGGCCTAGCGCGTTGATACGGAAAAGCGTCGTCTCGACGCCTGAGGGGCTCCATCTCTGATTATTAGTTTTGATTTTGGTTTTGGCCGCGCCCCCACCGGCGGGTACGGGAATTGTTACCTGAAGGGAAAAAAGAGGTATTTACCATCAACCTTTGTCGCATTTACCGATGGAACATCTTCTTTTTTTGCTTAAACCACAAAATGTCCTCACAAGTCTTGACCTGTGCTCGTGTCGTGACAACGAGACCTCTTGCAGACTGACCTCGGCCAATTTCCGACGCGGACAGTGTAATGGACACTTAAGCCCTGATGACACCGCTCTACTGTTATCCACTTACCAAGCTAGTCGCCCCACTTCCGAAACACTTGACCTTAGTTTGTTGATCCGAACGACAGGCTATCTTCACTTGAGATGGCTAAACGTGATGGATTGTTTTTGTTTATACGTCGCGTCGCAGTATTTCTACATGTATTGTACATAATTTTACACGAAAAATCCTTTATTGTTAGAGAAACAGACACTAAAAAATATGTAAGAGTGGAATACATGTTTTCTCTTTATTTATTTTTTCGTTTTTAATAAAAATGACTTAGAATAGAATATATTTATAACAAAAAACAAGGGAACATTAAGTATCTTATCTTACCTTACCACATACTTAACCATATATCTACTATAATATGTTATTTCTCGTGAAAATGAGATATTACTCCGTCAAGTCCGGTGAAGCTTGATTCGTCGTACTTTTTCGACTCAAGCATAGGACAATAAAAAAAAAGAGATAGAGAGAACTTTGCCAAATAATTTTCAGATTTCTGATCTGAGTAGATTTGGCTATTCGTTGATGAAGCACATGCGGCTCTGGACCTTGAGAGCTCCCGTATTCCGTAGTGGTAGGCGTGAATTTCGTAGTGCGAATGTCCAACTTGCATGTGCTGACTTCTGTACAATACACTACTGTCTTTTTGTATTGTGCCAGCCGTAAAATCCGACTAAATAATTTATAACTATTACATTAGAGATTTTATTAAGATAGCAACTTATTTTATAGTCGTCAATAACCTGAATGCAATGAAAATAGAATGTAGTTGTGTGTCGTAAATGTTAATGGCCAATTTGTGATTTCAGAAATGAATTGTATCTACCTTTACAGATAGATGCACCTGTAATCCCTATTCTTAATAGGCAGTTGAGGAATCCACCTGTTGTTGGTTACAAAGCTCAGTTACCCATTTTCAGTTATTTAATCGCCTTTAAAAGTGGACGTGAGAGATCTACAGTCTACAGGCAAACCAAAGTCACCGACATAGCCTGAATAGCTGCCTGCTCCTATTCACTAATCTTAAGTGGCAGTGGTTGAGGCAGTGCGTAGAACAAACGACGGACGAGACAGCAACCCTTCTGTCCCATCCGCCGATTGTTCAACGCCCTGCCCCGTAAGTCGACGCGCTGGGAAGGCGAAGTGGCAGCACTGGCAGCCCACAAGGTGGATCAACAATCTAGTGAGGGCCGCGGGAAGCACCTGGACGTGGACACTGATCGGTTATTCCATACAGAAAACGCGTTTTGACCAGCTACTTCTTTTTGAATAACAACTAAATATCAACTACAACTCAATGGCGCTAGGCGCCATGTAAAACACCCCCGAACACCCCTGGAGAGTCCCGCGGCGCCTGCGGGGTGCGGGGCGTGGGGCGCTATATCGGGCGGGAACTCATTTTAGCGCGGGGGGGTGAGTGTCCTTTCTGTACGGGTTAGTACTATTATTTTCTTCTGTGATGTGGATATGGACGGGATCGGTCGTGTTAGAGGTCTTTGGGGGGCAGAATAATAAATTGGGAGGCCTTTGGAAGTGTTTTACCTGAAATTATTATGATGATGATATGGGTAAAGCATGGAAGTAGATTACTATTAGTAAGATTACTTTAATGGTCTTTGCCTTCACACGATCCGAATATCGCAAAAAAACGTAACTAACGCTAAAACGTACTAAATAACGTCAATACTAGAGAACTTTGGAGAATAAATGTAAGGCGGTCACTCGGCCGGATATCCTTCCTTTGATAACATAACCCCCGGTCTGAGGTCAACATTGTATGCTTTTGTTATGCAACTAAACAAACTCACTAAGCGTTTATACTGTAAATTCATTTTGACGCTTTACTTTGATTTATCTTCAGTTGACTTAGATGTATCTAAGTCATCATCTATCATCTGTTGACGACGAAACAATATTTTAACAAATGTGAAAGTATTTTTTGTATATTAAATCTTTTTCTTTTCTTCTTCTCGTC
This sequence comes from Teleiodes luculella, assembly GCA_948473455.1. NCBI lineage: Eukaryota > Metazoa > Arthropoda > Insecta > Lepidoptera > Gelechiidae > Teleiodes > Teleiodes luculella. The sequence continues at coordinate 2,999,817 of OX419595.1, read as the reverse complement.
CTGTTATGCTTCAGCAGGAACATAGGGCTCCTAGTAAAAGTTTTTACCGCAGGAAAAAAGATAATATGGCAAAATGTTATTACGCCGTTGTATTCGCTTGTAGAAAATAAAAATAAAATCTAGCCCTTTTCAAACTCTTATTTTACTGTAGTCTGATTGAGATTATCTGTGTTATCGTACATATCCATAGTTCATACGGTACGGCGCGACCTACTAACGTGAAAACACCGTTAGCTTTATCTGTGTTTATCGAATCCATCAACATTCATCATTTTAGGATAGAAGTGTTACAATACCTTACAAAATAACAACGTAGATCTCGGAAAAATGTACTTCATTCTCTATGCTACATTCTATACTATGCATGTTTAATTATTAGACTGTACGTACGTACATACAAGAAGGATGTTTGTTTACTGCTATGCATTTTGTTGATATAATAATTATTAAACAGGAATTACATTGTAATTATTAGAACAACAAATTACTACTAAATAATCTAATCTATCTAGTAAGCTGTTAAGTATCAGAATACATCATCAATGGAATGGACGTGTTCTGGAATGGACGATCAAATCGACAAAAGGTCAAGTCGTACTAGGATATGCATGGTGAGATAAACGAATGCAAGTGGAAAGTGATGGACTTTGACCCCTCCGAAAAAGATTAGGTTATTGTGCCATCCGCCATGTCATGTCATCCTGTTACGTGATATTCCTTTTTGTTACAGAAGAGAAATTAGAGGAGGATACAAGCAGGTTACGATGCGAGACATTCGACATAGAACGCGTGTTGCAATATGGCGCGCATCTCATGGGTTCCGAGGGGAGGGAGTATGACTTCGACGACGACACCATACCGGGCGCTGGTGAGTCTACCGACATCCCTTACAGCTCAATGGGTGATGTGATGCAGGCAGGGTTATATGTGACACGTTTGACATAGAGCGCGTGTTGCGACATGGCGCGCATCTCATAGGCTCCGAGGGGAGGGAGAAAGACTTCGACGACGACACCATACCGGGCGCTGCTGGTGAGTCTACCGACATCCCTTTGAAGCTCAATGGGTGATGGGATGCAGGCAGGGTTATATGTGGCACGTTTGACATAGAGCGCGTGTTGCGACATGGCGCGCATCTCATGGGCTCCGAGGGTAAGGAGTGGGACTTCGACGACGACACCATACCGGGCGCTGGTGAGTCTATCGACATCCCTTACAGCTCAATGGGTGATGGGATGCAGGCAGGGTTATATGTGACACGTTTGACATAGAGCGCGTGTTGCGACATGGCGCGCATCTCATGGGCTCCGAGGGGAGGGAGAAAGACTTCGACGACGACACCATACCGGGCGCTGGTGAGTCTACCGACATCCCTTTGAAGCTCAATGGGTGATGGGATGCAGGCAGGGTTATATGTGACACGTTTGACATAGAGCGTGTGTTGCAATATGGAGCGCATCTCATGAGCTCCGAGGGGAGGGAGTACGACTTCGACGACGACACCATACCTGGCGCTGGTGAGTCTACCGACATCATCAATGATTCCATCAGAATTATCGTTTTTTTAGAAAATTCAGAAATCCAGATTAAGGGAGATGAAGGGGGGAGGGGGAAAGGGGAGAAAAATAACTTCTCGACGTGCTTCCATATCGATATTGAAGCACATATATGACAGCTACATTCATGCCAAGTTTCATGCTTTCTTCAGGATGCGACAGTATTTTCGGTTTACGACCCGTACTATACGGTGATACCATCATACAAAATTTCATTCAAATCGGTCCAACAGTTTCGGAGATTAGCCCGTACAAACAGACAAATAAAGAAACAAAAAAATTGAAAAAATCTGGATATGTTAATATTACTTCTTACATCCCCCTGTCTCGGTATTTAGCTTTTTTTTCTGTGTACAGATTTTCGACCTCTACAGTTTTTTTATATTTTAAATTAATTACCCTTTTTATTTTTATTTTCAGAAAGCCTAGCAAAACAACGGCAACTCCTGAACTCGCGCCTAGGGCTGGACGTCGCGTCCAAACTTGGAGTGGATCTCACCAACGTGTATACCAACGATGACCTGTGTCCAGTCAAAGTGGCGCCTGTCAAAACTGAAATAAGGGTATGGTACTTTTTGGCATGATAACATATTATTTTCCTTCCCAGATAATTTTACTAGAACTGAATAATAATATTAATAAATTCTTTATTGCTATAAACTTTTTCGTAACAATATGTCGATTGGAATCTCCTAGTAAGCTTTTTAGCCTGTGTCAGGAGATTCCGCTCTTCCCATGATATACAAGTATATTATTATAAGTACGAGTATATGAATATTCGTAACTGTCTTGTGACTTAAAATTCTTATCGTGGCACGTGGCATTTCCTTCGAAACGTAGAAAAAAAACATAGAAACAGAAACAAATCTAAAGAAAAACTGACTAACTAAGCAAAAAGAAGTTGCTACGAATCGTATATTTTTAATTAATTCTACAGGGTATTTTTTCAACTAATTCTTTTGTTTACAATCCACTACCTTTTATGAGACTCACAGATTATAATTTGTCAAATATTCACATAGGAGTTAATCTCGTAAAGTCAAGTCAATCTAACCAATCATACATTGGAATATTGTATTGTAATGTTTGTATTTGTAAGTTAGTGAACACATTCGCTTTATTTCTAAAAGGTCATCATCATCATCTCAGCCGAAAGACGTCCACTGCTGGACAAATTCCTCCCCCAAGGATCTCCACGACGATCGGTCCTGCGCTGCCCGCATCCAGCGGCTTCCCGCGACCCTCACCAGATCTGAAAGGTCACTAAAATATAATTATAATGATTATCTTCCAGAGGCCTGTCCAAGAACTAATGCCGGTGCCTTCAATCAAGCCCCTCAGTTCTCGCGAGATGAACTTGGCGAAACGCAAGGCAAGGCAGGCTTTCTGCAAACAGAAGAGTCGGGATTGCAGTGAAGAACCTTCTACCCCCCCGGCTGAACCCACTTGCAAGAAGATTAAGTTAGAACCAGTTGATGAAGTCTTAGGTAAGTTTATTCCTTGGTAAGTCCTCTAGCAAAACAAGCAAACAAGTATTGAGCTAACAGAAGAGTCTAATTGTAAAAAAGAGTATCCCAGATGCCAGCCGAGTCGATTAGTATGAAGATGCCTAGTATTAAAATGCCTGGTGATGGGTAAAGACCTTGCTATGTTCACTTTCAGTTTTCAGTCATATTGACTTGTATTTTATGTTGAGTGAGCAGAAGAGTCTGAAAACCGAAGGAAAATGCACCGTTCCCAGCGGAAAAACTGTTGGGGTGCGTTTCCACCAGAGATAAGCGAGGATGCGTAGCGAGGAATGTGTTTGTAAAGAACCAATAGAAACGCTCCATTTACCTGGCCTCGATCACTGCAGCGATTCTATTGGTTCTTTACAAACACATTACTCGCTACGCATCCTCGCTCATCTCTGGTGGAAACGCAGCCTAAACGCGGGCGGAGCCGCGGCGGAAAGCTACCGTAGAAAGAGAAAGAAATATTACCGTAAAATTTCACTAAAATCCATTCCGTAGTTTTTGTGTGAAAGAGTACCTAACAAACATCAATATGCATCCATACAAACTATCTAGAATATAAATACGTGTGTGGTAGTAAGGGTAATGTTATCATTGTAGTACGCGTTTGTTTGTAGTGGAGAGCACAGGGCCGGTGCCGGACGCGTCTGGCGCGTGGGGCGAGGCCCCCCGCTGGCCGCTGGAGGGGTGGTGCGGGGCGCTGCAGGGGCAGCTGTTCGGGGCCGCGTGGGAGGCGCGCCACGGGGCCGCCAGCGCTCTGAGGGAGCTGCTAAGGGCGCGCATCGCCAACACCGCGGGGTACCGCCCCGCGCGCACACCACTACAAGTCAGTACATATTGTATATCACATGACTGATGCAACAACGTTCATTTCAAATGGCAATATTTTTATTTCTGACGCTCTTGTTATGAAAACAGCGTGCTTCACTTATCGATCGCACAAAATAAAAAGTTTCCAGAAAGTCCACTCCCGCCGTCCTTGAAATTAACTACCTAAACCTGGTTGACTCCTTAAAAAACGTGTATCGTCATTTTTGTGTTGTGTTTAAACAGCCAAATACACTACAACAGTAAAACACTTATCCATTTTTTTTAGCACATCGAACATACTTCGTTAATAATCGCGAGAGCGACGACTGCACGTGGTCCGAGCAAGCCTGTAAACGCAATGATCAATGTGTGCGTTAAAATATGGCGCTTAGTTCCGAGTGGGCCATCTGTCTAGGCGCGCGCGCGCCGCCGCTATACGTAATTTGTGTTTATCGTGTGGGTTTCGAGGTTAGCCTACCCACAAACCCTGGTGTCGGAATTGTTGACCTGCCTTAGGCTTCCGACATGGCTCATATAACAACTACCTCTGTAGATAGCCGGGACCACCGACTTTACGTGCCTTCCAAAGCACGGAATCATCTTTTCTTTTCGGACACTTCACTTCAATCACTTGTTAACCCAGAAATACGCTAAAACTTTTTTTATATATTTCACACTCATACATTTGTGGAATATTGACTATTACAGAATGAAGACGCCCACCAAGAATGGCTAGAAGACATGGCGCTTCGGTTGCTGTGCGTGCTAGCTTTAGACCGCTTTGGAGACTTCGTGTCTGATCAAGTAATGCTTCCTTTGATACATTACCATGGTTTGTTTCATATTAATCGGACAAAAGGTCTTTGACGCCTGCATACAATACGCACTTCTTTTTTTCAAACGATACGATAAAAGTATGAAAAGTTATCGCCGAATACGTAGTTTGGCATACCTAAATAGAAGGCGGGGTGAGCGTGTAACCGTGCCAGACATTTTTGCGTTACATTATTTTTAATAACTTGCAAAAAAGAGGTCAATGCACTTTTGTCCGGATTTATATGAAACAGAACATACCTAGAGCTCCACTCTAGTTTGATAAAACTCTGTACATTGATGTATTTGTAGAGTTTTAAATGAGAATAAATTACGGGTACTACTATAGGATTCAGTATGCTTCTCGCTCACTCACCAACGAAAAGAATTTTAGGATCAAACGATATTGTTCATTCTTTGCATCAATGTCGTTTCTAAACTTCTAGGTGGTGGCACCAGTTCGAGAGACTTGCGCACAGACCCTGGGCGTCGCTCTCGCTCAGATGCGGGCGGAGCGAGTGAGACAGGTAGCGGCGCTGCTGGGGTCGTTGACCCGCCAGCCGCAGTGGGAGGCGAGGCACGGGGCGCTGCTCGGGTTCAAGTACCTGCTGTGTGCGAGACAGGTAACTACTGGACACGTGCTCTCTCGCTCAGGTGCGGGCGGAGCGAGGGAGACAGGTAGCGGCGCTGCTGGGGTCGTTGACCCGCCAGCCGCAGTGGGAGGCGAGGCACGGGGCGCTGCTCGGGTTCAAATACCTGCTGTGTGCGAGACAGGTAACTACTGGACACGTGCTCTCTCGCTCAGGTGCGGGCGGAGCGAGGGAGACAGGTAGCGGCGCTGCTGGGGTCGTTGACCCGCCAGCCGCAGTGGGAGGCGAGGCACGGGGCGCTGCTCGGGTTCAAATACCTGCTGTGTGCGAGACAGGTAACTACTGGACACGTGCTCTCTCGCTCAGGTGCGGGCGGAGCGAGGGAGACAGGAATACAGTGTAATAAAAAATGAAATTTCATACTATTAAAACATAAAATTCAGTTACTTGCAAACATTATTTTGTTACAAAATTTCGTACAATATTGAGACAATATTATATTGAGAGCGCCCATATTCCAAAGCCGTAGGGGTGAGTTTTTGCTCTGTACAAAACAAAATTGATTCATATCTTTCATAAAATGTTATTATTCAAAACAACAACCATTTATTTATTTAGGTATAGAAATTAAACATTAACCATATTCAATTGAGAACCACCAATAACCAAACTCAACACTTCAACAGGACGTGGCGTGCGAATGCGGCGCCCTAGAATACCTCATATCCGCCCTAGACGACCCCGCAGAGGACGTGTCCGCCGTGGCCGCCGGAGCCCTAGCGCCCGCCGCCGCAGCCCTAGCCGACGCCAGGCCCCAGCAGTTACCCCAAGTAGTCGCCAGGCTGTGGCAGTTGCTACACGACCAAGATGACTTGGCTTCACCAGCCAATTCCTATATGGCGCTTTTGGCTTCGTTGATGGCGTTACCAAAAGCTGCTAAGTTAATACAGTAAGTCGATGTTTACATTATAGTCATTTAAGACTACTGGATTATCTTACTAATATTATAAACGTGAAAGTTTGTGAGTATGGATGTATGTTTGTTACTCTTTCACGCAAAAACCACTTACTGGGTTTTAATTTTAATGAAACTTTACAATAATATTGCTTATACATCAGAATAACACATAGGCTACTTTTTACCGCGGGAAAATACCTCTTTCCCACGGGAAAACCTGTTAACGCGGGCGGAGCCGCGGAACGGAAAGCTAGTCTCAAATAAGTACACTTATCTAGGATATCCAATCCAGACTATAGGAGACTGCTGTTTGACATACAGAAACAGACAGTAGTTTTACATAAAGAGATAGATCGATATTGTACCTAGAAAAATTCGTGGCTACTTTTCACACACAGCCACCTGACATGCAATGATATACGAAGAAAATATAATATATGTTGGAAATAATAAAATAAATAAACACACACACACACACACACACACACACACACGCACACGCACACGCACACACACACACACAAATACACATTTATATTCACAAATACATCAAATTATATGAAGTACATCTTATTTACATTTTATTTGTTTACTTTTTAACTTTCTTTTGTTATTACTTGTGTCAGCTGCGTCTGAAAACAATCAAATTAAATTGTCCCAAGGAAGAGGCTGATTACTCACAACACAGGGTATCCTAGTGTGAGAATCAGTGAGAATTGTATAAACAAATCCAATGTTTTTCTTGAATAAATACTTTTTACTTTTTTACTTTTTTTAAACATTTGAATCTCGAAAATAAATTCGCCTTTGAAAAATCTAGATAAGATATTTAACAATATTTAAACATTTATGTATTCTCTCTTTTCAGTCCCATCGACCTAACAGACGTGCTACCTCGTTTATGGCCATACCTCGACCACTCCACCAGCTCAGTCCGGAAGGCCACTCTCCAAACTCTCCGGACCCTCACCAGACCTCTCATCACTGAATCACCATCACCACCTACCAACGGCAAACCCCACGATGACCACTCTAGTGATAAACACAATAGTGATAGTAAAAATAGTGTGAAAGCAAGTGATAGTCAAGTAGATGTTAATAGTGACAGTGTCAATAGTGAAATGAATAGTGTTAAAAACGGGTATTTGAATTGGACGCCGGAGTTGTTACAGGAAGCAATGCGGCATGTTTATCAGAGGGTGTTGTTTGAACATGTGCACGAGATACAAGAAATTGCTTTACAGGTATGTTCAGTTTGTTATTAAAACTAGCGACCCGCCCCGGCTCCGCACGGGAAAATGGTTATTGTGGGTTATCCTTAAGTATATTATGTATGTATTATACAAATAAACCTTCCTCTTAAATCCCTCTTTCTACAAAAAAAAACCGCATCAAAATCCGTTGCGTAGTTTTAAAGATTTAAGCATACAAAGGGACATAGATGGGGACATAGGGACAGAGAAAGCGACTTTGTTTTATAATAAGTAGTGAGTAGTGATGAAGAAAAAAAAATGGTGAGCCGTCACGGGACGCCTGGTTTATATGAAACATCGAAAGTAAAGTTAGTTTGTGATTGCTTCAAGTGGTTTAACAGGTATCTGCTAGATGGCGTAGTACAAGATGTATCATACGAATATACACTTTATTAGTGGTACTTATGATGTGTGTGTGTATGTATGTTTGTAATGAATAAACTCAAAAACTACTGAACCAATTTCAAAAATTCTTTGACCATTAGAAAGCTACATTCACCCTGAGTAACGTAGGCTACGTTTTACCGCGGGAAAATGTCTCATTCCCACTGGAAAAACTGTTAACGCGGGCGGAGCCGCGGCAGAAAGCTTTTTGTAGGTGGAGTCTACGTCATTCTGCTCTGTCTTCCATCCTCCTCTGTTTGATTTCTTGATACGACACAACATCTATTCCTTCCTTAATTTAGTCTATATATTTCCTAGGTCGTCCTGTTCGGAGGAAAGCTATGTTTGATGTATTGATTTGTACAGGTGTGGGAGAACTTTGTTCACCACGCGCCGCTGTCCACGATCCTGCTGGCGTCGTGTCCCATGCTGGCCACGTGGCTGTGCCTCGCCATGCAGCCGGCCCGCCTCCACGTGGACCCCGCGCTCTTGGTGCACGCGCCGCCCAAGGTATGAGTTATAACCATAGATATAGTATAGTAGTTATAGATTCGCCACCGTGCGACCGGGCGTAAGAGAAAGACAAACATTGAGTCTATCTATGAAGTGTGCCTATAACCCGACAATAAATTAACTAGTATACTATATGATATGAAGTGTGCCTATAACCCGACAATGAAAAAATGCTCGGTCGGTGATAGAGACAAAACATGATGCATCTTTTCTATTTCCTCTTTTAGGAATCGCAATAAGACTATCTTTTTCTGTCAAAGTGTGTCAGGCCCTTGGTTATAACACACCACACACCACGTGCGGTTGCACCATGGCACAGAAGAAAATAATAGTACTAACCCGTACAGAAAGGACACTCACCCCCCCGCGCCAAAATGAGTCCCCGCCCGATATAGCGCCCCACGCCCCGCACCCCGCAGGCGCCGCGGGACTCCGCCGGTGGTGTTCGGGGGTGTTTTACATAGCGCCTAGCGCCATTGACTTGTAGCGGATATTCAGTTGTTAGTAGGTTGTCAAAATGCGTTTTCTGTATGGAGTGACCGCCCAGTGACCATGGTCCAAGAAAACAAGGTCTAACCGTTAGACAACGTGACTGACACATGCCTAGGTCATTTTGCGCTGTTCATCCTTGTCTATTGCACGCATTCGACAAGGATGAATAGGCAAAATGGCGTAGAAATGACGTAGGCTCGTGTCAGTCACGTGGTCTAATGGTTAGACCTTGTTTTAAACCATGGGTTGGATGAATGTCTGCAATGTATTACAAAATTCACCCCAATGAATTCTATTGGTGGTGAAACAAAACGTGACGTCAATGCCCTTTCGACGTATTCTGCTACCTTTCTTTTCTTTTCTGGCCTGGATCCAAGTCCTTTCAGCTCTGACGTGTGCGCACTGACGTCACACCAAGCGCGCCAAAATGGCCGCATTCAAATCGCCCGGAAATGTTAGTGATTTTAATAAAAAAGGATAGTATTTAACCGTACCTCTAATTATTCTCTAGTTCCACCTAAATATCTTCACCAAATTATACTCTTGTTCCACCTAAAATACTAATTGTGCACCAAAACATGCAAACTTGAGACTTCTTGAGTAATCAACTTTGAAAAATTTAAAACTACGGCGGTCGCCGGCCACTGCCGCGGCACGCTCGCTCCCCTCGCTCGGCTCCCTCCGCTCTGTTATTGACATCAGTCTAACCTAACCTAACCAAGCGATTTGATTCTGGGTAGATTTGTTTTTTTTTAGCGGGGGGCCGCGCCCCCCCTGGTGGGGGCTGTGCCCCCCATCCCCCCGCTTCGTTTCACGCCCTTGGATATTTGGTGCAAGATTAGTATTTTTAGTGCACGAATAATATATTTATTGTAAGATTCGATTTTTTGGTTAACAGAAAATTATATTCCATAAAAAAATTTAGCTTAATGGTTCATATTATTGATGTGTTACATGTGAGTCGAAAATGTAACTTCGACAAACGGTTTTCCGACAAGACATAACTTCGACAC
>OX419595.1:2747541-2989721 GCA_948473455.1 Teleiodes luculella | reverse complement strand
TAGACGATGAGGAAATAACTTTATCCTTGCAAGTACAGATTATCCTCATCGTCTACGGAAATGTCTTCATCATCTCACGAGGAAGCTGATGCAAGATTATTATTGCACGCTGATAACGCAGCACGAAACGGTCATGATCGTATTTTGGTGAAGACAGTAGATTCAGACGTGCTAGTAATAGCACTTTTTGCATTCAGTAAAATACCAAATTTGCAAGAGTTATGGATCGAGTTCGGAACAGGAAAAACTATGAAATACCTACCAGTCCATACTTTTGTTGCGCAGCTGCCGAGCGGGATGCTTGAGTTGATGCGTTTTTTCCACTCGTTAACAGGATGCGACACTGTATCATCAGTCTGTGGAATAGGCAAAAAAAGTGTCTGGAAGACATGGAATGCATTCAGAGAAGTAGATGCCGCTTTTCAAGCATATTCCTGTGGGATAGAACCATTTCAAAACAGTAACGAATTTGCACTCATTGAAACTTTGTAGTTCACATGTACCATCCTAGTGGTGACACAAATAACGTAAATACTGCGAGGAGGATGTTGTTTACGAAAAAAAACAGAGCGATCGAGAATATTCCTCCAACACAAGATGCTCTCCTCCAGCATATAAAAAGGGCTGCATACCAGACCCACATTTGGACCAATTGCCTGAATAGCGACCCACAACTGCTAGATCCGAGCAACTGGGGTTGGCAAAAAGAAAAATGATGGACCAGCGTACACCCCCTTGTGGAAAACCCTTCCTGATGCTAGCCTCAGCTGCAAGGAGCTATTGTCTTGCAAGTGCAAAGAACGCTGCCCAAGGTGTCGGTGCGTAAAAAACGGACTTAAATGCACTCTGCTTTGCGCATGCGAAGGTGCATGCTCTAGGCAAGATATGTAAAAAAAATAATATTTGTGTTAGGTATAGTGTGTAACTTTAATTAACTTAGATCCACAGTAAATTACAATAAAACGATCTCAGTACTCTTAGTTTTGTTTTGAAAACATAGTTTAGCAAGTTATCTACCTTCAATAAAACATAATTTGCCTTGCGAATTGTATTGAAACAGCCTATCCGACTTTCGGTGCGTATCTGGATTTCTGGTATTCACACCCGACATATAAAAAAAGTAGTGTATTTTGCTTGTTTTTGAACCGATTTTCAAAATGTTAATGGCGTTTTATAGCCTTTGAAAATAGCACTCATATCTTCATACAAAGTTTTACTGTAAAGTTACTAGTTAAGTTGATAGAAACAAAAAGTCTGAAGTTTTTTACGAAAATTTTAATAAATCTTAAAATTTCTTGCAAACTATGGTATTTACAAGGTCAAAAGTAGGAACAATATTGTAGCGCATTTAATTTTGCTTTTTATGACACCCTACACAAGCTTATATGTTACATACTTTCTGAAGTATACGCAATATTCTGAGCGCGGCGGCGGCCATTTTGATGACGTCATAACTAGTGACTTAACCACGCTAGAACTTGTCTCCCGATGGTTATTTAGTCAGAATAACATGCCTAACAACATACTAAAATATGTAGCTGGTTTCATCAAAAAAACCTTTTTTCCGTTAAGGGAAGTGACTACAAGACAACTTCGACGCTATAAACTTCCGACATGCCTTTATTTCGACAGCACTCAAGTCCGGTATATTTTTTCGTTATGTAATAACTCGTAGAAACGTTTAAAACAATTTAAAAAATGGTGCATATTACCTTTTGTAACATAATAGGGTCCAAAATAAATATGTTGTTTGTCTGTTTCCAGGAGAAGCGCGTCCGGCCCGGGCAGTGGTGTGAGAGCGAGCCGCCGCCTCCGCGGCCCGCGCAGAAGTGGTACCTGGGCGGGGGCGGCGGCGGGGGGGACGCGCAGGCCGGCGCGCAGCGGGACGACCACGTCATGCGCGCGAGGGTCAAGGCCGCGCACATGCTAGGTACGGGGACCATACCACTGGGCGGTCACTCCATACAGAAAACGCGTTTTGACAAGCTACTTCTTTTTGAATAACAACTGAATATCAACTACAAGTCAATGGCGCCTAGGCGCTATGTAAAACACCCCCGAACACCCCTGGTAGAGTCCCGCGGCGCCTGCGGGGTGCGGGTGGTACTCTATGGGTTTAGGTATTTTAACCAATAAATTTGTAAATAAGAGTGAAATGGCGTGCGATTAACCGCCAAAATATAAAAACTGTCGTGAACCTCAAATTGTCCACTTAGTAGTGTTCGTTAACAGTTCATATTATATGTCCCCACCGAGGGACTCAAGCGTACCCTAATACCAGGGTGAATAGGCCTTAGTCGACCACGCTGGCCCAGTGCGGGTTGGTTACTTAGTGTACTGCTCCTTAATTTTGTCTCTTAATGTTTTCGTTCTTTTTTTAGACGGCTGTGTTTTAGGTCTTTTATTAGCTAAAGTTGTTCGGTCATTAAAATAAACATAAAATAGCTATGTCCCTATTGTAGGTAATATGTTGTTGTTTTGTTGCAGGATATTTGTCGTGTTATCTAGTCCAGCCAGCACCTGGCATCGAGTACAAACCTGAAGACGAGAGTCCTATAGACTGTTATGTGAAGGTAATACTTGTTTGCAATAAGACCCTTCTGTTTAATTATAAGAGATCTATTTTCCGAAATACCAATCATAACAGTTCACTGTTGAAATTTAGTGTTTTCTCTTTGATTTTTTCCTGTTTACATATTGTAATGTGTTTGTGATGGATGACTTACGGATCCGAGACGTGGTCGCTAACGATGGGCCTAATAAAAAGGCTCAAAGTCACCCAAAGAGCGATGATGAGGGCTATGCTTGGAGTTTCCTTGCGTGATCGAATCAGAAATGATGAGATCCGCAGGTGAACCAGAGTCACCGACATAGCCCGAAGAATCGCTAAACTCAAGTGGCAGTGACGGGGCACATTGCGCGTAGGGGGCAGAAAGGTTCTTGAATGGCGGCCGCGCGCCGGTTGACGTAGTGTGGGCAGGCCCCCCATGAGGTGGACCGACGATCTAGTGAGAATCGCGGGAAGCCGCTGGATGCGGCCAGAGCAGGACCGATCATTGTGGAGATCCTTGAGGGAGGCCTTAGTCTAGCAGTGGACGTCATTCGGCTGAGATGATGATGATGATGCTTGAGTCAAAAAAGTACGATGGATCAAGCTTCACCGGACTTGCAAGGTAGCGGAAGACTACCTCTGAGGGCCTCGGGGATCGACCCCGGTGTCCCGAGGTGTTTAGCCCGGTTTGTTGCTGTTTCCCGGCACTCCAAAAGCACGTGGGCCGCCGTCTCTTCTGTCTCCATGCATCCTCTGCACAGTGGAGTGTCCGTGACACCTAAAGTAAACAGAAGTCGGCCTAGCACGTTGATACTGAAAAACATCGTGAAGGGACGACGACGCCTGTAGGGCTCCGTCTCTGATTATCAACTTTAATTTTGGTTCTGGCCGCGCCCCCGCCGGCGGGTACGGGTGTTGTTAACTGAAGGGTATTACATATTGTGATGTGTTTATACATTAGGTGATGGTGGTATACCTGCGGTCGAGTAGCGCGTTACAGCGTCTCGTGGCGAGCCTGGTGATCGCGGCGTGGGCGCGCCGGGAGTGGGGGGGGCGCGCGCACAAACACACGCACACCGACACACTACAGGTACACATAGCGCCTATACATATAGCCAGGGACTGAGCCTGTTAAACCATAATGAGGCAAAAGTATCTAAGTTCGTTCCCACATTAATTTAACCTTTTAACCGCCATGGTCTGAAATATAAGACTTACCAAATCGAGCTCACAACGCCACCACCGTCTCATAAATAAGACTTATGTTTTGACTGATTGATACAGATTTTTTTATGATACAGAGTTTCTGTGACTGGCGGTGGGAGCAAGTGCTTAGAAAATATGTTTTGCGGTTAAAAGGTTAATAAAGTTAAACATAAAGTTGAAAAACAATGTTTTTGTTTTTTTTTTCAAATGCTTAAATATTATTTAATATAGAATATTGTATTGTATATAATTAATAGGTATTTACATCTATAACAAAAGTGGAAAATAATAGTTAATTGAGAATACTTCATTTTGTAATTTAAATCCCATTGAAAAAGAAATTGAAAATAATTGTACACATTGTTGTTTCCAGCAACAGCTAGATGAAGAGATGTCAGCACTAGCGCCGCCATTGCTGTCCAGCACGCTACAAACCTCGCTCAACCAAGCTCTCTACTACGACGAGGTAGCGCTCAACTGCACCAGGTATGGATCTAGCAAGTTAAGAGATGTCAGCACTAGCGCCGCCATTGCTGTCCAGCACGCTACAAACCTCGCTCAACCAAGCTCTCTACTACGACGAGGTAGCGCTCAACTGCACCAGGTATTGACCTTTTGACAGGTAGAATTTTTTTTAAAAAAGATTGCTTTGTAACTTTATGTTTAAGGTTGCAGAGTTCAAATTATGGTGGCAATACATTAGCCACTACCAACTAACGCCTCCATTGCTGTCCAGATAGCTACAAACCTCGATCGAAGGTCGAATAGGTCACGTTAAGTTTCGTCCGTAATTACAAGATTAGTTACGTTAAAAATCCGCCAATTTATCGTCTATACCCGATCACATATTTTATTTTTCTACATGACAAGAAACTCCTCGTTTGTAACGAGTTACGAAAGAGATTTTGATAAAGAAAATATAGGTTTCGACCGCGAATGAAAAACCTCATCGCAACTGGTTTCAAATAAGGTCGAATAGGTCCTCGATTGCAACTGTTTCTCAGTTTTGATGACGGCTACTGAAGGAATCGCGGCAACCCTTTATCTGTCAAACAAACCTCAGAAGAAAATAATAGTACTAACCCGTACAGAAAGGACACTCACCCCCCCGCGCCGGCATGAGTTCCCCGCCCGATATAGCGCCCCACGCCCCGCACCCCGCAGGCGCCGCGGGACTCCGCCGGTGGTGGAGGGGGTGTTTACATAGCGCCTAGCGCCATTGACTTGTAGTTGATATTCAGTTCAGTTGTTACTCAAAAAGAAGTAGGTTGTCAAAATGCGTTTTCTGTATATAGTGACCGCCCAGTGTCAAACAATCGCCTCCGGTGGGGATTCTTGGATGGGTTGGAACTGAACGTGCGATGTGAGTGCGGAGTGACCCCTCAGACTATGGCCCATCTAACATCGTGTCCCGCATGCCCTGCCACTTGTTCGGCACTGGAGCTGATGAATGCTGCTGACAATGCTATCAGGGTGGCAGAATATTGGGCCGACAAAATATAGTAAATCTGACTTGCCATCGACACGAAAAGAAGAAATGTCAAAGGTTCACCTTAATTTTTTTTTTTTGTTTCTTTCTCCCTTATGGGAAAGGCAAAGGGATCTAAGCCCATACAGCCTAGTCTTTAGTAGTTTCTTGCATTATCCAAGTTTAATGTCTTCATCTTCAGTCATTATTTCTTCAGTTTCATTTCGTCGTCTTTAGTCATTTCTTGCATCTATGTTAAACGTCTTCAGTAGTTTCATTTCTTGTTACGGGCTACGGGATCATTGGAATGCAAGGGTGGATCTTACATTCCAATGATACTGAAGTTTAACGCGGGGTATCAAACCAGAAACAGCTAACCACTCATTATTTCTAACTTTCATTGAATAGTTCTTCTTTAACGGCACATTATCGCACTAATTCCACCATATTAACACCACAAATACCATGAAAAACTAATTTTAAAAAGGACGAAACAATGAACCCGCCATTTCCTCTCGATTCCCGCGTAAAACGGTTCACCTTAATAATGTATTGTGTGATATGAATTATGGTTTGGATGTGTGCAGGGTGCTGCAAGACGCGCGGGACCTCCACGCCATGATGAAGCACTACAAGCTGCCCGTGGACGGCGAACAGTTCAACAACATCGTACGACTGGAACAGGTAACTAACAACACTTGTTAATATACTTAGTATATTAAGGATAGTATTTAACCGTACCTCAAATTATTCTCTTGTTCCACCTAAATATCTTCACCAAATTATACTCTTGTTCCACCTAAAATACTAATTGTGCACCAAAACATGTAAACTTGAGACTTCTTGAGTTATCAACTTTGAAAAATTCAAAACTACGGCGGTCGCCGGTCGCTGCCGCGGCATGCTCGCTCCGCTCGCTCGGCTCCCTTTGCTCTGTTATTGACATCAGTCTAACCTAACCTAACCAACCGATTTGATTCTGGGTAGATTTGTTTTTTTTTAGCCCCCGCACCCCCCTTTATAACGGGCTGCGCCCCCCCATTTCCCCGCTTCGGTTCACGCCCTTGGATATTTGGTGCAAGATTAGTATTTTTAGTGCACGAATAATATATTTGTTGTAAGATTCGATTTTTTGGTTAACAGAAAATTATATTCCTTATATTAATAACTAGCTTTCCGCCCGCGTTTTTCCCGTGCGAAAGAGGCATTTTCCCGCGGTAAAAGGTAGTTGCTTAGTTAGGGCGTGAAGGAAGGACAAACAAACACACTTTCGCATTTATAATATTTTACTATTTCACCAGTTTTCTACTAAAGAATATTTCATAAAATATTTAAAAGTTCACTAGTTTACAATAATATAAAAAAAAAATACATCTATGGTCTGAAATAAAAAAATCTGGTTTAGTAAACTTTACCACGGGAAGGAGCGGGCTGGAGAACGATTTTTTGAGCTTTTATGCAACAGAAAGCGAGCGCGATATGTGTTACAGGCTGGCTGCATATAAATTCGGATGCTATCAGCAATCCTCGCTTTTCCGCGTCTCGGGTTCCTCCTTTTTTCTGTACACTCTTTAGAACTCTGTTTGTTTGAGATTTTCGCGCTATAAAGGCTTTTTTAACAGATCTTTTAGCGTATATTTACTATTTGTAAATTGAAGCGAAAAATGAAAATCATTGAGCTACAAAGGCTTGGCTTCCAATCTATAAAGGCTTGTCTAAAAAAATAGTGCCCGGGTATACTGGAGCGAGCGAGAGAGCTGCATGGCTCGGTTTGTATTCGGCAGTATTGGCTTTTCTGTCATTTTACTAGATTTCGTTTAGTGAAACGACATATCATTTACTGATGAATTGGTATTTTGTCATATCACTAGATTATTTTAGTAAGAAGACGTAATAAACAAGAGAATTCGGCATCTTCCGCGATTTCATGATATCCCTAGGGATTTCGTGATATCCTCAATTCCCTGCGACATATACATTGTTGTTAACTAAGTGAGTTTACCAGGTGTCCCAGTTGACTCGGGTGTCTCAGCCGCTGGTGGCGGGCATGAAGTCGAAGCGCGTGTCGCAGACGCTGGAGGAGCGCCGGAGCAACCTGGACAGCCTCTTCACCGCCTGCAGCCGCGACCAGAACACACTCAACGTCTCGTGAGCACCACCACACATACCCTTTCACTCCTTAGTTCGCTACGGATTGTTTCATATTAATCATGGTCCAAGAAAACAAGGTCTGCTGTTTTTAAACCATCAGCTCACCCTTTCATTGTATTTTATTCCTTTTTTGTAAGACATGGAGCATGGAGACAACACAAATGTAGTTTGTAGTTAGGACATGGAACGGACGAGGAATAAAACAAGAGGCGAATTTAAGGAGACATGTGTATTGATTGATTAGTGTCTCAAATACAAGTGACAAAATAATAAAGTAAGTATATTAAACATAATTGCTAAACAAGCAATACGCATCACATGTTGCAGCGAATAACGGAGTGCTGCAGGCAAACTATAACTGTAGTCATACTACTACCTCAGCATCAATATCAATGGCGAGTATATCTCTCACCTTCGGTTTACCGACGATATCGTAGTCATGGCTGAGACCTTAAAGGACCTCGGCACAATGCTCGATGACCTTAACAGAGTCTCCCAACAAGTGGGTCTTAAGATGAACATGGAGAAGACAAAAGTCATGTCGAACGCCCATGTAGTACCCACTCCAAAAAAAGTTGGGGACTCATCTCTCGAAGTTGTATATCATTACGTCTACCTGGGACAAACAGTCCAATTAGGTAGATCTAACTTCGAGAAGGAGATCAATCGTCGAATCCAACTCGGCTGGGCAGCGTTCGGGAAGCTGCGCAATATCTTTTCGTCCCAAATACCGCAGTGTCTCAAGTCAAAAGTCTTTGACCAATGTGTGTTGCCAGTGATGGATGACTTACGGATCCGAGGCGTGGTCGCTTACAATGGGCCTCATAAGAAGGCTTAAAGTGAGCGATGGAGAGGGCTATGCTTGGAGTTTCCTTGCGTGATCGAATCAGAAATGATGAGATCCGTAGGCGAACCAGAGTCACCGACATAGCCCGAAAAATCGCTAAACTTAAGTGGCAGTGGGCTGGGCACATTGCGCGTAGAACCGACGGCCGTTGGGGTAAAAAGGTTCTTGAATGGCGACCGCGCGCCGGAAGACGTAGCGTGGGGCCTCCGCCACAAGGCGGACCGAGGATCTGGTGAGGGTCGCGGGAAGCCGCTGGATGCGGGCAGCGCAGGACCGATCATTGTGGAGATCCTTGGGGGAGACCTTTGTCCAGCAGTGGACGTCTTTCGGCTGAAATGATGATGATGATGATCTGGTCCATTATTTCTCAATAAAGATAAACAGAAATGGAAGCTAATTTTCTAGTCAAGTCTTTCTTACTTATGACTTACGAAGGCAATATCATCCTCGTTCCAGAGTGCAAGCAGCTTTAGCGAGCGCGTGTACCTACTTGCGCATCCTGCCAGAAAAACTGAACCCGGTAGTGCGCCCTCTCATGGAGAGCGTCAAGAGGGAGCCCTGCGAGGAGCTGCAGAACCACTCGGCAGACACCCTGGCAGCCCTGCTGGAGCAGCTGGCCGGCAGGGAGCCGTGCCCCAACAACAAGGTGCTGGTCAACCTCAAGGCCTTCCTCAGGTGAGACACCACTGATGATGCAGCAGTAGGAGCTGCAGAGCCACTCCGCAGACACCCTGGCAGCCCTGCTGGAGCAGCTGGCCGGCAGGGAGCCGTGCCCCAACAACAAGGTGCTGGTCAACCTCAAGGCCTTCCTCAGGTGAGACACCACTGATGATGCAGCAGTAGGAGCTGCAGAGCCACTCCGCAGACACCCTGGCAGCCCTGCTGGAGCAGCTGGCCGGCAGGGAGCCGTGCCCCAACAACAAGGTGCTGGTCAACCTCAAGGCCTTCCTCAGGTGAGACACCACTGATGATGCAGCAGTAGGAGCTGCAGAGCCACTCCGCAGACACCCTGGCAGCCCTGCTGGAGCAGCTGGCCGGCAGGGAGCCGTGACCCAACAACAAGGTGCTGGTCAACCTCAAGGCCTTCGTCAGGTGAGACACCACTGATGATGCAGCAGTAGGAGCTGCAGAGCCACTCCGCAGACACCCTGGCAGCCCTGCTGGAGCAGCTGGCCGGCAGGGAGCCGTGCCCCAACAACAAGGTGCTGGTCAACCTCAAGGCCTTCCTCAGGTGAGACACCACTGATGATGCAGCAGTAGGAGCTGCAGAGCCACTCCGCAGACACCCTGGCAGCCCTGCTGGAGCAGCTGGAGCCGTGCCCCAACAACAAGGTGCTGGTCAACCTCAAGGCCTTCCTCAGGTGAGACAGCACTGATGATGCAGCAGTAGGAGCTGCAGAGCCACTCCGCAGACACCCTGGCAGCCCTGCTGGAGCAGCTGGAGCCGTGCCCCAACAACAAGGTGCTGGTCAACCTCAAGGCCTTTCTCAGGTGAGACACCACTGATGATGCAGCAGTAGGAGCTGCAGAGCCACTCCGCAGACACCCTGGCAGCCCTGCTGGAGCAGCTGGCTGGCAGGGAGCCGTGCCCCAACAACAAGGTGCTGGTCAACCTCAAGGCCTTCCTCAGGTGAGACACCACTGATGATGCAGCAGTAGGAGCTGCAGAGCCACTCCGCAGACACCCTGGCAGCCCTGCTGGAGCAGCTGGAGCCGTGCCCCAACAACAAGGTGCTGGTCAACCTCAAGGCCTTCCTCAGGTGAGACACCACTGATGATGCAGCAGTAGGAGCTGCAGAGCCACTCCGCAGACACCCTGGCAGCCCTGCTGGAGCAGCTGGAGCCGTGAAAGCACCCTGGCAGACACCTCATACAAACAACGCAGTTCGATTACCAACGCCATTTTGAATCTACTGCGATGCCAGCGTGATGTGGAGGAGGTGGATCGCGTATCGGTTCTGTGCCCTGGTTACATAAAGTGAGAGAAATTATCTCTTGTCACCGCTATAAGAAACCCGCCATGTAGAAATTTATCCTAATGGGATGACTGTATCGATGCGACGAAACTATGCCTTGCTACTTCCATTGAAAATCCTCATGATATTATGATATTTTTAATAGATATGATTACTTACTCTTTTATTATTACAGACAGTTTCTTCTACACTGTCGACTAATTCAGTAGCTACAATGATCTCTCATCAAATGCAGAAATATGCCATAAACAATAACATGAATATTGACTGACAAACAGCGTTTTCACTGCACCTGTGCTATTATATTCCAGATGCGACCCGGAGCACACTCCTCGGATATCGCTGGAGAAACCTGAAGAGAACGGGGAGTCTGGGAGCGACAGCGGCAACGAAGGCAACGCTAACAAATCTGGGATCCAAGGACCTACGCGTGAGTACTTTTGTGTGTAGTTTGTTTGACTTATAGTCTTCTGTTGTTCAATTTAAGAGCTTTGCGCTTGTCGGCGGACTGACTTATGGTGCTTCTTCTTTTTTCTATTATTATTTAGACTTCTGTTTGACATTTTGATACAATGCTCCTAAATAGGGATGTTGACTGTATTCAAAATAAATTAATCAAACACTATGTAGGAAATAAAACATTTGAAATTTCTCTAGTATAACTTATGTACAGGAGATTTTTGCCAATTTTGTGATTTGTTATTGCAATATGAAATTCGTACAAAAACGACAATAAAAGTTTGTGACGTCGTCGTAGTCATAAGCTAGTATTCCCTTTAAGTATTGACATTTTATTTTCGACTAGTCAAAAGAGCTTCTGTTTATGAAATGTCTCCCTGGCTATCTCATGTCCCTATTTCATCCATTACATTCTTCTTGGTCAACCTCTTTCCAGCAGTGGACATTTTGGCTGCAATGATTATAATTTTTTTTTTTTTTTTTTTTTTAATATTTATTTTAACATGCAATCAGTCCATGAGACTATGAGCAGTTGTTTTCAAAGAGGTATGGCATGTAAGGCACTCCTTTCCACCGTCAGGTTGCCTTTTTTTTTTTTTAATTTATTTATTTCATTCGAGTTGGTCCCATATGTGTAGTCTCTTCAGACGTCTCGTGTGGAGTGGGTCGCCAAGACCCCTGACAAGTCTACTGCAGTGATGCAATACTCTATTCTGATATGACTTGGTACTTATTATCACTTCCTCCCTTACTGTTGGTATGTTCAAATATTGATGGACTTCATTCATCCTTGTGAACCAAGGGGCATTGACCATAGCCTTGAGTATAGCATTTTGGAACCTTTGCAGGATTTCTATATTTGATGTTTTCGCTGAGCCCCAGAGCTGTATACCGTAAGTCCATATTGGTTTAAGAGCTACTTTGTATATTAACAACTTATTTTCAATTGAGAGACGTGAATTCCTGTTCAAAAGCCATTCCAGAGATCTATAGCGAAGGTTAAGTTCATCACGCTTCTTTTGTATGTGTGTCTTCCACGTTTGCTTCCGATCAAGATAGAAGCCCAGGTACTTCACAACTGTGTTATGAGGTAATGTTTCTTGACCTAGTTTTACAGGGGGACAGTCTCCTTTTCGTAGAGTAAAAGTGATATGGTTAGACTTTGTTGCACTAGCTTTAATCCGCCAGGATGCCATCCAATTATAGACTTTATCTAGATGCGTCTGCAAATTTTTTGATGCTATTTCAGGGTCACAATGGGATGTTAATACAGCTGTGTCATCTGCAAACGTCGCTGTCATTACACTGTCTGACTCTGGAACATCCGAGGTGTAGATAAGATACAGCGTTGGTCCCAGCACCGAGCCCTGTGGAACTCCAGCTCTTATATCATAAAATTCTGAAACTGCATTGTTGATTTTAACGTAGTACATACGGTTGTCTAGGTATGATTTCAGAAGCAGGTATAAGTTGTGTTGTAGTATTTTTTTCAATTTAAACAGCAAACCCTCATGCCATACTTTGTCAAAGGCTTGCTGTACATCTAAGAAGACCCCAGAACAGTACTTCTTTTCCTCCATAGCATTTCTTACATGTTCACACACTCTATGTACTTGTTCGACAGTAGCGTGATTTCTTCGAAATCCGAATTGGTGTTCCGGAACAACGTTATTTTCGACAAGAGTCTCATTAAGGCGTGTGGCGATTATTTTTTCTAATACCTTAGAGAGCACAGGTAGAAGGCTGATGGGGCGGTATGAGGAAGTCATGTGCGGAGGTTTCCCTGGTTTAAGCACCATCGTTATTTGAGAGACTTTCCAGACTTTGGGGTAGTATCCTGTTCGCAGTACAGCATTAAATAATGATGTAATAAATACTATTGCCTTCTTTGGTAAGTTTCGTAATACTTCCGCTGTGATAAGATCAAATCCTGGGGCTTTTTTGAGTCCGAGGCCCATTATAGTTCGCCGAACTTCAGTAGGCGTGCAACAACGTAGAGGAAGACTAAGCTGGCAATCACTTTTAAGGAATGTATGGACCTCTTCATCTATATTTTCTGTTCCAAGATTTTCATTAGGTTTGAAGACTCCACTTAGGAACAGTCCGTACGCTTCTGCTCTTTCTTGATCCGTCTTTGCCCATGTACCATTCTCATTTTTGAGTGGGTATTGTGCTAGTTGCGGCTTATTGCGGGATTTCACTGTTTTCCAGAGTGATTGGCTGTTCTTGGCTGGCGCTGCTGGTGTTAAGTTTTGCAGATGTGATTGTAAAGTCTCATTCTCCAAATCTATCAGCAGTTGTTTAAGGCTAGCAGCTGCTTTATTGAAGTCTCTTTTATCAGCAGGGTGCCGACTGTTGTGCCAAACTCTTCTAAGCCGACGTTTCTCTAACACCTTATTTCTTATAAGCTGTGGTAGTTTTCTATGAGACATCGTTGTTTTATCTTTCTCGGGGGGTGGAGTGCTATGCCAAGCAGCCTTTTGTATAGTCTTGGTTATGTACTCAGTGGCACTCTCTATATCCTCTTCTGTTTTAAGTCGAACTTTAAGATCTATATTGTCGCTTAAATACTGCGTGAATGCTTGCCAGTCTGTTTTCTCATTATATAAGTAAGGTGGAGTTGGTCTGTTTATGACTGTAGCGCTCATTGTTGCAAGAACTGGAGTATGATCTGATGATGAATCATAACAGCTTTCTACATCCAAATAATGAGATTGTATACCTTTATAAATAAAAAAGTCTAACAGATCAGGCATTTTGTTTGGATCTGTAGGCCAATATGTTGGTTGGCATGTTGTCAGGACGCTATAGTGTGACTTTTCTAGGCACTTCAGTAGGTTTCGGCCCCTCGTTGTTGTCAGGCGTGAACCCCAATATGTATGTTTGGCGTTCCAGTCGCCACCAACAATAAACCTATTACCTAATGTTTTCAGGAACTCATTGAAATCTTCTTCAGTTGTTTCAGGTTTCTGGTTCTGTTTTGGTGGACAGTAGACGGACGACAGGGTGATGGGGTTATGCTTATCGTATACCACTATCGATGTGGCCTGTATTTTTGGTGTTCGGTATTCTGGCAGCACATGGTGGCCAATATTTTTTCTCACAATTATTGCAGTACCAGCATGTGCTGTGTGGTCTGGATGATAGGTGGCGTATACATTGTATCCACTTATCTGTAGTGAGGTCTTTTCAGTAAGGTGAGCTTCAGAGACCAATAGGACATCAAGGTGATGGATCTTTAGTAATATTTCAACTTCGTGTTTCCTGCCTAGAAGACCGTTTATGTTCCAAGTTGCGATTTGGAGAGACATTTTAGCGAACGAGTTTATTAATGACAGTGGTTAATAGTCCCATAAGGGTACCCATTTGGTCGATGAGACGATCTAGCTTTTCAGCCTGTTTAGTTAGGATTTTCTCTAGGTTAGTTGTTCCTGCTGTCACCTGGGCATAAGTCACTTTGTTAGCCGATGGTTGCTCTTGATGAAACTGATTAGATTGTTCCATGTTATTGCTGGCATCCGTTTCTTTGTTTCGAGCAGTTTCTTTGTTTGATGGAACTCTAGAATTGAATTTCCTTTTTTGTATTTCTTGGAACACTTTGCAGCCTTTGTAGTTAGCAGCGTGAGCGCCTAAACATAATGCGCATTTAGCAGGTTCAGTTCTGTCTTTCTTTGGACAGTCTGCGGTGTTGTGGTTTTCGGCGCATTTAACACACCTGAACGGCCGCATACAATAATTCTTTGTGTGGCCATATTGTTGGCAGCGTTTACACTGTGGTATGGTCCTTTTTCGTTTAGGATCTTCTATTGTAACACAAGTGTGGTAGATGTACTTTACGTCTTTTACAGCATCATTATTTGGCCCTGGTACTAAGTTTACAAACCAAGTAGACAGAGGTGTTTTCGTTGGACCATGTCTGGCATTTATTATTTCACCCTTTACAGAATTCCCTGTATCCTCTATAGCTTTTTTAATTGCCTCAACAGGAGTGGACGAATGTAGATTCTTGATAACTATTCGAAAGGATCTTTCATTCTTGGGTATAAATGTATGACCAATCAAGTTTTTCTCTCGGACGAATTCCATTAGCTTTTTGTAGGTATTTATATCCTCAGTGGTTACTCGGAGTTGGTTTTTAGAGATAATCTTGAAGGAGTATTGTGATATTTCTAAGACTTTATCTACAGCTTCCTTCAACTTAGTGATATTTGTTACACCATATAGCATAATAGGTGGCGGTTTACTAACTTTACGGTGGGTTTCAGCGCCGGCTTTTTCTTTCTCATCTACATTGAGTTGTGAGAAACGATTTTGAGTGTACACCGTTTTATCAGGCGGTGATGGTGTTGGGCTCAGCCTCCTTCTTTTGTGTCTATATTGTCTAAGAATCGGTACTGTTTGCCAGTCATTTTCATCATCACAAGTTTGATTATTAGGATCTAAATTGATTCTCAAAGGAGGAGTTGCTGGTTTTAATACATCTCCTAAATGGGATTTTGATGGTCCACCACTTTCATTACTCATGTCGGTAGGCTGGTCTGACACTTCCCGATTTTCGTAATTATGTAGGGAAATTACTTTAGTTTGGCAACATTAACTAATGGAGTGAATGACATTTTGTTTATAATTTAGGTTTCTGAACGAAACGAAAAGAAAATTTTTTTTTTTTTTTTTTGGGTCTATGAATTGTCAATCGCGGTATTTAATTGCACAAATTTTTGTTGTAATTCGATGTTTCACACGCAGATAACAATATCACAGGTTCCACAGTTATTGATTTTCACTTTGGTAGAAGTTTAAAGTCACAATATCACTGTTTAAACACAAAACTGAATAAATCTTCAAGAGCAGTTTCGCCTTTGCAGACAGTTGACATCACTTGTGATTATAATTAAAGATGAAAAATGTTTATTGTTAAATTTGTCATGTCTCTCAGAGGGGAAGACGAAGACCAAAATCTGTCAAAACATGAATAAACGGTTGATCATTGTTCCAGTGGACAAATACGACGGCATCTTAACGCTGTGGGAACAAGAGCGGGGCGTGGAGCGGGGCGCCCCCCGCCGCGGCCGCCCCCCCGCCGCACACGCACACGCACACGCACACGCACTCACACTGCAGCAGCCCGCGGCGGTAGAGGACGAGGTGACCTTTTAATACTATTTATAAATCGAAGCGAAAAATGAAAATCATTGAGCTTGGCCAGTGACTCGAAGCCTCATCACAGAATACCAAATAGTAGTCCCTACAGAAGCTGCACTAGGCGACAAAATTCATATAAATTGCAACCCTAGCTCCGTTATAATAAAGTGCAATTCAGATCGCACGGCGCTAAACGAAAAGACGAAGTTGCTGCATCTCTCTCCCTCGCGTATTGCGCCACTCTATTAACACGTTTAGGGAATGGGGAATTGGTTCGCAGTCGGCCCGAGACCG
The DNA here is from genome assembly GCA_948473455.1 of Teleiodes luculella. Taxonomy (NCBI): domain Eukaryota; kingdom Metazoa; phylum Arthropoda; class Insecta; order Lepidoptera; family Gelechiidae; genus Teleiodes; species Teleiodes luculella. The sequence continues at coordinate 2,973,627 of OX419595.1, read as the reverse complement.
CTCGGCCGGGCGGTAGGTAGTTATAGCGCGCAAGTACATGGAGTGACGGAGGCCTGGCCGCATCTCCCTGGCTATCCGGGCCATACACAACTCTTTATCGCTTGTTACTAACATCCGTTTGCACTAAATTTAAGTATCGCTTAAGTTGATGCCTAAAGTATGTAGGGAGATTTGGTGAACATTTTGTTTGCTACCTTGATACTTTTTTTAAACTGCTTAGTTTCGAAAATGAAAATGAAATATGTTTTATTCGAAGTAAGATTTTACAATCACTTTTCGACGTCGAGGCGGGTTTCTGCCTACTTTTATGAGCCCAATTAGACTGTTAATAAATATAATATCTTGCGTCTTATTTTTAAAATACAATAAATATATCAATTACCTCTAATGACTCAAAAACGTATAATTGTTTGCAGTCTCGTAGATTCCTGCGGATTCAGCGGCGAGGCGCGACGTTAGCGCTCACCAGCCTCACCAAGTACTTCGGCGAGGAGCTGCCGGGGAAACTGCCCAAGCTGTGGGAGTTCATCACGGAGCCTTTTGACAAAGTTATGACGGATGCTGGTGAGTGGTTTACGCTTAGGAGTGCGTTCTGTGGCTTCGAGCGTAGTTGTTTGGGTAAAATTTAACCCGTTTGAGTTGCAACCGAGCCACTGAACGATCGAGTTGTTTTTATAACCTCAAATATTTGACGAGAGAAAATTCTTCTCCTGTCTCAATTGTTTTCTACTTTTATATACATTACAGACGTATTAGACGTTTGTGATATACAAATTTAACAAAATTATTCGAAAGTAACTACGAAACAAAATGGCGGGCTTTTTGAGTCTTTTGACTTTGACATAAATTGCAAGCTTTAAACGTCAAATAGCTGTCAGAGTAAAAATTAACCATCTCATTATACGGTTGTTTGGTTGTTTCGCTCTGAGCCACGGAACGGGTGAAACTACGCTCTGACAGCTGTCAGGGTAAAATTTCACCGAGCCACGGAACGGTTAGAGCGCGCACCAGAACGCGCTCGAGTGCACTCGTACGAAGCCACTGAACGCGCCCTAGAGAATAAATATGCATAGAGCACGCGCATCGCTTCGCTGCCTTTATGTCAAGCGTAAGCAAATTTTGGCAGATTTTGTATGGGCGGTGAAATTAATAACATTTTTCTTTTTTGATTTGTTCCTCGAGTAATGTTTGTAACTTATCACTGCACATTTAAAAATGTTCTCCTATTAAATTTCTTATTTTCACCGGTAAAAATAATTAGCTCCGATAACCATTTGATACTAAACAAACGCGCTGAAGATATTCGGACTGTTCATATCCGTGCTTACGGTTCATACTCGCATAGGCGTACTCTATCCCTCCCAGAAAATGTTCTATTTATACTTTAAGGGTTTACGTGTTTACAGTCTACGTCTTTAAGTCTATAAGATAACTTGCTGCGCTCAGAGTAATAAATCAATCCTTATTATCGAAGCGGGACAGCAATATTGACCTTTCACTCGCACTTGGGTGAATGGCGCAATCTTTTGTTGAGATCTTTCGGCGAATCCTCGCCATTAAACGTAACAGTATGGCGTGTAGATTTAAGTGTGAAAATTGTACTTACCTAAGTTACAAACAAATTTCAAATAAAAGAAAAATGACGCTAGTGTGTCATCCGAGAGTACGAAACGCCTGATCTTAATGTCGACGGATCGGAATCGCCGTCAAAAGTAGCCTCTCTGTTTTGCAGGCGAATGCGTTTTTTGTATTATTAAACCTTACATTTTTGTCAACTCAACCAAACGTTTGTTTCAGAACTAGAAACCCTAGAAATGGAGCCAGCGGAAGAGCTGATCTCCCGGCTGCAAGTGTTGGAAGTGGTGTGCGGGCACCTGGGGGGCGGGGTGTGGGCGGCGGTGCGCGCGGGGTGCGGGGCGTGCCTGGCGCTCACGCGGTGCCAGTACACGGCGGCGCGCCACATGGCTGCGCGAGCCGCGGCGGCTATGGCGGCACGGGATCCCGCTACTATCATGCATACCGCTATCAATCAGGTCACTAGTCCTTTTTTTTTTTTTGAATTGACTTATGCTTGTGTCGAAAAGGTACGACCAATCAAGCTTCACCGGACTTGAGGTCACTCACTACTCACTACCTACACTTCATGTAAAGCCCGACCAGACAAATAAAAACCAAAGTAAAAAACATCGCCATATTGCGGAATTTCAATTTAACTAATTTTATAAGGGAAATAGGGTAGTGTCCTGGAAAAAATAAATCGATTCTAATTAGTCCGCTAGTTAAATTATCGAAAAAATTGAACACTATTATTTTATTTTTTCAATTTGACGAAGAAATATCGCATAAAAATGTAGAAGAGTGCTATGACGTCACTTGTTTCGTACAATTTGTATGACGGCGTGTCATTTTGCCAGACAAAAAAATACGTATACATTATTTTTTAGTAATCTAGCTGACGGACTTATTAGATTTTTATGACACTTCCTTATTGTTGCCATAGTCGTAAAAATATACAAGTGGCGCCCCCAGAGCAGGTTTTTTATTTCTTTGGTCAGACTTTAACAATGCCCGTATCCACCTGCGGGGGCGCGGCCAACACCAAAATTAGAACTAAGCCATCGTTAAACTCGTTGGTACATGAAAAAAAAATCGAGGTCACTACCACACAATATTGCAAGATTACATAAATACCAATCGCGCATTCTTTTTGACCTCATTTTGGATTTGTCACCGACTTAGTACTGCATTATATCGTATAATATACGAAAAGTTTTTTAGTTTGATTCACTATAATTAAATACCCTACCGATGACTAAGTTGTGACCATCGTTGTGACTAAATAAATGTATTGCAATGACAATATTTTAGTAGAAGAAAGACGTTATCTTCGCCAGCTCTTTTTACTTTCAGTTTTTTTCTATCGTTACATTAAGTACCTAATGTATGAAGTGAAGTGAATGGTTTATCTAATTATTTCCAGTTAATCCCAGCCCTAAGCGACGTCCGCAGCGAGCGCACTAGATGCGGCGCCGCGGAGACATTGTCCCGAATAGTAGACGTGCTGCAGCTACAAATTGTGCCCTACATAGTACTACTGGTGGTGCCGCTTATGGGTCAGTACCATAATTTGATTAAAACATTGTTTTAACAAAATTTATTTTCTGCATATTGAAAAGTTTTTTATTTTTTCGTTTAGGCTTTACACAATGCAAATGGTCGAATAACTTTTAATCTTTTTATTTTAATATGTTAGTATATTTGACCATTTTAGCATTTATGATGTGAAATTTTATTTGAGATAGGCAACATTTTTGTAAATTTTACCATCCCTTCTCTTTCTGACACAATTAAGTTTAGCTGTTGGTTTTTAATAAATAAATAAAATAGACTTGAAGTTTTCCATGAAAATAAAATAGGTAAATAGAACGGAGTTCCAATATGTAAAACTTACATAAAGGGCATTCGTATTTTATGGTGTACAGATATAAAACCTATGCCAATCTATATATAAAATACGACACCCAACTTTAGGTATGTTTGGCTTCATAAAGCCTGACCAAAGAAATAAAAAACCTGCTCTGGGGGCGCCACTTGTATATTTTTATGTTTATGGCAACAATTTTCATTATAAAATTAGTTCCATTGAAATTCCGCAAAATAGCGAGGTTTTTTAATTTTTCTGGTCGGGCTTTACAAAAGATTCGTTTTTTTTTTCATAAATAACAAGGCTGCGTCCCCATCTCTACGGCGCGGCGCCGCTGTACCGTAACACGGCGCAGCGGACGGTGGCGCCAATTCTAGTAATAATAGGAGAATAATCCTATCGCAATCTGAATTATTCTCCTATTATTACTAGAATTGGCGTCGCCGTGCGCCGCGCTGTAAAGATGGAGACGCGCTGTAACACAGTATTTTTTAGAAATAACATTAACACAGTTGCCTGTGTACTGTAAGCCTGTTAGGTCTGTTTTTTTTTAATTGACATGCTTGTGTCGAGAACAACCAATGAAGCTTCCCCGGTCTTGTAATTATAGGTCGTATGAGCGACCACTGCGAGGCGGTCCGCGTGATGTCGACCCGGTGCTTCGCGTCGCTGATCCAGCTGATGCCGCTAGATGGCGCGGTGCCGGAGCCGGCGGGGCTGTCCCCCGACCTGCGCGCGCGCCGCGCCAGGGACAAACACTTCCTCGACCAACTGTTCAACCCTAAGACCATCAAGGACTACAAGATACCGGTGCCTGTGTCGGCGGAGCTAAGGAGTTATCAGCAGGTAACTTGGTTTACAACTAGCACGACAGAAGACTAAGAACAGAAAGTTATCTCCGTACCAACTGGCCGCATCGATTTGAATGTGAGCGCGCCGTGTAGGCACGCGCTGTCACGCACAAGCTTGCATTGAGCCCATACTGCCGCCCCTTATTCCCCCTTATCGTATGCTAGTGTGTGCGTGACAGCGCGTGCCTACACGGCGCGCGGCGCGGAAGCACACGTTCACACCGACGACAGCGGCACGTTTGTATGAAGATAACTTACTGGTTATACTGTGCTAGCACTCATCGTATCGGTGTCAATAGGGATGTTTACTGTATTTATTTATTTTTGTTCGAGGAACCATCAGCTTCATACAACTCACGTGCACATCTGGTTAACGTCTTATAACTAATAATATGTTTTCACATGTAGAAATTAATTAATAATAACTTTCAGACTAAGATGATCTAAGCACAGACGCAATTAAATATTATAGCCTATGCCAATAGGTAAAAATGAAATTAAAAGCATTGCAAAATTGGTATGAAAAAGAGAGAGAAAAGAAAAGCTCCCAGGTTAACTTAATACTCTGAAAAATTCGCCACTTAATAATCGTCTAGTTGTATTCAAAATAAATTATCCGAAATAAAACATCTGAATTTACTCTAGTATAACTTATGTAGGGGTGATTTTTGGCAATTTTGTGATTTATTAGTAAATCAAAATAAAAATCGTAAAATAACGACAATACAAGCTTATGAATGACGTTATAAGCATTCGTATAAAATATTGTTTTTGACATTTATAAAAAAGAAGCTCTTTTGACTAGCCAGTCAACATCCCTATTCCGATCGTTGTGGATATCTTTGGGGGAGGCCTTTGTCTAACTGTGAACGTCTTTCGGCTAAAATGATGATGATGAACGCAATTTAGTAATCATTAGCAGTTTTAAATATTAAATTTTCATGGATCGAGACGGCTTTTCTTAATTTTTTCAAAGCCTAATTAGCTTCCAAAAGTGGCTTCTATGTTTGAAATTAATCGTTCAAACTTACACGTCTGTCTTTGGGTCACGAATTTACATAGGTGTATCTTTCAACTCAATCAGTTCAGTAGTTTCGGAGGAAATTGGCACTGACAGAAGGACGGACGGACGGATAAACTGTGAATTGTGTAAATTGTGAGGTGGCAACACTGTAACGTATAATACGCTCGTCGTGTACTTTAAATTATTAAAATTAGTAAAAGTATTTTTTTAAACGATATTAATATTTCGGTGTATTCCCTATAAGCTACTAAAGCTGTGTTACTATTATTTTTAAAAACTATTGGATTTTTGTGAAGTTATAGTGCATTGTGTACCGGCGGCTCTATCATCAACTTTATATGGCATACGTTTGCAACTTTGTGTTTTTGTATAAATTTACCATAATAATTGGTTTAGCAGAACATAAAACAAACAAGTGTTAAGTGATACTTTCCGAAATCGTGTCTTATTTTGGAAAAGAACAACAGTAAAACGTTACCAATTTCAACTATCAACAAAGGAACAGCTGATCCATATCTACCCACAATTTTAAAGTGCATGTGAAAACAGCTGTTTAAGTTGTTGTCCTTGGCACCATCTGGATTGCTCTCTGCTTTACCTCTGTGGCGGCACAATCTTACACTGTAATTAGAAGAGAAAAAGAAGTTCGTTATGTCTTCGCCAAAAAAGTGTGAGGGATGTATGAATTCGGTGCAGGATGATAACTACCTCTTGTGTTGCTTATGCAAGAAATATTATGATTTATTATGTGCAAATGCTACAGAAAGCTATCATGGTTTAACACAGGGGCAGAGACGTTCGTGGAAATGCGTAAAATGTATAAGCAGCATGCCTAAAGCCAACGATATGCACACCCCCATACATGGCGGTGATCATTACGTTAATAAGCGCAGGGGTGCGTCCTGCAATGAGGAAGACGTCGCGGAGCAGAGTGCTGACACTTCCTATGAGCTGGATGTGGGGTGCATCACAAGCAGATCGATACGGCCTACAGTATCTACAGGCATGACTGAGATGCAGTCCTTATGTTTAGATTTGCAACAGTTTATAAAGCGTGAGCTGCAGCCGGTTAAGGATCAATTAAATAATCTTAATGCGGCAATAGCTGGCATTGGCCTGAGATTGGATGGCTGCGATAAGCGTATAGATGACCTGTGTGCGCGTGTGGACGTCATGGAACGCCGAGTGGATGAAGCAAGCGTTCGGCAGCATGTGGAGGGTTCTATTGTTGACACTGTGGCTGAACTAAGGCAAGAACTAAATGAGCGGGACCAGGAGCTCTTGTTAAATGATGTACAAATATCTGGCGTACCTGAGCTGAAAGGTGAAGGCGTCTTGCATATCGTCCAGATCCTTAGTAAGAAGATCGGTGTCACGCTGACTGAGCAGGACGTGGTAAGCGCAAACCGCGTGGGTGCTGTGGTGGAGTCGGTAGAAGGCGGGCCTGTGCGTCGTCCACGTCTGATCGTGGTGCGGCTGGCGCGGCGCGTCGTTAGGGACCAGCTCCTGAAGGCGGCGAGAGAGCGGCCGCGAGTCACCACAGAGGGTACAGGATTGCCTGCTCCCCATGTTCGCTTCTACTTCAATGAGAGGCTGACGCGTGCGAACCGTCTTTTGTTCCAGAAAGCGCGTGAAATGATGTCTATCCACAAATGGAAATACGTCTGGACTAGGGATGGTAGAATCTATGCACGCCAACATCAGAGCCCCGATTCCCCACGTCACAGGATTCGCTTGGAAACTGATCTTTCTCGGGTTTTTGTACGTTAGACTGTTGGTTCACCTGTAATGAGAACAAAAGGGATATTTTTTACAAATATTTAAAGCAAAGTATTTTTTTATTCAATTTAATCTTTAAACTTAAACCTAGTGTAAAAAATGTGTCCGCTTTAATACTTTTAAGTTATCTACTTAGTACAACATTTGTGTGCTATACTGCTTCTGTACTTTGTTATGTTTTTTATTTGACTTCATATTCTCTTGTAATTAGTGTACAACAATTAAAAGTTAGTGTAATTTTAATAAGCATTGTGTCCCCCAATAGCAAAATTATTCAGTCGATATTGTTGGGTGTATTCTTGTCGCATAATTTTGTTTATGATTCAATTTTAATGTTGATAACTATTGTGTGGCGTTGTGACGCAGTGCTAATCTCCAGCCATTTTTTTTGTTTGAGTCAACACATATGCCTAGCTAAAACAACTGAACACTTATTTATATGTTATTTACATCAACACATACATCATATAATATTATACACATATTTGTACTTACATTTCTTGCTGCTTGCGTCGATTCAACCAATAGTGAACACTCATGTCACTTATTATTACGTCACGTCAACATTCACATGGTTTTATTACTTTCTTATCACTTTTCACCACACAAATGATGCCACTTAAAGACAAACTTTTACGTTTATCCCTGTATAATGCAGGATCCTTAAACACTGGTCACGACGACTTTTTACATGCAGTGTCAAGTTCACAAGTAGATTTGGTAGCTATAAACGAATCGTGGATTCGTGAGGGCCAGGAGGAGCGCGCGCCCGTCATTCCCGGCTATCGGTTGCGTAATACGCCGCGTCCAGTTTGCATGCGCGGGGGCCGAGGGGGTGGGGTAGCGTTCTATGTCCGACGCGGCCTCCATACACGGGTTATCAAACATCCTATAGCAGCTATAGAACAGATGTGGATGTCGGTAACAAGTAATGGCCAACGTCTTATTATTGGAACTGCTTATCGACCGGAGTGGATTAATATTGATGTTTTCTTGGACGCGCTTACTGAATCGATAACATCATTCTCAAACTATGATTACGTTGTACTTTTGGGCGACTTTAATGTTGATTTGTTGAAAAAAAATAGTGCACAGACATGTAAAGTGAATCAGTTTATGCAAAGTATGAATATTTCGCAGGTGGTCAATTCGCCTACACATTATTCTATTGGAACAGAGACCTTGATAGATCTTGTGTGCACAAATGCGCCGGTGCGTGACGTGGAGGTCTCAAATATTACCGCATCTATCGGTCACTGTATGGTTACTGTTACACTTAGTGTAAAAAAGAGTAAGATACCACCAAAGCTGATTACTTATAGGCCAATTAAGGATATCAATTTAGATAATTTTAATAGGGACCTGAATTCTTTGGCATGGGAATCTATTAATACACTAGCATCGGTTGAGAATATGGTAGCTGAATTTAATTCTCTATTACTGTCATTATACGACAAGCATGCACCAGTTAGGACCATTAAAATCCGCGGTAATCAGAAACTCCCATGGATAACTGACACTATTAAAGTAATGATTGATCTTCGAAATAAAGCTCACAAAAAGTTTCAAATTTCTAGTTCGGATTCGGATAAACAAGAATATAAAGAATTAAAAAAAATGGTTGTCAATAGTATATTCAATGAAAAAAAAGCCTATTTTAATTTTCATGTCAATACTAAGTATAAAGACTCTAAAACGTTCTGGAAAAATTTAAAAAGTAAAATTATGCCTGACCAAGGAAAACACGATACCTTGCCTGATTGTTTTAATAACCCAAATTTAATTAATGAACACTTCCTTAATGTCCCCGGTCCAACCACTGTTCCTCTCTCTACTCTGACCTATTTCGAGTTTAATCGTTTTGGTAAAGAGCAGTTCAAACTACGTACTGTTCATGAAAATGAAATTGCTAAGCATTTGTTATCAATTAAAACAAATGCGTGCGGAATAGACGAGATTAGCAAAGACATGATTTTATTGACTTTACCTAGGACACTCACTACTATTACTGCAATCATAAATAGGTCAATTGAAACGGGAACTGTTCCAACTATTTGGAAATCTGCTTTGGTCACTCCTTTGCCAAAAGTCAATAATCCAACTACACTAAAAGATTTAAGACCCATCAGCATTTTGCCCTTTCTCTCAAAGATTCTTGAGAAGGTTGTCTGCTTGCAGCTAACTAAGTTCATGGAGTCCACTAATGTTTTATCTCAGTTTCAGTCTGGCTTTCGTAAGGGTATGGGCACCACTACGGCTCTGTTGGATGTAGTTGATAATTTACTTGCTGAACAGGATGCGGGTGAGGCTAGTGGACTGGTGTTGTTGGATTTTTCGCGCGCCTTTGATTGTATCAACGTACCTCTTCTTCTGTCTAAGCTTGCATACTATGGCGTCAGTCACGATTCTTTGCTTTGGTTCGACAGTTATCTTAGCCATCGATCACAATCTGTTAGGTTAAGTAAAGAAAATGGGAATATTCTGGTATCTGACTCTAAGTTCATTAATCGGGGAGTCCCACAGGGATCAATACTCGGCCCTTTACTTTTTATACTGTACAGTGCTGACATTGTAAAGGAGATAAAATTTTGTAGATATCACTTGTATGCAGATGACGTCCAACTGTACTTGTCTGCCAAACCTGACAATTTCGCAGAAGCACTGGCTAAAATTGAGGATGATTTGAAGCGGGTATCTGACTGGTCCGAGAAAAATGCCTTAGTTCTTAATCCTGCTAAATCTAAATATATAATCTTGGGTACTAAGCGCCAACTTGATAAAGTCCTTTGTTTGAACCCTGTAATTAAAATTAAAACACAAGTCATTGAGCGTGTCAATGAGGCCAAAAATTTGGGTATACTTATTGATAGTCACCTGCGATTTGAAAACCATGTTCTTGATTTAGTTAGAAACTGCTTTTATCGCCTTAAAATACTGTACAAAATTAGAGATCTGCTGAGCGAGGAAGTGCGCATTGCACTTTGCGAGTCACTTGTTCTCTCGCGTCTTAATTATGGTGATATTCTCTATGGACCTCGTTTAAAATCATGTTCAAAGCGTCTTTTACAGCGAGTTCAAAACGCTTGCTGTCGTTTTTGCTTTAAAATTCCACCGCGGTGCCACGTCACTCCATACCTTAACAAGGCTGGTATGTTAAACATGACTTCCCGTCGCGATTTACATCTGGCAAGCCTTGTATTTGATGTTATGAAGTATAAGTCACCGACATACTTGTTTAGTAAACTGAAAACATCACATTTTCATGAGAGATACGGCACTAGAACTAATAGGCGCGTGGTCTTGGATGGATATCAACACAAAACTGTCGCATTCACTGGAAGTTTCCGGTACCAAGCCACTAAATGCTGGAATAATATACCACCACCTTTGAGGCAGTTGCAAGCCAAAATAACATTTAAGAAACATTATAGAAGTTTTTTACTTGAAAATCAAGCACTTTGATAAACCAGCGTTAGTTTTGTGGCTTATCTTTTTTTTTTTCTTTTATTTGTATGTATCATTTGTTTTAATTTACCTACCTCCTTCTATTTTATATTAAAAATATTCATGCATAAGTTATCTATCTATTTATTTTTATTCACTACTGTTACTTTATCACATCTAAACAACTTTCATTATTTATTTTGTTACCATTTTCATTCATTTATTTTTTTATCTACACTACACACAAATAATACTATGTACACTTGCGGGCGTATGTTTTGATTTAAAAAATATATACTGTCACCCAAGGCCACAGCAGAATATCAGCGTTTTGCTAAACACTAGCAAAACATATGCTGAGCTGTGGCCTTTTTAGCACTGTTTGGCACACTGTTTCTCTCTGTTAATTTACTTTATGTTGTTTTTTCTTTTTTTTCTTTTGACTAATATGTCAGACTTTGTTATGTTTTACCTTTAATTATTATTTCAATGTACTGTGTGTCAATAATGCTAAATAAATTTTTTTATCTATCTATCTATCTATCTATCTAAACATACAAGTGATCATCAACAATAGATCCATCATGGTTCGCAGTGGTATTGGGTATTTGTTGCCAAATCATAATCATGATCATCAACAAATAAATAAAACACTATAATTGTTCTCCAGGCGGGAGTGAACTGGCTCCGCTTCCTGTACGAGTTCAAGCTTCACGGCGTCTTGTGCGACGACATGGGGCTGGGCAAGACGTTACAGTCCATCGTGGTGGTAGCAGGGTCCCACTGGGAGCGCGCGCTCAGCAAGCAACCCGCGCTGCCCTCGCTAGTGGTGTGCCCGCCCACACTCACAGGTACACTATATTATACAGTCCATCGTGGTGGTAGCAGGGTCCCACTGGGAGCGCGCGCTCAGCAAGCAACCCGCGCTGCCCTCGCTAGTGGTGTGCCCGCCCACACTCACAGGTACACTATATTATACAGTCCATCGTGGTGGTAGCAGGGTCCCACTGGTGTAGTGTGCGCTCAGCAAGCAACCCGCGCTGCCCTCGCTAGTGGTGTGCCCGCCCACACTCACAGGTACACTATATTATACAGTCCATCGTGGTGGTAGCAGGGTCCCACTGGGAGCGCGCGCTCAGCAAGCAACCCGCGCTGCCCTCGCTAGTGGTGTGCCCGCCCACACTCACAGGTACACTATATTATACAGTCCATCGTGGTGGTAGCAGGGTCCCACTGGGAGCGCGCGCTCAGTAAGCAACCCGCGCTGCCCTCGCTAGTGGTGTGCCCGCCCACACTCACAGGTACACTATATTATACAGTCCATCGTGGTGGTAGCAGGGTCCCACTGGTGTAGTGTGCGCTCAGCAAGCAACCCGCGCTGCCCTCGCTAGTGGTGTGCCCGCCCACACTCACAGGTACACTATATTATACAGTCCATCGTGGTGGTAGCAGGGTCCCACTGGTGTAGTGTGCGCTCAGCAAGCAACCCGCGCTGCCCTCGCTAGTGGTGTGCCCGCCCACACTCACAGGTACACTATATTATACAGTCCATCGTGGTGGTAGCAGGGTCCCACTGGTGTAGTGTGCGCTCAGCAAGCAACCCGCGCTGCCCTCGCTAGTGGTGTGCCCGCCCACACTCACAGGTACACTATATTATACAGTCCATCGTGGTGGTAGCAGGGTCCCACTGGGAGCGCGCGCTCAGTAAGCAACCCGCGCTGCCCTCGCTAGTGGTGTGCCCGCCCACACTCACAGGTACACTATATTATACAGTCCATCGTGGTGGTAGCAGGGTCCCACTGGGAGCGCGCGCTCAGTAAGCAACCCGCGCTGCCCTCGCTAGTGGTGTGCCCGCCCACACTCACAGGTACACTATATTATACAGTCCATCGTGGTGGTAGCAGGGTCCCACTGGGAGCGCGCGCTCAGTAAGCAACCCGCGCTGCCCTCGCTAGTGGTGTGCCCGCCCACACTCACAGGTACACTATATTATACAGTCCATCGTGGTGGTAGCAGGGTCCCACTGGGAGCGCGCGCTCAGTAAGCAACCCGCGCTGCCCTCGCTAGTGGTGTGCCCGCCCACACTCACAGGTACACTATATTATACAGTCCATCGTGGTGGTAGCAGGGTCCCACTGGTGTAGTGTGCGCTCAGCAAGCAACCCGCGCTGCCCTCGCTAGTGGTGTGCCCGCCCACACTCACAGGTACACTATATTATACAGTCCATCGTGGTGGTAGCAGGGTCCCACTGGTGTAGTGTGCGCTCAGCAAGCAACCCGCGCTGCCCTCGCTAGTGGTGTGCCCGCCCACACTCACAGGTACACTATATTATACAGTCCATCGTGGTGGTAGTAGGCTCGCACTGGTCAAAAGCCTCCCCTCTTTTGCTTCACCTTTCTTGATCTCGTGCTAGTGGCACCCAATCCTGTTCAAAGGTGTCGAGGTCATCCCGTCATTGCTTCCGAGGTTTCCCTTTGACCCTAGCCCAATAAATAATAATAGTTGTATATTGGCGCTTTAAATTGCAGTTATAATAATTCTTGACCTATATTTTGCACCTGTTCTGTAAACGAATAACTGTAGCTTTCTAATGGTGAAAGAATTTTCGAAATCCATCAATAGTTTTTGAGTTTATTCATTACAAACATACACAAAAAATACAAATCTTTCCTCTTTATAATATTAGTATGACGATATACTCGTACTTGTGGTAGGTCACTGGCTGTTCGAAGTGAGCAAGTTCATCGGTCTGTCGTGCCTGAAGCCGCTGCAGTACGTGGGTCCGCCGGCGGAGCGCGAGCGGCTGCGCGGCGTGGCGCCCTTCTACAACCTCATCGTCGCCTCCTACGACATCGTGCGCAAGGACATACACTTCTTCAGCCAGATGAGGTCACTACTCAACTCTACACCATAGCACAGAATACCAAATAGTAGTCCCTGTAGTCCCTACAGAAGCTGCACTAGGCGACATAATTCATATAAATTGCAACCCTAGCTTCGTTATAATAAAGTGCAATTCAGATCGCACGGCGCTAGGCGAAAACACGAAGTTGCTGCATCTCTCTCTCTCTCGCGTATTGCGGCACTCTACTAACACGTTTAGGGAATGGGGTATTGGTCCTGGGTCGGCCCGAGACCGCTCGGCCGGGCGGTAGGTAGTTATAGCGCGCAAGTACATGGACCATGGTCACAGAAGAAAATAATAGTACTAACCCGTACAGAAAGGACACTCACCCCCCCGCGCTAAAACCTAGTGTCTAGCGCCACTGACTTATAGTTGTTATTCAAAAAGAAGTAGGTTGTCAAAAATCGTTGTGTATGGAGTGACCGCCCAGATACCCTCCGTCACTCCATACACAACGCATTTTGACTACCTACTTCTTTTTGAATAACAACTATAAGTCAGTGGCGCTAGACACTAGGTTTTAGCGCGGGGGGGTGAGTGTCCTTTCTGTACGGGTTAGTACTATTATTTTCTTCTGTGACCATGGTCCAAGAAAACAAGGTCTAACACTCCGACCACGTGACTGACACAAGCCTACGTCATTTTGCGCTGTTCATCCTTGTCTATTACACGCATTCGACAAGGATGAACAGGCAAAATGACGTAGAAATGACGTAGGCTTTTGTGAGTCACGTGGTCGGAGTGTTAGACCTTGTTTAATTGGACCATGCTCAACACGGTTCAGCCTTAAGGGGCTCTACAACGCTAAGTGGCGCCGCGACCCTTTAAAAAATAATCCACTTTTCAAAAATCTGGACGACAAAATTGGAGACGGTTTTTGTAAGATATACAGGGCGTCCCCTGATTGCACAAATAACCTTTCGGCGTCAATTTTTATTGAAGTTACTAACTTGCCTTATTCAGTTACAGATTGGTAACCGTAATGTTACTGTTTATCGCCACCAGATGGAACTACTGCGTGCTGGACGAGGGTCACGTGATCAAGAACGGCAAGACCAAGGCGTTTAAGGCCATCAAACAGCTGGTCGCCAACCACCGGCTGATACTGTCCGGGACGCCCATACAGGTCACTCACCAACTCACAACTGTTTATTAAGAAGCCTCGGTAAAACGCCATCTATTGATTTTTTAGAGAACTAAATTCTGCAGCCAGCGTTTTTACTGAAGTAATATTACTGAATTTGTTACTTTTAATTTACGAGTACAGTTTGGAAAAAACGTCGTGAAATTAATAGGGGCGCCACTTCCTTTACGTTGTTGCCATTTTATATCATGCTGTCACGCTCTAACTTATGAATATTTCTGAGAAGTAAGATTAGTTCCGTTTCAAGACTCTCTAGTGTACTTCCGCAATTTGACATAAGTTTGGATGTAGCCTTTGTACCACCATCTATCTCGGTAGTTCAGAAAGCTTTGGATAGATGGTGCTACGAGACACAAAATAATTTAACAAAGTCTGATGATTACTAGCAAACAAAATTTTTACCAAATCTCACCTAATTACTTAATTTTCACCAAATCTCACCTAAGTAATTACTTTAGACATCAACTTAAGCGATTCAAAAGTTTAAAGCAAACGGGTGTAAGTCGTCTCGCCAACTACTGCTCATTTTCTGCTATAAAACCACTAGCCAGTTATCTATACTACAAAAAAAAAACCGATAAGGCCGCAAATTACCTTTTATTGCCTGTATTTTCTGTACCTATAATATGTTCTATGTGCAATAAATCAGTTCCTCGCTCGGAAGCCAAGGGAGCGCACGCTGCTCTAGACTCGTTTTTTTCAGTGACTCTCAACTTTGGGGCCGCGCCCAATCTCTAACTCAGCTCGCGATGTTTTCCTGTGCATATCTATCGTATTTTGCTGTAGAAGATCCAAATAAATAAATCAGAGATGTGCAGGTAATGCGTATGATATCACAAAAGTAATATAACCCTAAAAGGTAATGCAATATCACACATTACGCGACTATTGTAACCAGTACACGTACACATCACACATTAGCTATTATAGAAGAAAATCAACTTCTTTCGGGGCAGTTAGTAAAAAATAAAAACAAAAACACTTTTTTTGTGTGCTATCTAACTCGAGTTAATGCTGTCGCGCGCAGGTAATGTTACAATAAAGTAATATGTGCTGACGATACAGAATACTACAGAGCATTTCTTCGTACTAAGTAACAAATTTCATTCAACATTTCGGGTAATGTCTAGGGTGATGTGTAATGGTACGGGGTGATATCACCTTTTCGAAAGTAATGAGTAATGTGATATGGCACTAAAACGTACTGTTTTGCGCATGTCTAATTTGAATTTGAAAAAAATGTGTTTGTACTGTAGAACAACGTGTTGGAGCTGTGGTCGCTGTTCGACTTCCTGATGCCGGGCTTGCTGGGCACGGAGCGCCAGTTCACGGCGCGCTACTCTCGGCCCATCCTGCAGGCGCGCGACCCCCGCGCCACCCCGCAGCAGCTGCAGGCCGGAGCCCTAGCCGTGGAGGCGCTGCATAGGCAGGTCCGTATACAATCGTAGTAAAGCCTGACCAAACAAAAAACCTCATCAAAAACTTAAAAAGCAAAATAGTATTTCTTATGTAAAGCCCGACCAAAGAAATATGACACCTCGCCATATTGCGGAATTTCAATGGAACTAATTTCATAAGGGATATTGTTGCCATAGTCGTAAAAATATACACGTGGCGCCCCCAGAGCAGGTTTCTCATTTCTTTGGTCAGGCTTTATGATATTTCTAAGTGTTTTTTTTTCTTTTAATGATTTCTGCCTTTCCATAATGAGGGATTTTCATTTTAACATAAACAAAAAAAGGGTTTTATTATGGTCATAAGAGATGGCGCTGCACTAACTCTTACGTCAAATAAAATAGACGTGCTTGAAGGTAGGAATTTAGTCGCAAAAAGGTCACTGGTAAAACGAATCAAAAATTTAAACACAATTGCACGCAAAAACACGAAATGAAAATAAAACACAACAAAGTTTGACATGACAACAACAGTATTGCCAGTTTTTTATCTGCCCTGCTTAGTTTGACAAGCTCGCTTTTGACATTCGACATGCACGCCATCTATTTGAGTCAGTAAAACCCTTTTTTTTTTCTTAAATGCCATCTTGAAAATCCCTCATTGTACTCAAATTGTTATAATTTCCCTACAGGTGTTACCATTCCTCCTTCGGCGTGTGAAAGAAGACGTACTGAAGGAGCTGCCTCCGAAGATCACTCAGGACTACTACTGCGAGCTGAGCCCACTCCAGCGCAGCCTCTACGAGCAGTTCTCCAAACACCACATGCCCCAACACATCGACCAGTCCGCACACACGCACGTGTTCCAGGTAGACCATCCCGCACCACTGTCAATACAATTTTTTTTTTTAATTGACCTATGCTTGTGTCGAAAAGGTACGACCAATCAAGCTTCACCGGACTTGATAATACAATTCATTTAAAGACAACTCGTGCGATGGTATCTTGTTTTGGTTTGTCTTAACCACTAAAATCTTTTGGTGGTAAAAAAAATCTCTTCAGTACGCATTTCCCAATCAATTCTCGTGAAATTCTGTGTGCAGGTTGAATCTATGAATCTATGAAATATGTTTTAGGTTCATTAGTAATTATATCGAGTCAGATTTTTAATAATTTTTAAAATTGAATATGTATAAGCTATATTATTGTAAAGTTTCATTAAACTCCGTCCAATAGTTCCAGAGATTTGCGTGTACGAACAGACATACTTTTTTTTTTTCAAAACTTGTATTTTTGTGTTTAGCTACACTCACTATCAACTACAATCAGTTATTTTAAAAACAATTCAATGTACAGGCACGTCGATTCTTCAGTTTTATTACAGTATAGATTGTTAAGACGGTGTGTTTGTTTGCAGGCGCTGCACTACCTGCAGAACGTGTGCAATCACCCGAAGCTGGTGCTGACGGCGGAGCACCCCGAGACCAGCGCCGTGCAGCAGCAGCTGGCGGCGCGCGGCTCCTCGCTCGACGACATCGACCACTCCGCCAAACTGCCCGCGCTTAAGTCAGTTAACAGCTCATATATGTCCCCACCGAGGGGCTCGAGCCTACCCTGATACCAGGGTGAATAGGCCTTAGTCGACCACGCTGGCCCAGTGCGGGTTGGTCAACTTCACACACAACCTTTGAATTACTTCGCAACCGCGTGTGTGCAGGTTTCCTCACGATGTTTTCCTTCACCGTAAGAGCGTCGAATAAACGTACATATGAATTCGAAAATCGAAAACACATTGGTACGTGCCGAGGTTTGAACCCGCGAACTTCGGAATGGAAGTCAACGGGCCTAGCCACTAGGCCACCGACGCTCTACTCAGTAAAGCCACAGAATACCAAATAGTAGTCCCTACAGAAGCTGCACTAGGCAACTTCATTCATATAAATTGTGTTTGAAATTAAACTCCGTTGTCTGGTCTTAGAATGCTTGTATTCCACAGTATTCTCGGGTACGGTGGCAGGTGTAGAAAAAGGGAAGAATATTCGAGCAAATCGTATTTATAGTAACGAGATAGCGCCATCTATCAATTCATGCTAGAACTAAAATAGCAATACGTTAATTGAGCGACGTAACGAGCAAATCGATGTCGACCTAGTTCAAGATAATCATAATAGATGTCGCTTTACAATATGCAAGGTTTATTATTTCTTAACAAATTGCATCCCTAGCTCTGTTATAATAAAGTGCAATTCAGATCGCACGGCGCTAGGCGAAAAGAAGTAGTTGCTGCATCTCTCTCTCGCGTATTGCGCCACTCTATGTCACACATTTAGGGAATGGGGAATTGGTCCTGGGTCGGCCCGAGACCGCTCGGCCGGGCGGTAGGTAGTTATAGCGCGCAAGTACATGGAGTGACGGAGGCCTGGTAAAGCCCAACCAGAGAAATAAGAAACCTCGCCATATTGCGGAATTTCAATGGAACTAATTTTATAAGGGAAATTGTTGCCATAGTCGTAAAAATAAACACGTGGCGCCCCCAGAGCAGGTTTTTTTTTCTTTGATCAGGCTTTATATCACACGTCCCACTCAATCAATCCACAGGAGGCACGGTCGTGGCTAACAAACATGACTTGGAAAAGGCGACGACGTGACGACTTTTGTGGTCGTGTCTGCTACCAATCTGTTCTTTTGTTTATCGGAGCGACGACGCGCTGACACGTCAACGCTAAATATCTCACACATACTATAACCTTGTTTATATTTTTTACTCACTTGCTTACTCTGCGCATATTCTAGTTTTAAGATTGATGTGTTTCTTTATGTGTTTGCAATAAAGTGTTACTTATTTACTTACTTAAAAAGCATTTCTGTTGCAGACAACTCCTCCTGGACTGCGGCATCGGCACCACGAGCTCGGAGCCCGACTCGCAGGTAGTGGTGTCTCAGCACCGCGCGCTGATCTTCTGCCAGCTCAAGAAGATGCTGGACATCGTGGAACGGGACCTGCTTCAGAAGCACCTGCCGGCCGTGTCGTACCTGCGCCTGGACGGGGCCGTGCCGCCGCCGCAGCGACACACCATCGTCACCCGCTTCAACACTGACGTCTCCATCGACTGCTTGCTGCTTACCACACAGGTTACTTTTTTCACAATTTTTATGTCTAGCCATGGTTACTGTTTATTTAATTCTACAGCCACCACTGACGGCTCGCTAAGGACGGTGACCCGCAGGCGTGTGACTATGCATGCGCCCGATTCTACAGATATAACTTAAATTTAAGAACGAAAAGGGACAGATGATTGTCAACTTAAATTTAGAGACGTCAAACATCGGTTTTACGCATAGTTCGCACTAATTTAGCAGGCATTAAAACATCCCGACTAAATTAAGCTAAATTTTACAGCTGCGCTGTTTATTTTATATAATAATATCATTCATTCAAAATTAAAGTCGTTCCTCTCCTATCCTTTTCGATTCCCATGAAAGAGACCAACAACTTAAATTTAGAGATTTTAGCGGTCACGCCAGAATATGGGAAGTTTTCCAGTAGCAAATTAAGAAAAAAATCCTTACAAAACCGCTCAACAGGTGGCACTAGTGAATAGTCAGGTAATAAATATCGAAGTATTGAATTAAAAAAAAAAAAACAATCAAATTAATCAACTAACTATCCTAAAATTAATCTCAGTCAGAACCATGTACGTACAATCCGACAAAGTCTACAACAAATCTCACTGTTCTCATTATTTTACTAGCGTCATCTATGAAAATCTTAAAGAACGCTCGTTTTTTTTTAATTTCAAGCTGTTAAAATCCTCCATTGAGCCCAACGGCATGTTTGTTTGCAGGTGGGTGGTCTAGGGCTGAACCTGACTGGCGCGGACACGGTGATCTTCGTGGAGCACGACTGGAACCCCATGAAGGACCTGCAGGCCATGGACCGCGCGCACCGCATCGGACAGAAGAAGGTCGTCAACGTGTACCGCCTCGTCACACGAGACACGCTCGAGGAGAAGATCATGGGGTGCGTACACATACACTAACATTTATTTAGCACAAAAACACACTTTGCAGATGATAACAGTACAACAATGAAACAGAAAAAAAAAAATAACAAAGAAAAAAGAAAAGTACACAATAAAAAACCGTTAAAATAGTGTGTCAAATGCTAGAGGTCACAGCTCAGCGCGGGGTCCGTACCACAACCAATGTTATACTCATTTAAACCTATACAAGGCAGTGCCTACTATATCGCCACCTTAATTTTAACCTTACACCCTCAACATAGTCGAAAACGAATGCATTTTGTAAAGTTGTTTTGCCTTATAAAGGGATAAATAGAAAAAAATAAATAGAATAAGATACATACGTTTATTTGCTTTTCGATATTTTTATTCTACATAATCATACATCGTAAATAAACCATAATATATGTGTCCACTGAGGAGATCGAATCCACCCCGAATGACGTGACCAGGCTTTATCTGTACATTTTGGCCAATTGCGCACACCACCTTTGAATTTCTATTGTCACACAAAACTTCGACTTTTGGACACATATCCTCATTTTGTCGCGCTATTTCCGAATTTTATTTTCTCTTTTTAAACAAAGCTTTGCTCAAACCAAGGCTGGCTTCCGTCTCGAATGAATGAATAAGTCTTAACAGTAATTAAGAAAGTAGCGATGCGATACCAGTTTAAAGAAAACTGGCCGCGCAATATTTTGCATTAACCTTCCCTTATTTTTCCAGGCTACAAAAGTTCAAGTTGCAAACGGCGAACACGGTAATAAGCAGCGAGAACGCAGCCATGGAGACCATGGGCACGGAGCAGCTACTGGACCTGTTCCAGCTGTCCGCCCCCCCCGGCCCCGCCGCCCCCGCCGCCTCCACCTCTTCCGTGACGTCACCGCCCGCGGACGCCCTGCCCGACCTCTGGGACGACAAGCAGTACGAGGAGGAGTACGACATGACCAACTTCATCAAAGGGTTGAACAAGATGAACGCTTAACCCTGCTTAGTGCATTTCAAAATGGCGTCAGTATTCAGAACGCTTCGGTTGTACTATGTGTCCGACCGGACAAGCGTATGCACACATTTGTTAAAAAAATATTTTAATTCATAGTCTGACAAGAAATAACACCCCTTTTTTTGCGTCAGAGGTTAAAAATAAAAGTCCTCGCTATATTGCAAAAATTCAATGTTTTAGTTTTAGTTAGTTATTTTATAATAAGAAAAGATTGTGTGGTGCCCACAGGTGCCCACAGGTGCCCACAGAGCATATTTTCTGTTTTTCTGGTCAGGCTTTATATTACAAGATTTGTTCTAAACAAAAAGCAAAGTAAATAAAACCTTGTAAAAAGATATGCATACCGCATTAATTCATAAATATTTCAAAATAATTCGAGAATTTTGAACAGACGTATAAATAACTACTATTATGTCAGTTTTTGCAACAGTAAGTAGCCATGAGAAATCTAGTAACAGACATAGCTAAGTAAAATAAAATTAATCATACAAGTAGATTTAGCAAGAATTTGTCAGCTTTAGAAAGTTGCCTTAAAGACAGATTGCAATTATAAAGAACAATAACAGATTTTATTATATTCAATAAGTAGAATTAACCAGTTAGTTAAGTGTATAGTAAACTTAAAAACTGTTTTAATATAATAGGGTATTTGACATTTACCCAATATTTCGTTTTTTTGTTGGTTACATTTACGAAATTATTTTTTTATTCAAGGTAAGCGTTTGACGGAACTCCTTAAAACAGACTTGGGTTTAAACAGTTTTGAGGGATACTACCTTTATAACAAAACAGAATGTAGAGTTTTATCACATAATTAGATGATTTTAATTTTAAATACTTGTCAAACACCCTACAGCCCTATATTGAACCTCGTTGTTTTACTCGACAGGCTTATCTAGGTTTGCTCACTTATTGAGAATCACCACCTGGCAATACAGTAGTGCAAAAAGCAACGAATTGGCAACACTAAGTACTTTGAAAATGGTGTATCTTTATTCGGCTTGTTTAATATATTTAACTAGCTGTCCGCCCGCGGCTATACGCCCGCGTAGTTTTTTTTTCCATTTTTTTTTTTACCTTTTAAACCTTCCCTGGACTTCCACGAATATTTCAAGACCAAAATTAGCCAAATCGGTTCAGCCGTTCTCGAGTTTTAGCGAGACTAACGAACAGCAATTCATTTTTATATATAAGAAGATTTTAAGATTGGTAATTTCTAGTGAACCATGCGGTCCTATATTGTATTTTTCATACAAATATTTATGTGTACATGTTAGGCGAGTAACTATAGTTTAAGAGTAACCAAGCCAAAATAGAAAGAGTTCTAATCTAGATTTACCATATTAGAGGTAGATTTATCAGTTTCCTTTATAAAATTTAGCGTGCGTTGGTTTTATTTGATAACCATAGAAGACGGAGCATAGGAAGGCTCCTCAAATACATACGAATTTTTAAAGGGTCAATGTAAAGTTCGCTAAACACTTCTAGAATAATAAGCAACATTTTCCGGGCCAAGCGATACTTAAAAACCGGGGGGTGAATTTAATTATTCTCCCAGAACCCCAAAAAAAGGTGTTTTATGTTTTATATTTTTATGTTTATTGTCGTCATATGGGGGCGCTGCTAAGAAGTTCAAAGTCCCCTGCTGCTGTAGAGCAGATAGTCATACCTACGCGTTTTCAGGGAAAACTATTAAATCCAGAGTTAGTTTTTGGTGGTTTTTGTTATATTATTAATTATTTTCATAGTTGGAGCAAGTGTAATTAAACTGCCCGTAAATAAAAGCAAGCTAGCTTTATACAAAGCTTTATATAGCTCCTCTATTTTGACTACATCCATGGTTATAATTCTTATGCCCTTTCGCGCTCTTGTTACGGATAGGATGACCTAAACGAAATGTAGTGTTGGGTGTGATCGATTTTAATTAAGTTCATTTTGTATTTTAAGTTTATATAATTTCAGTTTGATTAAGTACGTAAATTTGATTGTAACGTATGTGTGATTGCTTATTTCTTTACTTTCCAAGTTCGTTCCTTATGTAAGAATTACCTCAGTTTTCACTTTCTTTTCTATTATTTATTGTGTAGCGATTTAAGGAAGCAAGTCATTGATTTAGTCATTTTTGCATAGACTTAGGGCGGTCGACGCCATTTTTGTTTTAGTTAATTTGTACCTGGTGCGAAAATATCGCGTCAAGTTGTCGGATGCGTTTTATATTAAAATCTTTCTTTGAATAATCGTGGCTATTTCGTGAAACTAAAATGTATTCGGATGCTTTTGCTCAGCGGCCTGCTTACGAAGCAGAAGATCATGTCGTGGGTAAGCAGAGATTGGTAAATCAAAAGTTTTTCATCATTCAATAATTTCTTTACTATGACTTTGGAACATAACAATTTATGAACACGTTTTATTAAAGACGTTAAAGATATAGATGGATGGAGGTTGATTTATTATAAAATGCATCGGCATGAGAGTTTGTAATCCTATATTTTTGACTTTCTCAATCTCGAAAAATTATATTAATTTAAGTTAAGAATGACATGACATTTGCAATGTTATTCGTAACGTAATAAGTGATTTGGTTAAAATAATTACATCACATTCTTTTGTTTATGTTTAGTTCTTTTATTTTGTGTTATGGTCTTGTGTTTGATTAAAAATAAATACGTTTTTTCCTATAATCCGACTGTTTTACTTGTAAAATATCGCGCCCACGTATTTTATTCTCCTGAAAGGAGGAAAGAAACACGACGGTTGAGGACTTAGTAAAGTCAAGAGCACCCTAAGCTGAACACTTTGGACGTTGTGCCGTTGTTGAAGAGAAAAGAATCGCAATGTGCTGTCTGTTCCAAATAAACCGGGCGTAATCTGTTGCATACTTCTTACTACGTAACGACCACCGAGTGTATACCACATTTATGCCACATTTACACTCAGCCCTTGCCACTGATCCTGCCGCTGTCGGAAATATTGCCTAAAATACTTCTGCGGCATTATCAAGGCGAGTGAGTGTTCACACTCAGCCCTCGTACTCTTTTACCCAACGACTCGCAACGATGGCGGATATCGAAATTGTTGCGGCGATAACAATATGTCTGCTGAGTATATAATAACTATATGCATATTTTAAAAAGAAATCAAAACATATCGAATCGAAGACGCCGTCGTCGGCGGGGTAAAGCCTGACCAAAGAAATAAAAAACCTGCTCTGGGGGCGCCACATGTATATTTTATGTTTATGGCAACAATTTCCATTATAAAATTAGTTAAAAATTCCGCCATATGGCGAGGTTTTTATTTCTTTGGTCGGGCGTTAAAAAGAAAATGTACATGAGAGAAATTCCTAGAAATAGAACGCCGTAAGTACCTATTACTACAAATTCGAGGGCTGAATGTAAACAGTCACTCGCGCTCGCGCTGCCCGTCCTTTGACTTCCGCCCGAAAAACCGACACTCGAGGGAGCGCCGGGCAGTCGCAGCGGCATGAGCAGTGGCAGCGCGAGTCACCTATTTACATACTCACGCTGCCCACTTCCCTCCTCACTTCCCTGTCCAACAGGGCTGAGTGTAAATGTGGTATTACACTCACATCGTTGTGAGTCGTTGGGTAAAAGAGTACGAGGGCTGAGTGTGAACACTCACTCGCCTTGATAATGCCGCAGAAGTATTTTAGGCAATATTTCCGACAGCGGCAGAAGCAGTGGCAAGGGCTGAGTGTAAATGTGGTAGTAGAGTTAAGTAAGTATGTGTAAATGAGTCCCTCGGACGAATAAAGTAGGACGGTCCAAACGAAGTCAAAGGAGATGTAAAATTTTGTATGGGAGGTGGTTTTAAATTATTTCAAAAATTGAACGGGTATTCTACGCATATAGGGTAAAAGGGTATATTATTACGAAAATCAGGATCACTTGAAAAAAAATAAAGAAAGCTCCGTTTTTTTATAAATTGATTCGAATATTGGTTGGTAGAAAAATAAACCTAAGATCTGGCAATACAATTATACCTCTGGCAATCCTTTGAAACCGATTTTTCGTTGCATAGTTGCTGTGAATGCT
Organism: Teleiodes luculella; assembly: GCA_948473455.1. Taxonomy (NCBI): domain Eukaryota; kingdom Metazoa; phylum Arthropoda; class Insecta; order Lepidoptera; family Gelechiidae; genus Teleiodes; species Teleiodes luculella. The sequence goes on along the minus strand of OX419595.1, from coordinate 2,948,581 downwards.
TTTTAAGAAAGAGATAGCGCATAGTATAAAAATGATCTATTGTCTCTTTCTTAATTTTTATTAAGATTTAATCGATTTTTTTTCTTTTTTTCTGATTTTGGCGCTAGTGTTACTTTGCGCCAGTGTCAACTGTCAAGTTTATTTTAAAGGTAGTGAAACTAAACGCTAATTTCGGTTAAAAAAAAAACGGTTATTTTTCTGACTGTCAGTTGCATAGGTACCTGTTAATCCTGTCATCTATCACGTTGACATTCCATTTTTTTCTCTAGTTTAATTTCTCTAAAAATGAAACGAAAATGCATCAAGTTCTTCAATAATTATTTTCATTAATTACTGCAAAAAAAAAATTACTACAAATAAAAATAATGTTATACTTGGCTGTAAGATTTGAATACAAAAGATAATATTAGAATAATAGCTCTTGGAAATTCATTGATCGTTCGTTTCATTATAACTTTTTATCTTGAATAAGTTTGCAATTTTTACGAAAACGGAGCATCGATAAAATAATTTGATTAGTTATCCTGAAACCCACTTACATAAGCTTTCTAAGTAGGTATACTACTTATCCGTTCAATTTTTGGCCGAATAAAAAACCACTTTTTACGTCTCCTTTGACTCAACATGCGCGAGCTACTTGCACCGTGTAGAAGCACCCTTCCTTACCTTCTCCTTCTACCCTCCTGCCTTGCCCTGAAGGGGGGGGATCTGTTCTGTGTCTGCTGTGTAAAGCTTCTGTCACACACAGCGATTAGTCGCTTCGCTGCGAATTGGCTTGGCCACGGAACACTATTACGGGCTTGGCACTATTTATTTGGCACACTCGCGCGCGCAGCGAGCGAGTATTCGCATTGAGTAAAATTTTTTTTACGCGGTTGATGTCAATTTGCGTAGAAAGAAACGGACCGTGTAAGTTCCGAAATTCGCCGCCAGAGCGCGCTAAAGTGCATCAACACCATGGCGAAAGCGACGTCAACCGTGTGAATAAAATTTTTGTTTTCTACGAGAAAATGTTGTTTTTTGTTCGTTTATAAGTTAATAGACTGTACGCAAAGTTACTTGAAGTGTTTACCTTTTACTCAGTGCAAAGGTTCATTGCTAAAAGTTGAAAGTTTTGTGTGAAAAGTTATAACGAACTCTGGAACCTGATTTCAGGTGTCAAGTCAACGAGGTAAGAAACCAAGCTTATTTCAAGATTACGACTTCTAAAATTAACACTTTCGCTGTTAATGTGTGCTGCCGTGCTCGTAAACTGTGTAATTAGCTCAATACATTACGGTTAAAGTACCACAGTTTGCAGGTAATAGTTATAAATAATTCTGGGTTAGGTTAGGTTGTCTTGCGTTCGCTTTGAATGTGTTTGGGCGCTGGGTTGTACACTAACTCTGCTTTGGATCACTTCCTGCAAGGTGCAGTAGACATCCCAAACGTGAAAAAAGTTTGGAGTAGCTTAGAAAAGTTTCATCTTTGTGTCAAACACACAAACATGTAAAACTACTTTCATGACCTATAATTTTAGGTAATAGGGCCTCAAGGACTCTAACGTAATGTGGCGTAAATCCGCTGAATGATGACAACCCAAAGCTAAAAGTAGAAAAAAAATAGGAGTTACAAGTTTAAACCTTTTGTTCGTACAAGCTTATTTAGTAGTAGTTATACCCAAACTTTATTTATTTAATTTCTTTGGTCAACCAACATAGTTTTGGTTTTATTTGTAAATTGAGCATACTTCTTGTCTCTATGTTGATTTGGTGACTCGATTATAAAGGATTGCACACTATTTGCTACCTTGTTTTAGTTCTCACTACCAGATTACAATTACTTGTTACGACTAAAAATTTTTTTTTTTTTTTCATAATTTTGGGGTATATTCTCATCAGGTTGGATGGTTGGATGTTGATTGGTTGGCTGTATATCAGCTTTCTGACACCTTAGTACAGGCACTGCCTATTTTGGGGTCAGATGGCTGTGTGTGATGTCTTTACATATTTTTTATTTATTTACCAATGAGTCTCTGAGAGCACTAACAGCACAGTCAAACAGCGGATGAGCTATAATTACATATACAGGGCGTCCCACGGCTATGCTACATGGAGGGAAAGTACCTTAAATATTGTAGATAGAACATTTTACTGAAAGAAGACATTATTTTATTTGTAAAAACTATTAAAACTGCATTTATACATTTTTTAATAATTACATGGTTGAACCGGGAATCGAACCCGCTACACGAGAAAAAAAAAAACATCCTGTAGTTTTATCATACCAATCGAAAGGCTTCATCATAAGGATTATTTTTTGCTAAATAACATAGTGTCAGAAATAAAAGGAAGACTATGAATTTTAACATTTGAAGTGGCCGCCGAGTTCGCCAGATCTAACCCCGTTACATATTTTTTATGGGGTTATGTAAAAAATTTAGTTTACAAGAACCGGTATGAAAGTGTCCACGAGCTACAAAGAGAACTTAGACGTATTATTCTAAATATCCACCACAACAAGATAAAAAAATTGACAGGCAGTGAAATAATCAAAAGAGTGCGACTTTGTATTCAACAGTGTGGGGGTGATTTTGAGCATTTGCTAAAATTGATAAATTTTGTATTAAAAATGTTAAAATACATAGTCTTCCTTTTATTTCTGACACTATGTTATTTAGCAAAAAATAATCCTTATGATGAAGCCTTTCGATCGGTATGACAAAACTACAGGATATATTTTTTTATCGTATAGCGGGTTCGATTCCCGGTTCAACCATGTAATTATTAAAAAATGTATGAATGCAGTTTTAATAGTTTTTAGAAATAAAATAAAGTCTCCTTTTAGTAAAATGTTCTACTTACAATATTTATGGTACTTCCCCTCCATGTGGCATAGCCGTGGGACGCCCTGTATATTCAATAATTATTATATTATCCTGTTAAAAGATTTATATTTGGATTAAGATTAAATAATAATTCACCTTGTAAAGTATACTTTTTTATACTTGTTTGTCGTGTTTTTTACTGAGTTTGCCAAACAAATATCAATTTATAAATTTACACCTTTTAAAAGCTTTCATTATGTAAATAATTCAAGCACTATACAACCTTGATGCTGTTAAATAGGAAAACAAACTAACCTGTTAACCACTGATATTTAGTAGATTTTTTTTAAATGATTGAAAATGAATTTGAAAATTGTTTAAATGATTATTTAGAAATGAATATTGTATCTTACAAATTACATACTTATATGTAATAACTATAACTATTTATTTATTCCCATAACACAGTTAGTCTTTCATAATGCTTAACATTATTGTTATACTAAAACATAAATATACTAATGCCTTAGATTTAATATTCTTGGACCCCACATCTTTGCTGGATAGTCAAAAGACAGTTGATAAAAGCAACGCAGTCTGAAGGTCAAAAACAGTTTATTTTTATAAATTTGTAGTTTTAGTTTATCAGTCATCATCATCAGTATAATGAATGCACTATTGCACATAAGTAATGATTGTACCTTTTGTATTTATTTAATTAAGAAACACAATTTTATGCAAATTTAAAAGGTAAACTCTAAGGTAGAAATTTTGCTTAATGCCCAAGAAAAAGTTTGAAAAAGGTTTAAGCCACGGTTTCAGCTTCAATGTATGTAAGTAATTATTGTTCCAGTTTTAATTTTCATTTCAAATAAAATCCTACTTTTATGTGTGGATGTATGGATGTTTGTCACTCTTTCATGCAAAAACTACCAAATGGATTTAAATTAAACTTTACAATAATATAGCTTATACGTCAGAATAAAACATAGGCTACCTTTTACTGCGTAAAAATACCTCATTCCTGCGGGAAAAACTGTTCGTGGGGGCGGAGCCAAGCAATATAACCCTGCGTGTTATGGATCAAGCCCTTACGCCGCACAGTGGTTCAGGATTCAAAATTAGTGGACATTGACTCCAAAGTCGGAATTTCGACCTGATTTTTTTTTCTAAGGTTCTTGATGACATTTCAAACCACTTTTATTCTTTTACGTTTTATCGAAAAGTGTATAGTTATCAAGATATATATTTTTTTAAATAAAAATGTATGGAGAAAATTACGTTTTATTTTTTTTCTTTAAATGCCGGGGTTTGCCGAGTGTTTGGAGACATAGCCATGTTATATCAAGTGGTCAGGATTATAAAAATCAATTCAACGAGTCCGGCAGAACCCGGCAGCGCGAAAAAATGATGTTTGAAAAAATACATATACAAACGTTATTCTCCAAAGATTGTGATGTTATTTGAGATGATTTATTATTTTATTGTATTTTTACATTTGACTAAATAAAATAATTGAGAAATATTTCAAAAAAATCGCAATACAAAAGCTTTTTTTTAAATATTGAATAGCTTTTCTCGCATTCCATACTAAGTGAGCACTTTTTAACTTTATTTTACTTTTCTATTCTCCTTCGAAATCTTCTTCTGTATGGGAAACCAAAATAGAGCTTGAACGTCTTTTTTCTGCGTATTGCTAAGGTCTTCGAAGCTTTTTCTAATCACCGTTTCAGTAGAAATGCCGATCTGTTCGGCACTTGCCCCCTTTCTGATCTTGCCTACAAACTGTCACATACCATACAGATTGTAAATATCTGCCCCCTTTTCGGAGTTCCACTTCTATAATCGAAAAACAAATAGCAAAGAGCTTTTGAGATGAGTCATTCCAATATCTCTTAGTAAGTATAGATAAGGCAATGAACAAACAAATGAGTAATCGGGAATACTGAAATCTGATTGGCCCTAACTTGTTGCTGTCTTTAATCATCGCTAGTTGCGAACCACATCGTGCATCTTTTAGCAATGCTAGTGCAAAAAGTTAATATTCCGTTAAGCACTATATAGCCGCCCACCAGACACAAGCTCCAAGGCTCTCCCCAGGGAGCTTCTACTGACGAGAAGCGCCGAGGAGGAGAGCACTACATCTCAGATTCTGATCACCACAACCCAAAGATGGCCACAATACAACCATCCAAAGATGGCAACATCGGTTACGCCGATCCCCCATGACCGGGTCCTCTGATGAGGCCTGCACAGAATGCCCCCGCAAGAGCCGCAAGGCTGATGCAGGAACCCCTCTCTCCCGTAGAGAGAGAGTGAGAAGACCGCTTACATATTCCGTTAAATTTTGAGTTCATTCTGAATTGGGTATTTATTTAGATTTTTTCAGGAAACTCAGTTATTATATAAAGATAGTTAAGACTTTAAATTATTTACATCAAGTTATTGTGTCGGAAATTCCATGTGAGATATCTCAAAAAGACAATCATATTATCAAATAATTTTAAATACATTTCACTCAGCGCCTTGTGGATAAGTGGAGAAATGCAGACTTTATAGATAGAGACTCAGACGAAAACTTTCATGAATCGGAAGGTGAGCCGCAATTGGTTAGAGACCGACATTCCTTGGCCAACTTGCAGCACGGTTGAAAAGCGCTCTTTGAAGGTTCAAGTGAAATCGTTATCGAGGACACTGTTTTCACGCATGCTGAAATTCCAGTTACCAGTGTCTGTACTGCGGAAGTTGGCACTTGTACTGAAACGGTGGTTAGAAAAAGCTTCGAAGACCTAAGCAATAAGCAGAAAAAAAGACGTTCAAGCTCTATTTTGGATTCCTATACAGAAGAAGAGCTTCAATATATTTTTTTATCCAAGTTGAAGTAGAATGGCAAAGTAAAGTAAAGTTAAAAAGTACACACTTTGTATGGAATGCGAGAAAAGTTATTCAATGTTATAAAAAAAGTTTTTTTTTTACGATTTTTTTGAAATATTTCTCAATTATTTTATTTAGTCAAATGTAAAAATACAATAAAATAATAAATCATCTCAAATAACATCACAATCTTTGGAGAATAACGTTTTTATATGTATTTTTTCAAACATCATTTTTTCGCGCTGCCGGGTTCTGCCGGACTCGTTCAATTGATTTTTATAATCCTGACCACTTGATATAACATGACTATGTCTCCAAACACTCGGCAAACCCCGGCATTTAAAGAAAAAAAATAAAACGTAATTTTCTCCATACATTTTTATTTTTAGTAATTTATATCTTGATAACTATACACTTTTCGATAAAATGTGAAAGAGTAAAAGTGGTTTGAAATGTCATCAAGAACCTTAGAAAAAATAAATCAGAACGAAATTCCGACTTTGGAGTCAATGTCCACTAATTTTGAATCCTGAACCACTGTGCGCCGGTTCGGCTTGATTAAATCTCCAAACATCGCTAAGCAAACAACGTGATTAGAAGTTGGCGTCTTATCCTCAATCCTTTGTGGGTCGTAATCAAAAAGGGCAGATGTGTCATCAATCCCTCTAAAAAAGGAGGTTTGCAACAATCAATTCCCTTTGTGTGCGAGTTCAATGGGAGCGGTTGGTGTGTACCTATCCTTTGATCTTGCCGCGGGGTTGCCAGTCGCGAGCGAAACATTCCGAATTTGAAGGATTCCGACTAACAATATTATACGTTTAAAATCGCAAATACGATACGTCATATACGATATGCGAAAAAAAATCAAGGAGGTTATGTAAAAAAGCGTAATATAGATAAATAGATAGATACACAATATATTTCTCAATGAAGGTATACTGAAGCTCTGGTAAAAACCTTAAGGTATTTTCCTCTCACGTGACGATGGGACATGGCTACGTTAACAGCGATACACAAATAGCAAAATGTCTAAATTATGAACGTGCAATCAGGACAACTAGGTTGTCAGTGTAACAAACTGAATTAGGAAAACACGTGGCACAGTAGGTATATTATTATTTACCATGGCTGGATCGACATTGACAGGAGCGGTACCTTCCTGTAAATTAAAGCTTTAAATTATTATTTTTAATATCTTTTAATATTTCCTAAGCTGGCAACACTTCCCGCCCTGTGAAGTTGCGTTGCGACAGTGCGCTAATACAACGCCCGTACGACGGAAGGACGTAACCGCCTTTTGCAACTTGTACCTACACTGTAAAAATAATCTACGCCCGTTTACTGGCTGGCTTACCGGCTTAGCAGAGAAAGTAGGTGGCTATTTTCGTAACCAATTAGTTCACTGGACTTCAGTAGCATTTTTCACGTAAACTATTGTCTTAGTAACAACGTAACGTTCTTCGATCTCACATGTCTACAGGCTCCAATAGATTTTTATTTACATCGGTTGGTTAATGTTTACAAATTAAACATCACTTTTTTGCAGATAAAATTTAGATAGAAAAATACTTTTACTGCAAAAAAGAAAAGCAAAGTCGCGTTGCAGCAACTAATAATTAAACCGAATTGATCAAAGTTTCAAAGGGTTGTCACGAATCTATAGGTAAAAGTCCACACTAGGGGGCGCGCACCCGTAAGTGGGGCTTACAGTCTTTGTCCCGCACTTTGTAGGCTTTGCTCGTCCATAATCTGAAGGGGAAATGTAACATTGATGAAAGACCTCCATCGTCTCCGCAAGACGTTTGTTGTGTAATTGAAATAAGTATCCCTCTACCTTTGTAATCTCCAGGAAGTTATGAAAGAGGTGAAGCATCATAAATTTCGTTCGCCCCTTTGTAATACCGTTTTGATCTTGAATGATCGATTGAAGTATGAAAATATTGGTTTATTTAAATATAGACGTGACGTGAACTACATTCTTGTTTAGGTACTAGGGCAGAGTTAGGCGCATAGCGATTGTTAGGTGCATAGCGATTAAAGTTTTTAACTAACTTCACAACGAAAAAATTGCCGGTATATTGTATCAATAATGGGAAATTATTTATTTAAGAATTATAAGCCGCAAGGTAGGTTAGGTACAGCTAGTATTAATTAATGTAACTACTACGTTGTATATATTTTGAGTTCGGAACCAAAAAATTGCGAATCTGTCTTTTCCCGGTAAACACATTTATGTAAAAAAAACTCTTTGAAGAGTAGAAAGAAGAGTAACAAAACCTCTGGCCATTGAAACAGTAAGACAGAGCTGTATATTTACAGGTCTAATTCCAATTCGCAACTTGGCTTTCCGGTGCGCGAACACCTATACAACACAAGCCTTTGGAGCTTCGGAGAGCCGGCGAACTTTCAACACCAAACTTTAACTACTCGCAGTGCTCATTAACTAGGGCACCAAATAATATAGATACGATTCTACACGAATAAACAAATTGTATACTAAATAACTACTAAAGTTCTAAATGTAACCAGTGAGTCCGGTGAAGATTGATATACGATACGGTCAATACAATAAAAAAAACAATGAGTGACACTCGACTCGACATACTATTAGTGAGTATGCCGTCGTGGTTCCCGGTTTAGAATATGACCATTTATATGACCAATCTAATTCTAATGCAAAACATATTGTCGACGTCGGAGACGAAAGAAAGAAACGCAGGTGTCATCATCGGTATGACATCATAAGCGACTGCCAAACTTACCCCACACACTTAGAGCAACGTGGCGTTGCTCTAAGCCCACACAGGAATACAGTAAACAATTACAGATTCGACAAGAGATTTATATATGTCATTGAGAAGATTTCTAGTTGACATTTGGTGTTTAGATGATATCGCTGGGGTTACATGCCTAAGACTCTTGGAAATCCATAGGAATTTTCTAATTCTGTTTGTTACGAGAGATTATTGCAAAACGTTCACGAAAATGTTCACAGAAGAAAAAGTTTTAGTCCAATTCTGGACTGATGGAATCTTGTATTGTAGCGACTAATACACGTGTAACGTTCTTTGTTAAGAGATTTAAATTAAAATAGATTCTTGGAAAAAAAATCGCCCGGGTACTGAAAACTTAATCAAACACTTGAGCTGATAAATCATCCATCAATACTCGTTACGATCACTCGATAAGAATTTCTTAAGAGTTAAATTTATTTCTGGAAATTACTTTTCGTTTGAATTCTGAAAACTTATTAAAGGAAATAAGTATTATTTTTTTAGATGTTAGAATTCGCTTGAAATAATTTATAACTATACGTGTGTACTTCGTTTTGTATAAAGACAACACAAAAAAAATACGGAAAACATGTCAACATTGTCAACCCATAGGATAGGATAGGAATATATTTACGTAGTTTTTCTCTTATCTCTTGAGTATCTATTTGTAATATTCTAATGTCCTCTGATAAAGTTGTGAAAACTTTAGTAAAGTTTCCGCGATTCTTGCTCGGGCTCGCAATTCTTCATCCAATTCATATAACTGTAAAGTTTGATGCGGGTGGCCCAACAGTTCCATGGGATTTGCTATCCAAACTCTTTTCGTACTCTTTAGTACTTACACAGGCCGCCACGAACAACTTCTGTTGGAAAAATCTTTATTTCTAGATAATATTACGAAGTTTTATAAAAAAGGTTTTGGCTCTCGGACGTTACATTTGTTGTTTAAGATGCTTATTTATTACAAATGTAATGTCATGAAGAAAGTGTTAGACCGGAAAAAAATATTGACAATAATTTATACATTTATTATCAAAATAATACACAAGTGGGTGGTCTAACAAACGCCATAGTTAATACGAATTCGACTAATTAGCATACGGTAACCAATATTGTAGCCATAATTGAAGAATGCCATAAGGACATGGCCGTCCTTCGGTGTCGTCATACAAACAGTGTCCTCTTCCCTAAAGAAATCAATGTACACACTAAAGATTTTAACGTCGATTGCTGCACGATCTCTGTTTCTTCAACATCGCTTTGCACAAAACCTGCAATGGATGAGATGTGGCCGAGGGAGTGCAATAGAAACAGTAGCACTTTGTGCACTGCTGAGAGTGGCGCCCAAGCTATGGGTCCAACGGCAAATTGCCTCGCAATTAATGGCCGACTCCGTTGCTAATCGAGCGATAGAATTAAACGAACGGACTGGACTAATTGGGCAAGACAAAGGGGCAAACACTCGCCTTTGAGTCAATGTCTAGTGACACTTGAGGCGTGCACACGAGACCGTTCCTGCCCTACCTGCACCTGTAGGTAATAGTGTTTCTGTGTTCTATTAATGCATCAATATTATTTGGACAAAATATTGATAGACTACTACACCATAGTATACTCCTACTAATATTGTATAATCCAATATCCAATGAAGTGTATTCTTATTCAAGAATCACAAATAGAATCGACTCATTAGTTCAGTAATCTACAACTTAAGTCGTGACACTTAATTAGTTTGAAATTGATAAATTCAAAACGCCAAATCTATTAGAGTTAGTTTAGCTTACTTTCAAACGATGTGCATAGTAAGTTTAGTTTTTTATTTGGCTCTTTAGTATCTCTTTTAAATAGCGTATGGTCTTGGAAGATTTGTAAAATGTAAAAACCCAGAAGTTATATATATCTCAATCTGAAGAGTTCCCAATTTGGCAACGCCAAGGCTCCGTCTCCCGAGCCGTCTATCGTTAGTTCCGTATAACGACCCTCTTCACGCCTCGCGATCGCGGATCCGCCGACCAAACCGCACCATATCATCCACATATATATCCAGCGGGGGTGCAGGGTGCAACTTGAGAGTGCTTGCCAGTTGCTTATTCTGAAGAGGCTACGGCTTAGGATTCAAGAGATTGCAACGGTTGCAATACCTAGTTTCTAACCTTGATTCTTAAAGACATAATACATAGAGTGGACCACATTATTTAACGAACAAACAGAGCATCAAAATAGCTTGTCGTTTTGGTAAACAATAGTTTGCAAAATTGCAAATAACAGATGTAAAACAGAAACCGAACACAGATATCCTGTAAAGTAAAGGCCTCTTCTTAAGCTTACTTGAAATGCTACCTATCTATTGCCCTTGGATTTAAATTCCTTGTTTACGCACGCACGCGCAAACGAGCTTGAATCTTTTAAATGTAATTCTGTGGATAGAAATCTATATACTGCAATATCTTTAAGATCTTATCGAATCATCAAAAAAAAGTAGTTCCTACATCGTAATTGAATAGTCGTGTATTTCCTATCAAATCTGAGTATTATTAGAATGCGTAATCCAGAGGCCTATCGCAGACATCTTGATCAGACAATCAGGTTACTTTTATTTTTTGTTAATTACAACTGATGTTATTGATATGGCATGACGGCTTTCTTAGAAACTTTTTCGCTTTATTATTTTCACAATCGGATTCTTTAGTTTTGTTAATTATCTGATTGATGAGTATCAATAGGCGACGGTAGAACTGTAATGATTTAAGTCACACTTTTATTTTTGTGAGTTTTATCAGCATGCATGTATTATGTACCATGGAAGAGGTTTTTTTTGTAGGTAGTGCTTGTATAGGTATCTAAATCTTTATTTAGAAGATAAAAAAATCCTATTGGATCATTTTGGTTTTACCCGCAGTTGCTTCTTGTAAGTATACCTACATGGTTAAAAAATTGATCATATTTTTGGAGTAAAGAAAAAGATATCTAAATATCGTTCATAATATAAGTAATAAATAACAATATGCGAAGTTCATGGAAGAAGAAAAATATCCCTCCCAAAGTCTGTTACAATTTGGATTGATTTGTTATAGCTCTTTAATTTAACTACAAAGGAAAACATGTTGCTATTAATATTACTTTTTTTTTACATTTGCTACATCAAATGACACTCTATATCACCCAAACAAAAGAGCAGGAAGCAAACAGTAGTCGAGAGATTAATTTGATACCGGCTCTATATTTCGTAGCTCGGCGTCGGCGGGGTGTGGGAGTGTCGGCACGGTCAAAGGGCCCTTTGATGTTTGCCGCCGGCTTAATGCACCGCCCCCCGGCGCTCATCATTAGCAATTTCCCTGTAATTTATTATCTTTACCGCTATTTATTTGTGCGATTTCACGGCAGAGCTGCGTTTCGCACCTCGGGGCTGCATCGCTGCATCTCAAATGACAAATTGGTGCAAATTATTACGTTACGCTAAAGGGAACCTTTAATGTCTCCTATATTTTGTGACTGTGTTTTATTTGTAAGAGGTGTTAAAAAGTAAAGCGCAATTCACACGTAGCTATAATATATATTAATATGCCCAGCTCTAATATATATTATATCTCGCCACCACACACGGCGGCTATATATCTTTGGGTCCATTCGATCTGCGGCCGTCGTCACGAGCGCACGTTTTTGAATACTTTAGTAATACAGGGTGTTCTTTTTTAATAAGGGCTCAGTATGGATTTACCTAGTAAAGTTCTATTAAATAGGTTTCCTCAAGATGTTTTCCTTCACCGTAAGAGCGTCGAATAAACGTACATATAAATTCGATAATCGAAAACACTTTTGTAAGTGCCGAGGTTTGAACCCGCGAACTTCCGAATGGGAGTCAACGGCACTAGCGACTTGGCCACCGAGGCTCTTTTAGTAAGTAAGTAACTCTACCTACATATATGAACCTACGTATAAATAAATTACACGCAAAGAATTATACAAGAAATAAAGTCCAGAAAAACAAACGTGTACAAATAGGTGGCCTTAATGCTAGTAATTTCTACCAGGCTACACCTAGCACTAGAAACCATTAAAAATAAATTCAAATGAAATGGAGCATCCTGTATCCCTTGAAATGTATCAAATATGTCGAGATTTATATTAATATACAGAGATTTATATTAATATACCGAGATTTATATTAATATGCCTTGCTATATCGGTCGACATATTTTGGTGACGTCACAGCAAGCGACCGTTATAGCACGGCATATTAATATAAATCTCGACATATTATAGGTATTCCGTAAGTCAACGCAGTAAGGGTGAAAATATATATTTCAATACAGCTACCGTGTGTGGTGGTGAGATATAATATAAATAGAGCTGGGCATATTAATATAGATTATAGCTACGTGTGTATTGGGCTTAAATAAGTTTACGTTTTTAAATGTGATTTCACTTTTTTTATGTCTTTCTGGTTCTAATCATATTTTTTTTTATAATTTGATAAAATTTATTAGTAACACTAATCAGTAGCATCAGTAGGTAGGTTACCTAACTTACCTATATTATTTTTAATTTTTTAAACTGAATATCGTAATCGTCCGATATGCCAATCGTATTGAAATTGGCGCTGCTCCTAGGATAAGGATCACGTTCAAGAGCGAAAAGCTTATTTGTGTATTTGTGATTTTTTAATTTTCCAGTCTTTTGTTAATTATTCGATTTCAAGCCGACAAATAGTATCTTTTCCTTTACTCAGTATTCTCTTATTCCTTGTGTTGTAGAACCTTACTTTTCGTAATTTTATTCCACATTTGTGTATGAAATATTCTATTCCATACCGAAAACAAGACATTGATTGATAGTTCTGTAATCCTCTAATCTGGCGTTGATCTTATGTCAATCCCATAATAACTATGGAATCAATCAACAAGTTTGAAAGGATTACCGCGACTTCGGTCTGACCTTGTCTCTTAATTCAGCGTTTAATTAAACAAGCCGATCGATGATTGGTCGATTTTGCGTTGACAGTGCTGTTGTCACCTAGAATCTCAGTCAGTTCAAGTGTTAGCCATTATGTATGTTCTCGAAAATTCGGGTATCTTATCTGTGTACTGAATCAAGTTAATTTGTTAGTGTTGTGTTGTTATTGTTTTTCGAATTGAGAGCTTGCATACTGTATGAAAAACATGTAAATAATTTAATAATCTTAAATTTCCGCTTGCTCAGTTCACTTAAAATTTAAAGTAAATCTTGGCTCAGGTCATCTGTTATTTTAATCTTTATTGCCCGTGAACTCAAAGGAAGCGGTTACACATAATCCACGTTTAACCTTACCTGCGCATATAACTTGTAATCAGTGTAAGTATGTATATAGCATAAGTATATTTTTTATTTGTTTTGCATCCTACTGCTTTTCGTGATTTCTTTGCGTCAAAAGAGTCTCAAAGTTCGAGTCAAAGGGCCAAAAAATTTGGAGCAAAAAAATTCAGCAGCACGTGCTTTGCGGCGCGAGGTGCCGCCGAGAGGGGCTCATTAGCGGGACTTTGTGCGGGTTGCGGCAACGCCCGTTCTTCTGCAGACGGCCTGCACCAAGGGTAAAAGTGTACGGAGCATAAACGCAGAAGAACTGTCTTAAGCTGTGGCATGATCAGAAAAATTAACAACCTGGTCTGGGGGCGCCACATGTATTTTTAGTGTTTCTGGCAATAATTGTAATATGGCAAGGTTTTTGATTTGCCGGTTAGATTGATTAGGTTTTCTGTCAGGCTGTTTACTGGCTCTCGCTTCAGCAAAAATGAACCAAATTTTCTGATGAATAGGATTACGGATTATATCATGCAACAGGTTTAGGCCTTTGATTTCGCTTCTTCACATTCCCTCGCAACGGTAGCAAGTGATATAATTAAACTGTTAGATTATTGCAGTTCTTCTATGCTATGTTCCGTGCAAAAGTGGCTCCACGCGATGTCATTGTATTTATTTGTACCAAGCGGTTATCAGTCAGTTGCAGATCGATATCAGTTACAGTTGATTGAAAAGCGGAACCGGACTCTACATATTTCGATACAAGCTTGATCAGTGTTTCATATAGATACAGATTTATATGTTATGTATGAATGATAGAGTTTTGTAAAAAAGGTTATGAATATTCTTATCTGTCTTTAAATTTAAGATACGCGCTCTTAAAGATGAGTCAATTTTGTCTATTCTATACGTCTTATGATGTGTGTGATAAACAGACACGAATATCTAATGAGAAATTTCTGGAAGTATTTATACTCGTATACGTTTTTTACAATGATGTATTTGTCTTTGACAAATAGTAAATCTATGAACACATTATTTCAAGGACTTCAACTATTACTACAGCAGTTCACTCACATGTCTTTGTATTGGGGCAAAGTGGTTGTTGCTGTAAATCAGCGTAGGCGCAAGTGCACAAGACAAGACTCTCAGCGGGGTCGGTGATAACGTATTACAGCGTTCGTTGTTTTTTATCTTGTGTGTCGCTTCTCTGTAGTCTAGTCTGTAGCCCTTTGATGTCGTTTTGGTCGTGGTTGGCATACTCTAAAACGATAGAAGAGAGTCTTGCAAGGTCACTATAAGATAAATGGGGTGGTAGACGTAAATTTAGATTTTCAGTAATAAAGAATTCTGTACCTGGGCTTTTTGAATCGTGTTAGTGGGGGACATATTATGGGGACTGTCAGTGAGCTATTGGGTGTGAACGTCTTGGGGTAGTCATTGAATTGGACCATATGTTACGAGTATGAGACTGCCATATTCACGCTGCGATTAAAATATACTTACAAAATTATAGAAATGAACATATTTGTACATATAATTTTATTGTTTCGCTACAATAGTCTAAAAATGCGTATTCTCTGCTGGGCTAAGATTTCTCATTTAAAGAAAAGTGTTGCCAATATTGCCACCATGATCCCCACGCTTGGTAATGTTTGAACACTTTTCTCCCTTTTTTGGTTATATGGGAACCCATGGAGGGTAATGCAGTTACTGTCAAACAATAGTTGAGTTAATAGAGTGTACCGTGATTGTGTTGCGGCCACCTCGGTCTGTCCGTAATTAGTTTAATATCGCCCACTCTGCCGGATGCAGGGCAGGGATTAAGTTACCAAGTCGGAAATGTCGCCTATACCGTTAGAGTTTCATAATAACGAGGAGAGAAATTGGAATCTAGTTGTAGAGTTCAAAAAATTCACGATATTTAGTAAGCGGCCAGTAATTCATTGAACAAAAACTAAAATTTCGGCCATTTGTATTACTTACTGGTATAAAAAATCCTTACATGAATGAGTATATAAATTACGTTTTCCAATCATAGCTTTGCTGGAGTATTATGACTGTTTTTACTAATGATCTCTCTATTCGACATGGCCAATCGTACACACTTACCAGAACTGAATTTCCTTAGTTATAATTTATTCTGTAGTTACAATATAAAGAAGAATAAAGTATAATACGAAGATGATAACGAAAAATAGTAATTGTAATACAAACAGAGGATGATGTTCTCCGTAACTAAACATATTTTTTACGGTTTTAAGCTTGCAAGAACTCCTGCATTGCATATACATATTTATTTATAGATTGTTTCATCCCTAGACGGAGCAGAATCTCGCAAACCACTCAACGTCCGCGATAGAATTAACGAAATTGCATTGTCCACAGGAAATATGGCGACAAACTCCGCTATAACTAACTTTACTTCAACATCGAACAGCTAATTCGTTTCTACTTCGAGACAAAAGATAAACTACTCGGCATTATTGAGTTTCTTTGAGTTTAAAATGTTGTTGTCACATTAACACGGAGTTCTAGGATAGCTGACAAATACACGTATTCTCAGAAATGTAATGTAAAGTTTCATCTAGTTTGCTTTAAGAACACCTTTAACTTTATAATTATTTCTCGGTACCTACCTAACTATTTTCGTAATTAAACACCAACCAGACTATCTCTTGAAAAAATCAATCAATATAAAGGTTCTATTCAGTATCACCACAGAGTATCAAGTACAAGCTAGAGCACTCGTCAGCTCAAAGAACCCTCGTTGTATGTCCATAATTCCTTCAAAAGCAATCGAAACGCGACTGCAACTGCATTTAAAGACAAGATTAAAACTGCAGACCTCTCCAGCTCTTCAGACAGGCGGTGGAACATTACGCATCGATTGAGTTGGCCGTGCCTCATTCTGATCTTCGCGCAAACAAAGCGCCGGCGTCAAAGGCCTTGTGTAAAAAGGAATCCAGTGATAGAGGCAGTCAACAATGGCCCAGATACGGATGGTTCGAATGTTAAGTAGTAGGCGATGTCTAGACTAACGCGAATTATAATATTCGAGTCTTTTTGACGCTTGTTGATCTGCTGTATTTTAAGTTGCATCAACCATCATGCATGTTTGAATCAGGAACTGCTGCACTTCATCAAATAATTAAATGAGCCTTGGATTATCTTCTGCTCTAAGCTCATATTTTCAAAGATCGACCTGTAGTGACTGGTCATTTAGGTCTGATTCTCCTAATTCTGTGTAAGCTCTATAGTTGGTTCTTGGCTGTAATTATCTCTCTGAGTTCTATGTAGATGATGTACTAAATTTTGTTGTTGCTTTGATTGTTTTCAAAGCAAGCATTTTACTGGATGATATTGCACTGTGAATCGCTTCAGCTGTTGACTCGACGCTGTTGTCACGAGGTGGGCTTCCGGCGTCGCTTTGTGCCGCATTGATACAGCACCGATAAATATTGTGGCGGCCTTTGTGCGGGGGAGTGGCGCTTCCGATACAAGCTCCGCAGAGTGCTGTGCTCCTAGTAAAGAAGTGCCAGAAAACAGTGTAGGTACACGCTACTGTACACCCACTACATACAGTTTTTTTTAGGAAATAATTACTCTTTCTATTGTGGGTATCGAGCGTCTAGGTTAACCTATTTCTCGAATTAATTTATTACCTACCTCGAAGCTAATTTATTCCACATTGAAAAATTTTCCTAAAATTATAATTGGATCAACTGACAATTTAAAAATATATCATTATAGTGTGCTTGCAGCATACAACGATTAACACCAGAAATACCTGCAATGCGAGGTTAAATAGTGTTCCACGAGCATTAGTCGCGGGCAGTTTAGCGAGCTATGCGGAGTGTGAAGAGATCACACGTGTTGAGTGTCTAGTGGGACATTCACTACTGTCTTTGTGGCGGCGGCGGCGTCTTCCCTTTGATCTTTCACCCCGCCCCCTCCGCCTCACTCGCGCCCCTTTGCCTGAAAACTTCAATCGACTTCACGATTGTACTTTGTAGCTTTTTGAAATAATTAATAAGTTCTTTGTTGCGTTACGTGTCATAGAATTTTTGTTCGAGGGTTGGTTGTTTTTTATGTGATTCAATATAGCCAAAGTTCATGTTTTTCCACCGTGTTACCCTTAACTTTAAGTTCGACTTGCAGGAATAATACTGAAAACCGCATCTAATTTGGTTCAGTAGTTTTTGAGTGACGCCCATCCAAAAACATCTTGATAGACGGACATTGTTTATTACCTATTTTCATAACTCTCTTTAGTGATTTAAGTCCCTAACATTATTTTATTCTCAAATATCTCTTCACAACGACCTGTTTAAAAATTATTAGTGCTCCGCTTTTAATGATGATTATTATTATTATATAGCCATTATTCGCAAACATCACATCGCTTACCATAGACGTTTACCCCTTAAATATAATTACAACGACAACTCTTCCCAGCATCATAAAAACAAATTTGGCGAAATAGAGGACCTCAGGAGTGAGTGGAATGGAGGAGCTCTCGATGGCTCAATACTCGATACAAGACACCTGTCAAAGGAGATTTAATCCGAGGAATGATTTAATTACGCAGCAACCGACCCGCCACGCAGAAAGAATAAAGGAAAAGGCTGTCTTGGAGGTTAGGTTGAAATACAGAAGCAAAAAATTTAAAAATTAAATGTTAGTCTTTTTTTTTTAATTGACCTATGCTTGAGTCGAAAAAGTACGACAGATCAAGCTTCACCGGACTTGCGGGAGCGGAAATGTTACGTACGTCATGGAACATGTTAGTGCTTTTTCGCCAGCGTTTGTTTCTTGTAGTCGTACCTACTGTCGTCAGCCTGGGTGATAGTGAAAATATCGTTTTATTTTTTTACTAGCGACCCGCCCCGGCTCCGCACGGGAAAATGGTTATTGTGGGTTATTCTTGAGTATATTATGCATGTATCATAGATTACTGATCGATTACCATCACAGACCTTAACGAGTCAATAAGGATTTTTTTGGCCCTTTTCAATAATTACCAAATTGTAGCACTTGTCTCGTTGAGATATGATGAAAAGTCGTTTGGAAAAATTGGATGTGAATAATGGTCATCGACTAACGATGCCGACTGTACGACCCACGTGCTCAAAGGGAGATATAAATGAGAATGTTCACTCCTTTGAGATATCGTTGAATTTTTTAAGCGTCAAGTTCCCGTGCAGAGTGCCTAATGAGAAGTTTTTGTCGGATCTAATTCCATAGAAAAACAAACAGACAAACAGCCCTTTGATAGCTCGAGCGCCTTTTTATCTAATCTCCTGGAAAACGTCGGTTAGTAGGATATAAACCTAAAAAGATGATATTGTTTATGAGTTTTGGCTGAAGTGTGTGGAATGTTTTTGCTTTATTGTGAATTAAATATGTTGTTTAATTTGGAAGTTAATTTTCACAGACACCAACAATGTGATGTAGACGACATCATGTCGCATTTAACCGACTGTTTTTCAATTGTTGGTGAACTCGGGACAACGTTCAGCCTAATTAAAATAATAATGTTTACTATCAATTTGCCAGACTTTACGTTCGCCTAGATATTTAATGCCGCGTTATATTTTTTACAGTTACAAAATAAATGATTGCAAGCAAATTTAGTATCTAACCCAGCGGTTCTCAATCTTTTTTGGTGTCTGAACCCTTTTGAAAAGCAAAATACTTGACGGAACCCTACAATAAAAAAAACAGTTTTCAAAAGTGTATTCTTAATAATAAGCATATAATAAAAGTACAATGTAACAGTCACAAGTAGATATCGGGGAGATATCAAACTTTGTATCACTATCTATGTGGGGGACGTCTGCGAGTGGCGCAGACGGGTGATCATCTTCCGGTATAGGAACTATTTCACCCCTAATCCCAGCCTGATGATGCCACTCATCCGTTTGTAGTACCTAAGCTTTCCCTCCTATCCGCGCGCATCGCCTTCAAGAATGTGTCGCGCGGTCCGCTTCCCTTGGCCCCCAGTCGCAAGTACGGTAACCGGGGATGCGCGGAGTGCGGACGGACGAGCCGCGGGCGGATGGCCACGGTGTCGGCTTGGTGCCTCTACCGGGCCCCCACCCCGCAAGCCCGCCGCACCGCCCCAGCCCGCCCTACACCCGAGGGATTTGAGAGCTTGCCCTACAGTTTTCCCTCCTCTATCAGGTTCGCGAAGAGTAGTAGTTCTGCCTCTACTCAGCATCATGGCACCATCAAGGTGCTCTGGTTTTACTGCTGCCCTTGCGTCTTCCCCTCAAACCTACTGGTAGCCCTACAAAATCTTTAAGATGTTTCCTAACGTTGTTGGTTCAGCTAATTCGTTCATTTCTATCCTGTCTGTACCTATAATCTCCCATCTGGGCATCGAAAACATTGGACACTCTGCGAGGAAGTGTTGTTGTATCACTATGATCATTACTAAAACCTACCATTATACTCTTCCCGAAGTCTCGTTATCTTAAAGCCAAAATTTTTTAAAGTTTTACTTCTACCACGTGTGAATTGTACACATGACCTTATTTTTCTAAATTCTCGCGGAACCCCTACAGCAGCGGTTCTCAATCTTTTTTGGTGTCTGAACCCTTTTGAAAAGCAAAATACTTGACGGAACCCTACAATAAAAAAAACAGTTTTCAAAAGTGTATTCTTAATAATAAGCATATAATAAAAGTACAATGTAACAGTCACAAGTAGATATCGGGGAGATATCAAACTTTGTATCACTATCTATGTGGGGGACGTCTGCGAGTGGCGCAGACGGGTGATCATCTTCCGGTATAGGAACTATTTCACCCCTAATCCCAGCCTGATGATGCCACTCATCCGTTTGTAGTACCTAAGCTTTCCCTCCTATCCGCGCGCATCGCCTTCAAGAATGTGTCGCGCGGTCCGCTTCCCTTGGCCCCCAGTCGCAAGTACGGTAACCGGGGATGCGCGGAGTGCGGACGGACGAGCCGCGGGCGGATGGCCACGGTGTCGGCTTGGTGCCTCTACCGGGCCCCCACCCCGCAAGCCCGCCGCACCGCCCCAGCCCGCCCTACACCCGAGGGATTTGAGAGCTTGCCCTACAGTTTTCCCTCCTCTATCAGGTTCGCGAAGAGTAGTAGTTCTGCCTCTACTCAGCATCATGGCACCATCAAGGTGCTCTGGTTTTACTGCTGCCCTTGCGTCTTCCCCTCAAACCTACTGGTAGCCCTACAAAATCTTTAAGATGTTTCCTAACGTTGTTGGTTCAGCTAATTCGTTCATTTCTATCCTGTCTGTACCTATAATCTCCCATCTGGGCATCGAAAACATTGGACACTCTGCGAGGAAGTGTTGTTGTATCACTATGATCATTACTAAAACCTACCATTATACTCTTCCCGAAGTCTCGTTATCTTAAAGCCAAAATTTTTTAAAGTTTTACTTCTACCACGTGTGAATTGTACACATGACCTTATTTTTCTAAATTCTCGCGGAACCCCTACAGAAGTATCGCGGAACCCCAGGGTTCCGCGGAACACACTTTGAGAATGGCTGCCCTACAGAAGTATCGCGGAACCCCAGGGTTCCGCGGAACACACTTTGAGAATGGCTGATCTAACCTATGTGCTTAACAAATAAACAAATATTATACACAAATTGTGTAGATTTAGCGTCAAACAAATGGAAAAATATTCGTACTTTTGAATTTATAGTAGGTAACTAATTCCTACTTTAAAAGTCTCTGTTCTAAATCTAACAAGCAGTTGTTTAGTCTTCTTTTATCGCAATATTAGCTTTATAGATGACCTTTTACCTGAAGAATGTTATAGCAGTTCACTTCCATTAGCCTGAACTAGATCTATATAGCTGTCTCTGTCTGGCGCTGATTAAATTACGTGTTATAAGCGATCCGAGATGAAAGGAAGGAATTAATAAAGGTGCCTTTGTCTCAGGATCAATTCTTTGTGTCACCGACTCACCGCCCCGTGAAGTTTACCGACTTTCCAGATTTTCAGTTTAATGCTAAATGTTTTGGTTTGACGGTTTATCATTATCACTTTAATATGAATCAATCGGACCTATTGTCACACAGTTTTATTTTTAGAATTCCGTGCAGTAAAATATAACGAAAAGCTCACTCACTTTCATTTATTCATGGCTGTCTATATCAGATTGGCTCAAACTTATTACTTATTTTACCGGTCCGAATATAATTTATCTATACTTATAATTCTTTTAACTCTGATGTGTAACGTATATAAAAAGTAATATAGAAATATATATGAACTTCAAAATGAGTTTAAGTGAAAATTATAAAATATATTAGAAGACCTAAATCGAAAGTACGTATAAATCAAATCAGGTGCCTTTTATTTTGAGGCGGTGTAGAATTTTAATACACTAAATACGAACAGTTTACTTAAACTTTATGGACATAGGTAGTTTTAAATAAATCATTTCAATTTGAATAAAAAAACTTGCTATGTATTTGATGTTTTTTAATTGGAGGAATTTAACTTTTCTCTATCCCCTGAAATTCCTGCATGATATTCCAATAACGAAAGAAGCTACTATTATTTCTTTCATATATTGAGATTTATATTGACAGTGAAAACGTGAGAGATATACGTGGACTCGGAAGTTCA
Organism: Teleiodes luculella; assembly: GCA_948473455.1. NCBI lineage: Eukaryota > Metazoa > Arthropoda > Insecta > Lepidoptera > Gelechiidae > Teleiodes > Teleiodes luculella. The sequence goes on along the minus strand of OX419595.1, from coordinate 2,926,217 downwards.
TGTTTAAGGTTTTTTTTAAAAAATTTCATTTGCAATCCTAGGTACCATAATATTATGGTGTCCTGTCCTGTATGCCGTGTGTCTTGCACGACGGAGGAGCGCCTGAAAGCCTCGCTTAGAGCAGAGTTGCAGGCAGCGTATTTGGCAACACAAATTTAATTACTAGCCGTCGACCGAAGAAGAATATGATAAAATACACCTTACAGTACCCATAGGAAATACTGTCCATTCCATATTGCTAAATTAACTCTATTAAAACGACGTCCTTTGATGCATCTAAATACTCAGTGAAAATAATTCAATAAAGGGTGGCTGGCAACCCTGAGCCAGTGTGGGCCTGCTTCAAAGGGAATTTATTATTTAAAGTGAAAGTTATTGAGTTGCTCTAAGGTTAAGTGAGTCTTTGACTCTCCTCTACGCGAGGTGGCGCCACACGGCATACCTATGCCAGACTGGAGCTAAAAGCACAGGTTAAGAGCTTGTGTCGAGATGGATTATGAAAGTGCTGAAGTTTTATAACTTTTTTGATCAATAAGTCGTAAAGTCATTTTAAAATAGTTCATTAGTGTCCCTAGGATAGAATATTATGTATCTAACATAGATAATTTTGTCCACCACTATAGCAAGATAGATATATTTTGCATCGGTTACGTTTAAGAAATAGATGATCTTTGTTGGATACTATCCAAGAGGTGTTATCTTTTTCAAATAGGTAGTTAAAATTATTATTTTTCATCTCAGTCAAGTCAAATTTACATTATCATTTCAGGCAGCAAATACTGATATGAACATTGCTTAAAAAGCATTATACATATGAACCTTCCTCTTGAATTACTCTATCTATTAAAAAAAACCGCATCAAAATCCGTTGCGTAGTTTTAAAGATTTAAGCATACATATGGACATAGGGACAGAGAAAGCGACTTTGTTATACTATGTAGTGATGATAAACACTTTGGAAGCGAAGCGATCTGTGTACTGTATAAGATGGCTCTTGAAATACGCTACAGCAAACTTGAATTAGTTTGGCTCATCATGTCTCTTAGAGCCTGACAGGCGCCAACTTCGCCAATATCGACTTTGACTCAACGACTTATGAATGCTTATGGTACAAACAACTACTTAATTGACATTATTCTCTTATTATTATTGTTCTAATTAGTCAAGGTTTATTAATTTTATCTCACTAATGTCGTGTTGTTATTATTATAGTATAGATTTCTATATGATGTTACCTACTTAGTTCTGCTTTTACTACGCTACAAACGGATTTAATAATTTTGGTAATATTTTATTCTTAACGGCGCAAATAATGGCTCATGAATGGCATTAGATGAATACCTACCTGCTGTTATTACCTATGTTTCACTTTTTACCACAGTAAAAATATATTCCAATTGGAAAACTAGGCATTTTGAGTGTTTAATGCATATTTTTGAAAAAGTTGTAGGTACGTACTTTATTTGATTCAAAATATAGCAAAAAATATATTTACTTTGAAAAACAAAAGTAAAATTGATAGCTTATAGCCAGAACAGCAACATTTCAATTTTATAGTAATTTGAAACGGGAATTACAAATTGACGGAATAAATGGAAAAAATGCGAGATAGGATTGAAGTGGGAGACACAACAATGCAATTTAGGCCTCCGCCCCCGCCTGTTACATTATGGAGATTGTAGGCACTAGGCTGCTAGGAAACAGAGCTGCATCAGGAGAGTAGAATATTATCGAAATTCAGGGAAACGAGAAAAGAAGCAATACTAAAATTAATTTAAAGCTAGCACATGAAATGCTGCAAGCGTTATCAATATTAATATGGGATTTTTATAAACCTTCTACTGAAAATCTCTAAAGATTAGTAGCCTCCTGCTGCGGTAAAAAGCTTACGTCCTTTCTTATGATATCATCTTTACCTTGCAATTTTTTATCGCAATAGTTCACTCGTTTAGGCCACAGTCGTCAGTCAGACAAATTCTATATTTTATTATACAGAGAGCGGTCACGCGTTCGAGCGGTCATTCTGCGTTAAACATGAGGAATTTTGACTGCGTCTATTTACAATTTCTGCTGCACGCTCCAACGAAGAATGTAACAAGGATCGTTTGGACGCTCTCTGTGTGTTGAAACCATTGACCTTTTCAACGCCAATGACGGATGCATCCGTACATCAAGTTGACCGCCAACGACGGATTAATCCGTCATAAAAATAATGTCAGAAAAGGCTAAAATTGAGTATTATCTAAATTAAATAATAATACAATCACTTAATCTGGAATCACTATTATTCTATTAAACTGGATATTCCGTGGCGTGGAGATCCTGTCACCAATAAAATTGCGACAGTGAAAAGGTTAATAATTATGATAAAGAATATAATATTTATTATCCGCGGTAAAAGTGACTGTCAGTCCAGCCCTGGGCCGTGCCGATATCTCACCGTGAGGCTCCGCCGCGCCCGCGCCGCGTCGTCTGCCAAACCGAATTTATCGCATTGCCTATTCAATCCGCGCTACATCTGGCGCGGACGGAAAAATGTGAACCGCTCATTCCGGCGAAGGTATCGTCCCTAGAATGGTGACTCCTACTACCTATTTTAAACCTGACAGTACCTACTGCCGTATTTGTTACAGTTACGTTGCTCTAGTCTAGGGCGTGGCATTAATGTAGAGGTTAGGTACGTGATAAACTTGATTGCAAATTACTTTGCGATTAATTGCGATCGGATATTTTATTCATTTACTTTTTCATATTTTTTCTGGCTTGTAACTTAAGGTATATTTTAGTAATAGGTACATATATTTTTTTCTTAAACATATTGTCTACTACTATATGCGACGAAGAAAATATTAAATGTATCGTCAGTGCAAATTAATCAATCAAATCATAATAAATATTTATTTTATAGTAGATACCTGTACCAATATTGACAAAAAAAAAGTTAGTTTCCTTATTTCTCTTTCTGAATAAAAGTAAAGGAAAGCAATAAAAATATTGAGCATCTCAATTTCAGTGGCTTGCATTCGCAGTTCATATAAGGAGCTCCACCCCCTTCGTACTCGAGCAACGAGCAATCTCTTGGTTTACTCAGCATCGCGACTGCACCGCCCAAATTACTATTCGATCTGCCCGCGCGCCGACGACGACGTCTCGCGAATCTCGACGTGATTGTTGGATAGGAAAACATTTCCGTACTGCACTTATTGAGCCTCCTTTATTACTTACATGATCTTGTAGATGCGAGTATGCTGGCTCACATATAAGTTATGATTTATTAGTCAAAATTCTATAATGTTGAATTTTTCGCAATCAGTGAAATTGATACGGCAGATAGCAGGGGATTTTGTTTTTAATAAATGAGTTATCTGCCGTGCGGTTACGTTCGCTTTATTTTTTCCAGTGGGAATGTGAGTTGTTTTCTCGCTGCAAAAAGTTGATTCAAACTTTGTTCTGACAATAACAGACTCAAAAAAATCCACCTTATGTCAATATACTTACCTACTTTTTTTTTCTTGACTGGGGACATGCAAGGAACAAAATACCTTTCAATGACACAATTTAGTCCCTCAGTCTTCGTCTATCTCGGCTACAGAGCCTACAATAAAATAGAGCCTAAAATAATTGCGGTTTTCGAAACTAGTACGCTTTCTCGACTGAGCCTGTTTCTTGTATAATGCTTAAAATCTAACATTAAATTAAAGAATTTAAAACCTCCACCACAAAACAGTTGCTTGATCCTTTCAACAACCAGAATAGAACTGATTTTCTTCAAATGGCTGAAGATATTTTCTTGGATCTTAGCTAAGAACACTCTCGATGGCGACGCCTTGCAAACAAAAAAATATTATCAAAATTGGCGCATCCGTTTAGAAGCTACGATTGCCACAGACAGACAGACAGACACACACGTCAAATTGAATACACGGTGTATTATACACCCCTCTTTTTCGTCGGGGGTATAAAAATAGAATCTTGTATTGTATGTCGATTCAGCGCGCACAGACCTCTTTCCACCCATTAGTAGTCTTTGTAATCGCCCTAGCTCTAGTTAGGAGGGATTATGCTAGATGCTAGGGTTTGGGGGTTTAATCCGACCACGATTGTGTACTCTGCAGGGATCCCTGGTGACCGTATAGTATGACCTCTACTTTGATATATTTTGCACTTTGAACACAAAGTAGAAACTTTAGGAACGTTAAAAGCCAATATGTGTGTAACACAGAGAGTTCGTTTGTCAAATTTTAGCATTTGCCACATTTTATACGTAATTAATTCCGTATAAATTTAATAAAACTCTTTCAAACCTATCAGCCTTAAAAATTAACGGTATTTTATTTACCTATTATGAAAGTGCCAAATCATAAATTGTACGCAGTATTTTTTAAAAGAAATCGAAAAATCTCGTTATTAGCATTAATATAAATACTTTATTTGAGGGTAGTTGAAACATGTTTGGAAGCACTATTTAAAAACAAATATTAAGCAAAATGAACGCTATGCATAAAATCATTTAATTAAAGCTTTCAAAGTATTTTTTCCTAGAATTTCATCTCAGACTTGAAACTGCGACAAAATAATATTTAAATACTGAATAATTTTTTGAATGATACTTTAATACTTTACTAGTTTTATCGTTATCTACTTCAAAAAGCTTTATAATCTCATCTCTTTCATGTTTCGTTGGATTTTAGAAAAGTGAAAAGAAATTAACTAGTCGCTTTGCGTCAAAGGACCTTAGGTACTTTATTTCAAAGCTTTATTTGCATAAATTCACGGGCAGGTTGATAATAAGAAAGCGGGCAAAGCTAAAGGATACTCGTTACATCAAACGGAATGCATCTAGGTGTAGGGTTGGCGACTGCCAAATAATAAATAAGAGGAAATGTATATAAAGAATTTTCGTAATTCCTTGACAACTGATTTAGTCTTACTACTTATTTACTAGAAAAAATACATTGATATATCTTTAAATAATCAATAAAACCTTATTTAAAAAAGAGACTGTTGAAAATATCTTTAAAAAAAGGAAAAGGTAGTCAAATCTTCGAGTCTAAACTAAAAGCCGACTTTCAAAGACTACAGTTATAGTTGTTAGGCTGGCTTCACTTCCCACACGACAATACGACATAGGCATAACCTTGTTCCTGTTTCGCGTCACAGACTTATATTATTTGGCCACAAATAGTTGGTTGGCCAGCCCTAGCGGTCAGTCGGCGAAGGACAGGAGATGAAAGCGCGTTCGGCACAACAAAGCGCTTTGTTTCACGCCTCGCGAGCGCCGAGTTGTCCTTTGCCCGTTACGCTCTGGACTCTGGACTAGTGGTGGCTTGCTCTTAAGCGACTGAATCAAAAGAGCTAGCTCTTCTTTAGAAACCCAATCGCTTTTTAGCTCACCGCCTATCCAAATATCTCTTCATCTGTTCAGCTACGTTCTGTACAGATGTATTGTGTGTGAGCGGAACGATAGCGCCGGTGGCACAACCGGTGGTGATATGCGCGTGACAAGTCGATCTGCAGGGCATTATGAAATATAAAGCCTGACCAAAGAAATGGAAACCTCGCCATATTGCGGAATTTCAATGGAACTAATTTTATAAGAGAAATTGTTGCCATAGTCGTAAAAATATACACGTGGCGCCCCCAGAGCAGGTTACTTATTTCTTTGGTCAGGCTTTACACAACTATAAACGGCAATTTGAAACTCTGCCTATAAATTTTAAACTCTGCAATGAAGACTTATATTTTCTTGCAGTCCCTATCATCTAACTAAAGTAATTCTGCGAACCAATTAAGCCTGTAATCGTTCGCTTTAATAAAAATTTAACGCTAGTAGTTCAACGTAACGAGCTTAGAGAGCGATTTGAATCCCGTGAGCTAAAAGATCACTCTTCTGTTCCGAGTTTCTGAGTGAGCTATATTGCCCACGTCTACTCTAGTCGCCCTGCTCACAGTGAACGCTCTGCCCCCAGCCTTTTGAACGCACTCGTTATTATTTTATAAACAACAATCGTTACTTATAGAGGCAATATTGCATTGCACTTGTATGTAAAGTTGTCGTCAGCAGTTTTGCCAACTAAACGTTTTGTCGATGTGTTGGAGCTAAAAGTTTTCGTTTATTTTTTCTTTATTACAAAAATCGTTTGAAGAGCATTAATTGTAAGCTAACATAGTGGACCGAAGATTCGTATTGAAGTTTTAGAAGGTTGGTATTGAAGTTGAGCAAAGCTTAGTAACTTCATTAGAATTTGACGTCGAAAAGTGATTTATAAAATCTTACTTCGAATAAAAACCTTTTGACTTTCGAAAGCTTATCAACATGTCGTCGTAATTGATACCAACCATGGTCCAAGAAAACAAGGTCTAACCGTTAGACCACGTGACTTGACACAAGCCTACGTCATCATGCTGATCATCCTTGTCTATTAACACGCATTCGACAAGGATGAACAGCATGATGACGTAGGCTTGTGTCAAGTCACGTGGTCTAACGGTTAGACCTTGTTTTCTTGGACCATGATACCAACCCTGCCAGGATTATTTTTATGAAATATGAAGTGTAGTAGAATTGTTGAATTATTGTCTTGTAACTAAAATGAGGCTGTAATGATATTATCGTGATCGAATATGTTAAAAAAATATACCCTTGTGGGTTCGCTCAAAATACCATATCGTTCAAAATATTATTTTTTCTAAAACGCAAGAATAATATCTATAATTTTAATACTGGAACGTAAAGAAAAGTATTCTCTTTTGTGATGTTCCAAAGTCACCCGATTCGTGGCCCGCGTCGGGCGCCAAATAGCGTTGAACTTTTATTAAACATGGCATGTTGTTGATTCCGCGCTAATAGTCGCGACACAAAGTGACAAGTAATAAAGGGGTGTGGACAGCCCCCGGCTACAGCTACCCGTCATGGGTGACCAAACAAAGTGTTTGTTTGAACTCAAATTAGCGATGGACACAGGACTTTCCCTAAACAAGGCGTATTCGTTTCACCTTATCTAGCAGTCAGAGGGCAGAGGCCGCCGCTAATCGCAAAGAGTCAACTCAAAGTGAACCGTGCAAATTCGAGAGAACAATAAAAGTGCAGGTGGACTGAGCCGCGGCGGCGCCCGCGCCTCACATCAAAGCCCCTCCGCTATACACAAAAGCCCTAATGAGACAAACCCGTGGCGTAATCGAGGCGACGGAAAAAGATGAGGCCCGAGTACGGGGCGAATTTTAATAATTGTCAAAGCGGCGGCGGCGCCTATCAAACGCCGGGCGCCGCCGCGACGCCCTCACACCTGCGGCGGCGACGTGTGACGTCATCGTAGCCACCACACACCATCGCCGGCCTCATTAGCGCTACTGATCTAATGCGACTTCGAACTCCAGCGACGTCTAATTAAACTTAAACAGAATTTCAATTTTACGACTGAAATTTTAATACTTAAAGTCGAGCCGCGGAGGCTCCGCAAAGGAAACGCGTTCAAAGGCGACGCCGTGCACGTTTTCGCAGATATTAAATGTGTTGACAATTTAATTTTTCATTTCCTTGGGGCGGCGCGGGTGGCGGCGGGCGCGGGCTCCTTTGACGTCGCGATATTGTCTTTGTGCGCGCGGTGGGGTGAGTGCGGCCCCGCCGGCGGAGACTTTGTCGCAATACAATGTGTATCAATAAAACTTAGGATTGGCTTTTAGTGGTTGCACTTACGCTTTGTGAGGCGGCGCGTTCACCCTTTGACATTATATGTGGGGCGGGCGGGCGTGTGTGAGTGGGCTGTGTGACGTGTGTGTGTGTGTGAGGGTAATAATGCAACGGAGACGAGCCGGCGCCGCCGCCGGCGGCACATGGCGCGGTATACTTGCTGGTGCTCTAGTAAGCCTACCGAGATACTGCATCTATCTATACTAGCATTGCTGTCCTTTTATTTTTCTGGATAGTCTAGACCCCTCGGGAACATGTGAATTGGTATCAAACTCGTGTAATTGTATCATAAATGCACAACGGACTGCAAATCCTCCTTTGAGTTTCCAACCTGTCTGCTTACCATGATGCATCTAAATTTAAAAAATATATGTTTACATGTCTAGAATATAGGAGAAATAGTATTCCGGTGGGAAAATAACGCTGACGTTGGCATTTGCAAATTTATTGTCAAAATATGTTGGAAAAAAAAAAACATAAATAACTACCACATGCGCTTGCGCATATTCTTTGAAATGTACCTATCTTTCAGTTTTTCATGTTTTGATTATTATCTATCACTTTGGTGTGATTTATTTTTTGGTAATATTTCGAGCAAATTCGACCACATACATTCAAACATTTACAATACATAACATACAGTAAAATTATATACCTATTTTACCAAATTATAAAATCCGAAGAAACCGAATATAAAAATTTAAAAATCTATCGTAACCATAAAATCTATTCTTATTTATTGCAATTCTTCAAATTCTATTACAATTCCTATTGTACTACGACAGTGTACTGCTACGGCGTAGCAACTGTCTACGCTTTAAAGGATCGCGTGAAATTGTGTGAATCATTATTACTCTTATGTGCGCGTGTTCATGTATTTGAATATGTTATTGTTATGATAAAGATAAACGCTAGAAGAATTAATTAAACCTTATCCTATAATTAGATGGAGCTGACAGCTGACAGTCTGTCATCATCATCATCATCGTCTGAGCAGAAAGTATTCACTGTTATATAAAAGCCACAAAACATATACATATTGGATTGGGTATCTAGCAATTTTATTTTATCTAGAGGTGCTACAGTTGCACAGTAGCATTGCACACACGCGAATACAGTTTCGAGTTGGCTGTATAGCACACCCAGCCGCAGCGTGATAGTGGAGTATATTAATATCGGCGATCGCGAGTATTGCAGTTCGGTGGCGGCGGCGATGCCCGCGGCGTTTTATGAACTCCTGGTACCGTCTGCCTCTTGCCTGCTCCTAATGAACACCCCAGTCTTGTCAACATCAATTCAATACCACATAAACCACCCATTCCATGTTGTTATTTCCAAGAAAACCACCAACCCATACAACCTTTTAACCTTTTCAGGACGTCTTTGAAGAAAGCTTTCAATACATCACGGAGCCACCTCGCCAGAAACAGTTGATTAAACTACTTACAAAATGTCTATCCCGAATAGAATCGAATGTTTACCGTAAAAAGGTTCACTTTTTATCCTGTCCAGTCTTTGATGTTTATCAAAGAGATGCGTAGAATTTCCAAAACGCTTTGATGCTGTGAAAAAAGTAAAGCTTTTATCCTTTGACCGCGGCAGCGTGCTGTCGCATACGCGCGGCGGCGCGGGCGGCGCGGCGCACTAACGTCGTCCGGGCCTCCTTTGCAGCTTGCTCGACTGACCATAAAAAGTACCAACATTTTTGTAACAAAATTACCTGTTTTAAAAGGATGTTACTACCGAGATTAAGGCACAGAGCGATGTAGTTAGTCGTCGGCGGATGATCAAAGGGCCGGGTGCTCCAATCCGGGGGCTTAGATTGGCTTCGCTCCGCCTCCGTGACGGCCACGTGCTGCGCGCGCAGCGGCCCGAGCCTCCACTGCCAGTGTGGCTCGAGCCTTCGTCTGGGACGGAGCCCCGTCGCGACCACACTAATACTTTCACGATATCTCGCGCACTTTCATATTACTTACAAACTACTGAAAACTCTCAGTTATTATCTTAGATCGTAATCAGTGTATCGTAGATTAAGTAATTCAGTGTTATCCGTGTATAAAGTAGGATTTTATCTAAATATTCCTAGATAAATCAGTGTTTTGTGTAGTGTCGAAAACTTTGTGGATTGTAATTACAAATTGGATTGTCTAATTCGGATTTTACTTTATAAGGTAGTATAATATGGACTCATTACACTAACTAACAAATTAATCTACTAACAAGTTTTGAGGACTTTGAAGCTTTAAAAAAAAGTTTTTCGTAAGTTGCGGCGGCGACAGGGGCTGTAAGTTTTTTGTTAAAACAGTCTTTGTTATTGTTTTTATTCTTAACTGTTCGCTGTGAAGTTGTAACTGCTATTGTTTTGGCTCTCCTCTCGTTTCGTTACTATTGTTCCCGAATTTGTATGAAATCATTGTTAGTGATTCAATAACAATTTTGTTTCTATACAATTCGGGCAATACTGTTTATTGCGGATATTTGAGTTTTCGTTCGTTGAATGTTAATAGGCTTGTTTTGTGTCGTAAATAGTTTTGAATGTGTTGAACAATATTTAACGTGTGCTTTGTGCTTGCATTGTTTATTTTTGTATTTGATTGAATGCATTTGTATGGTTGTTCATTCTTTGTTTTTATCACGAGTTTCGTATTGTAACTACTTGTATAGTTATAAAGTTAATTTAATTTAACTGAGACTTTAAACAATTTTTTTGTTACTTACACGTCCATTCCTTTTGATTTGTATTTGGCTATTCTTAACCGTGGGAAAACATATCATTGTCCCGGTTTAAAAAAAACTGCTAAGTCGCAAGTCGGAACGAAACGTTAGGTAATATCATTTATTTATTTATTTATTTGAGATAACAACTGCATCAATATAATGTAAGATTTATACGTCATGTTTTCATCAACCTTAATAATAGTTATCCACCATATACACTTATTTAACAGTAAGTGTAAATAATGATAATAAGTGTGGAAGTAACTAAACATTAATCACATCTAGTAATTACAGTACTTACCACGGGAATCTTATTTAAATTAACATTACTATTAGTAAGGTTGTCCGGAATTGTCCGGTACAAATGCTACTCAGCAATAAGGCCACTTGCCGCTTACATATTAATGTAAAATATCGCAATATGAAACAACTTTTATTAGTCGATAGTTTTCACAATCAAAGATCCTTTTGGTCCATCGTCATCTACCAGGACCTCATAAATCGAATTATACTGTACTGTCTTTTTTCTAGTGAACAATGAAGTATATTCTGTTCTAGTAATTATTTATCAGTACGAATTATATCAGGGTAGGCTCGAGCCACTCGGTGGGGCTTGGGGACGTACACGAGCTGTTCACGAACGAACAAATGATACAATCCTAACGCGCATAGGAAAGACATCAACGCGCGTGGAAACACTCGCGCGCAGACCTCAAATGGAATTTAATTTCGAACATTAAATCATAATGCAACCTTTGAAAGCGAAAGAAGCATTTTAAAACATTCCCCTTTGGAATAGCCTTTTCCTTTACCTCAACTGTGAATCTCCTTCAAAGGAATTTCAACACGACATTAACATAAAGGATTACAAATCTCTTAAGGCCCGCATTTCATTAGGACGAATTCAAAACATATGGACGACACTTTGTATTCGCAATCCGTAATCTGTTAAAACACGTTTTTATTATTATTTTTTATAAATAAATACATTATTTAATAGCTTTCTTTAAATATTGATAATAATGTTATTCTGTCTGTAATACAAACAGTAAGAAAACAAGGAGTCAAAAGGAGACCTTATTTATTTATGTTATCTCTTTCATACTACTAAAAAAACTCGTATAAATTATCAAATTACTTTCAACAGCTGTCATTTATATAAAAATCATCTAGTAGATTACTACTTTCTTATACATAGTGGTTTGATATTTTTGTAAAAAAGAGGATATGTTCGATAAAAAAAAAATGTAATATTACTTTTGATTAATTGTTCATATTTTAGTTATTGTAATATCTAGCTGTTTGCGTTCCGAATAAAATAAAAAGTTGTCAAAAAAGCTATTAAATTAAAAGGTTACGTTTAGACGCCGCCGGATATTATAACGGCGACATCACACGTGCCTTTGAACACACGCATCGCTTTAAAGCGGAATAAAACATGTCATTAGCTGCATTATCGCTCCAATTTTCTTGAAACTTCGTGTAAACACTCTTCGACAAACTTAATTGGACCCGTATTTTAGCCTTATTCCAAAATTCGTTCCCTAAACAGGTTAAAAAAGTCAAAATTTGTAAAAAAAAATATTCTAATAGTACGGCTTGTTAACCTGAATTACGGTCCCATCTGGCAGAAAGCATGAAACTTAGCATACATGTAGCTTTTATATATGTGCTTCAATGTCGATATGGAAACACGCTGAGAAATGATTCCCCCCCCCCCCCCTTTTTCCCTCATTTTATCTCCCTCATTTTGGTTTTTTTCATTTTCTACAAAAACGGTAGGACTGATGAGTTTACTTTTCAAGAACCAAATAGTTGTCGATAAATTACCTACAAAATGATACTACATTTTATAGTGCTAAGATTAATATATTTCTATATACAGCCATCAACGTATTGTGAAATTTTAAAAACAGGCACACTTTTTTCTTCCTTACTTCATTTATAGGAAAACGACAAGAGTGATGATAAAATGGACTAAAGAAGTCAACTCCCTTATACACTAAGCTAAAAAATGACATTTATTTCATAGTCGTAAAGGCATTACTTCTAGAGTTACAGCTCACCGCGTCTGACTCAAGTACTCTTTTTTTTACTTTTTTAGAATACATCTTTCTGTTAACTTTGTTTAGCGTAGATTAGATTCAGATTTTCCAATTAGAAATAAAACAGTCCATGTATTAATCCAGGCCACAGTCTATTTACATGTAAAACTAGCTGTCTGCCCGCGGCTACGCTTGCGTTGTGTTTCGACATTTCCGTAGTAATTTTTAACTATCCCACTTTTTTCCGTGATTTTAAAGTATCCAACATGTTGACCGAGTATATAAGGTACCACCATGCAAAATTTCATTTCAATAGGTCTAACAGTTTTGGAGATAAGCCCGTAGAATGTACTGCGCCGTATGAGTTACTAAAGTTTTTTAACTATCCCACGGGAACTTTTTAATTTTCTGGGATTAAAAGTATCTAAGATGTTGACCGGGATATAAGGTACCACTATACAAAATTTCATTCAAATCGGTCGAATAGTTTCGGAGATTAGCCCGTACAAAGAGAAACAAAAAAAATCTATGAAATCTGTACATAGAAAAAAAATGCTATAAACCTATTCAAGGGGATGTAAGAAGCGATATAGTACATACCCAGATTTTTTTTAATATTTTTGTTTCTCTGTTTGTCTGTTTGTACGGGCTAATCTCCGAAACTATTCGACCGATTTGAATGAAATTTTGTATAGTGGTACCTTATATCCCGGTCAACATCTTAGATACTTTTAATCCCAGAAAATTAAAAAGTTCCCGTGGGATAGTTAAAAAACTTTAGTAACTCATACGGCGCAGTACATTCTACGGGCTTATCTCCAAAACTGTTAGACCTATTGAAATGAAATTTTGCATGGTGGTACCTTATATACTCGGTCAACATGTTGGATACTTTAAAATCACGGAAAAAAGTGGGATAGTTAAAAATTACTACGGAAATGTCGAAACACAACGCAAGCGTAGCCGCGGGCAGACAGCTAGTTTTACATGTAAATAGACTGTGGCCTGGATTAATACATGGACTGTTTTATTTCTAATTGGAAAATCTGAATCTAATCTACGCTAAACAAAGTTAACAGAAAGATGTATTCTAAAAAGGTAAAAAAAAGAGTACTTGAGTCAGACGCGGTGAGCTGTAACTCTAGAAGTAATGCCTTTACGACTATGAAATAAATGTCATTTTTTAGCTTAATGTATAAGGTAGTTGACTTCTTTAGTCCATTTTATCACCACTCTTGTCGTTTTCCTATAAATGAAGTAAGGAAGAAAAAAGTGTGCCTGTTTTTAAAATTTCACAATACGTTGATGGCTGTATATAGAAATATATTAATCTTAGCACTATAAAATGTAGTATCATTTTGTAGGTAATTTATCGACAACTAGTTGGTTCTTGAAAAGTAAACTCATCAGTCCTACCGTTTTTGTAGAAAATGAAAAAAACCAGAATGAGGGAGATAAAAGGGGGGGGAAAGGGGGGAAACAATAATTTATCGAAGTGTTTCCATATCGATATTGAAGCACATATATGACAGCTACATTCATGCCAAGTTTCGTACTTTCTGCCAGATGGGACCGATATCCTTATATTTTTTAGCTAGCAAGCCGTACTATAATGCGATATAATAACAATATGACTGTGTACACAAAATCTGCGACTTGATTAAAAATATATAACCCTATCTGTATAAAAAAACGTGAAAGAATAATGATGAAAGAAGCACAGGCGACTGCAGCACTGTAAGCTTTTTAAATTTTAATAGATGATTGTTCTTTTTTGCGCTATTACAGTCAAAGTTGGTCCTATACTAAAAGTTGATGATCGATAAAATTTAACTGTGTTTATGCAGTTAGTCACTAAAAATTAATAATAATGAGATGAAATATATAATATTGTTCAGGTAGGCTAGTGGTCCGCATAAATCGTCCGCATTGTGATTTTTTTCCGTTGGAATAAGAATTTTTACTTTTAATAAACCGGCCCCGACGACCATATCCTACGAATGGCCATTTCCCACGAACGTCCACATCCCTGAAAGACCACATCCTTCCCTGGACAATCGCGTTCCGCACATTCCGATAAATACGTTGAACAGCCACATCCCGATCAGTCGTTTAGGCGTGAAAGCGTTTGCGAGTTTCATATCATATTTATGAGAACATAAAGGATTTATGAGAATATTGAAAAACCACAAAGAAAGTATTTGCCTCTCAAACCGTCTCAAAAAATTTACAAATATTTATCATACTAACATAATAATATTATAAAGAGAAAAAAATTGTATTTTTGTGTGTGTGTGTGTGTGTGTGTGTGTGTGTGTGTGTATGTTTGTAATGAATAAAGTCAACAACTCATCATTATCATTAACAGCCTGCGGCAGTCCACTGCTGGACATAGGCCTCTCCCAAGGCGCGCCATTTGGCCCGATCTTCGGCCGCACGCATCCGCACCTGCTGAAAAATGTATCATTCCCACGGGAACTTCCACTGTTAACGCGGGCGGAGCCGCGGCGAAAAGCTAGTTTTTAATAAAAGCCCCACTTAAAAGAATAATAACTTGATTAATATACCGGTGTAGGTCACATAATATACATATTTCATTTCTGTGCTTTTCCACGGGATACTTTTAAAATATAAATGTAAAATTATCTCAAGCAACTAAAGTATTATCGTAAAGTCAAAAAATAAATAAATGTAAAATTAAATTAATAAATGGCATTAATATCCTCACACTTTTTTGAAGATCATATTATATTATGTCGTCTTGATCAAATTTTAGTGTTTTCAGAAGCTATTTAGGTGCGTTCGCAGATTTGTGTCTCGCTTAGCTAGGATTGCCAGACAATACTTGAAATTTTTGGACTAGTAGACCAGCAGTCCTTGAATATACACACGGAGACGTGATATCTGAAGCCTGTAAAGTACTATTATGTATTCTGTGCCTAACTTTACTGAAACTATACATTTTTGGACTGCACTTAAAAATTAATGAAATTTTATTATACTCTAATATTTTGTAATTAAAGCGCCATTCTTTAAAAAATAATAACTCGAAAAATAATAATAATTATTGTTATTATCTTTTAAAGGGGGGGGGGGCACCACTTAGCACCTGTAGGCCCCTTAAGAGTGGAATGACAAATAATTATTATATCAATGAAAAATCCCATATCGGAGTTTTAGTCTGTCGTCTGGCAACCGCGAGCGTAGGGCTGGCATCTTTGCTTTGAGCCTGAGAAAAAGGATCGCCGTGCTAATTTTCAAACTCTGTTTCGCACAGATAAGGATAGCGGGAGGTGTCTTTGATGTAGCCGCCGCCTCGCCCTCCGCCGCCCCCGCCGGCCCTCTGACTCCGGGATGAGAGCTTTCAATGAAAGGATTTTTTTCATCTTCTTTCCCTTTGTACTTAATTTAAATTTCGTTTATATCAATGCTCGGAGTTTCCTTTGGTGTGTTTTCTCTTTTACTTTGTCGCGTTTATCCTCTTCAATTTGTTATATTCGAGTTCGCTTTGTAATTAAATTTAGTGTTCCTAATCTCTTCGCTGTGAATCTGTTTTTTTTCTTTGATGGCTACCGGTGTAATTGCAATTTATAAATTAGGTGTCCCTTTGATTCGGAGCGCTTCGCGGAAAGAAGTATTGCCTAAGTAAGCTCCGGGATGTCTTTGTCCTGTCGCCGCTTTTGATATTTATTCTTGGAAATTTGCCTGGTATCTAGTACCCATGATAGTTCGAATATGACAAAGCGAGCTTACGATGAAAAATGAAACTATGTTGTCCATGCCTGAAATAATGCAAATTTTTCAGGTAAATTTTTGACGTTTACAGAACAACAAGTTTTTTTTAAATTGTCAATGACATAAACATATAACTACTAAAGGAGGATAAGATCCTTATCAGCCTTTAAGACTTTATCAGGACATGAGGGTGATGTTATAATTATAACTTAGAAATTTTTCTATTTATACTCTAAGTATAACTTATTTGCACGGGTTTCATAAGCGAAAATTTTAAATAGGTATGTTTTACGAATATCTTATTTTTGCCCTACGTTTTATACGTTACTAGCTTTCCGCCCCGCGGCTCCGCCCTCTTTAATTTTTTTTCCCGTGGGAATGACGTATTTTCCGACGGTAAAAGGTAGCCTATGTGTTATTCTGATGTATCACTACATAGTTTAAAACAAAGTCGCTTTCTCAGTCCCTATGTCCCTCCCTATGTCCCTTTGTACGCTTAAATCTTTAAAACTACGCAACGGATTTTGATGCGGTTTTTTTAATAGATTGAGTGATTCAAGAGGAAGGTTTATATCTATAATACATGCATAATATACTCAAGAATAACCCACAGTAACCATTTTCCCGTGCGGAGCCGGGGCGGGTCACTAGTAAGCTATATTATTGTAAAGTTTCATTAAAATCCATTCAGTAGTTTTGGCGTGATAGAGTAAGAAACATCCATCCATCCTCATTCCTCACAAACTTTCGCGTTTATAATGTTAGTAGGATCATGTGTACAGAGCGCGAAAACCTCGAAAAAAAGAGGGTTATGTTTATTAAAGCTTAAGTAGAAATAAGTGACCAACTGACACTGGGCCCGCGTGGTCGATTTGGCCTATTCACTTCACTCTGATTCAGAATGGTCTGCTCTAGTCGATTGCCGGTTGTTGTGCTTGTGATAGATATTGGTTATATAGTTTAGTTTTTCTACTTTGACTAGTTGCCTTCCTCTAATTGTATATTTCGTTTGCACTCCTTGTTACATTAATAAAATTGTATAAAATAATAATTTATAATTTTG
Organism: Teleiodes luculella; assembly: GCA_948473455.1. Taxonomy (NCBI): domain Eukaryota; kingdom Metazoa; phylum Arthropoda; class Insecta; order Lepidoptera; family Gelechiidae; genus Teleiodes; species Teleiodes luculella. The sequence continues at coordinate 2,908,966 of OX419595.1, read as the reverse complement.
TAAAAATATTTTCCGGCGAGTCGTTCACACAAGACAGCCAAATTGTGAACTCGCCTCGACGTCGAAAAGTGATTAGTAAAACCTTACTTCGAATAAAAACTTTTTGACTTTGACTTTGAGGCTCATCTCCTCGGTGGGGACACAAAGACATGGGCAGTAAACATAAAGAAAACACAAGCTGAACGCCCTCTTCCCCCCCCCCGTTTGAGCTGTAAGTTGTAACCCCGCGCGGCCAAGCCTCGAATTTCCTCGACAAAGACACCGGTTAAGTCTTTTTAGATTCCAACATCAAAGTCTATCAGAGCTCTTTGATCTCAAAGAGGTCATCAATATAAGGAAATTTGTTTTGATACTATATCGCTTTAGATGTAGTACCTGTTTCTGCATTAAATAATGCTGAGGAGTTCAGTACTATTCTTTAGTTTTAGAAATTCGTTTTTAATAGCGGTCATACATTTGCAAGAAGTAATGTTGCTAAACGTGTCATTTATTTTTTATTTATTTGATTGATAGTGTACACGACTGGTTAATTTGGATTCGATTTTATGAAGGTTTTAAGGTTCCTCCCTATTTAAAAAAATAAATTTTGATGTCATTTCAAATTATAGGACTGCTAATTTTGTTGCGTGTATGAAATCTCCCCAAGTATTTTTCTATTATTACTGTTAAAGTTTAGACTCAAAATTAAATTTACATATTACAGGTTTGCAATAATCTGTTTAATTCAAAACCTTAGTAAGAATTTTTTACTAGCTTTCCGCCGCGGCTCCGCCCGCGTCTACAGTTTTTCCCGGGGGAATGAGGCATTTCCCGCAGTAGCCTATGTTACTCAGGGTGAAAATAGCTTTCTAATTGTGAAATAATTTTTGAAATCTGCTTTTGAGTTTATTCTAAACATACACACACAAAAAAATACTAATATTTCCTCTATATAATATTAGTATGTTATCGGTCGGATATTGTGCACCCGTCTTAAAACAAAGCGTCTACCACCGCCGAGGACACACAAGCGTCGACTCTCACAAAACAGCCACTTTGCGGACTTGACTCTTTGCTGCTTTGACGTCACGCTGCGGTTCGCGTGCACTGAGTAACTGCCCATTAATACCACTCAAACATCTAGTGTCTATTCATTTCACGGAGTCCCTATAATGTACACAAATATGACAGGAGACGTCACCGCTACAATCTTCTAGGATGCGTTTTATTAGCCCGACTCTAATCACTTGATTAATTATGAACTCTATAATTAATGATGTAAGTAATGGTCAAAGAGATAACATTAAGCTTCTTTTTGGTGAGCAGTTTTATTTTTCACTTCGAAAACAAATACACTTAAAAACTAATAGCTAATAAATAACTAAGCACAGTATTTTGATCTGTTTGCTGAGTTTGTTCGGTGATTGTGAAGGCGGCTTCTAACAAAGAGTTTTCTTTAGATGTGTCTAGTAGTACGGCTTGTTAACCTGAATTACGGTCCCATCTGTCAGAAAGCATGAAACTTAGCATACATGTAGCTTTTATATATGTGCTTCAATGTCGATATGGAAACACGCTGAGAAATGATTACCCCCCCCTTTTCCCTCATTTTACCTCCCTCATTTTGGTTTTTTTCATTTTCTACAAAAACGGTAGGACTGATGAGTTTACTTTTCAAGAACCAAATAGTTGTCGATAAATTACCTACAAAATGATACTACATTTTATAGTGCTAAGATTAATATATTTCTATATACAGCCATCAACGTATTATGAAATTTTAAAAACAGGCACACTTTTTTCTTCCTTACTTCATTTATAGGAAAACGACAAGAGTGGTGATAAAATGGACTAAAGAAGTCAACTACCTTATACATTAAGCTAAAAAATGACATTTATTTCATAGTCGTAAAGGCATTACTTCTAGAGTTACAGCTCACCGCGTCTGACTCAAGTACTCTTTTTTTTACCTTTTTAGAATACATCTTTCTGTTAACTTTGTTTAGCGTAGATTAGATTCAGATTTTCCAATTAGAAATAAAACAGTCCATGTACTAATCCAGGCCACAGTCTATTTACATGTAAAACTAGCTGTCTGCCCGCGGCTACGCTTGCGTTGTGTTTCGACATTTCCGTATTAATTTTTAACTATCCCACTTTTTTCCGTGTTTTTAAGGTATCCAACATGTTGACCGAGTATATAAGGTACCACCATGCAAAATTTCGTTTCAATCGGTCTAACAGTTTCGGAGATAAGCCCGTAGAATATACTGCGCCGTATGAGTTACTAAAGTTTTTTAACTATCCCACGGGAACATTTTAATTTTCTGGGATTAAAAGTATCTAAGATGTTGACCGGGGATATAAGGTACCACTATACAAAATTTCATTCAAATCAGTCGAATAGTTTCGGAGATTAGCCCGTGCAAAGAAAAACAAAAAAAAACTATAAAATCTGTACATAGAAAAAAAATGCTATAAACCTATTCAAGGGGATGTAAGAAGCGATATAGTACATACCCAGATTTTTTTAAAATATTTTTGTTTCTCTGTTTGTCTGTTTGTACGGGCTAATATCCGAAACTATTCGACCGATTTCAATGAAATTTTGTATAGTGGTACCTTATATCCCGGTCAACATCTTAGATACTTTTAATCCCAGAAAATTAAAAAGTTCCCATGGGATAGTTAAAAAACTTTAGTAACTCATACGGCGCAGTACATTCTATGGGCTTATCTCCGAAACTGTTAGACCGATTGAAATGAAATTTTGCATGGTGGTACCTTATATACTCGGTCAACATTTTGGATACTTTAAAAACACGGTAAAAAGTGGGATAGTTAAAAATTAATACGGAAATGTCGAAACACAACGCAAGCGTAGCCGCGGGCAGAAAGCTAGTTTTACATGTAAATAGACTGTGGCCTGGATTAGTACATGGACTGTTTTATTTCTAATTGGAAAATCTGAATCTCATCTACGCTAAACAAAGTTAACAGAAAGATGTATTCTAAAAAGGTAAAAAAAAGAGTACTTGAGTCAGACGCGGTGAGCTGTAACTCTAGAAGTAATGCCTTTACGACTATGAAGTAAATGTCATTTTTTAGCTTAATGTATAAGGTAGTTGACTTCTTTAGTCCATTTTATCACCACTCTTGTCGTTTTCCTATAAATGAAGTAAGGAAGAAAAAAGTGTGCCTGTTTTTAAAATTTCATAAAACGTTGATGGCTGTATATAGAAATATATTAATCTTAGCACTATAAAATGTAGTATCGTTTTGTAGGCAATTTATCGACGATGATTTGATCTCTGAAAAGTAAACTCCTCAGACGTACTGTTTTAGTATAAAATTCAAAAAACCAGAATGAGGGAGATAAAAGGGGGGGGAAAGGGGGGAAACAATAATTTATCGAAGTGTTTCCATATCGATATTGAAGCACATTAATGACAGCTACATTCATGCCAAGTTTCGTACTTTCTGCCAGATGGGACCGATATCCTTATATTTTTTAGCTAACAAGCCGTACTATAGTCTTAACTTCATGACTTTATTCCAGGATACCTTCATTATTCAACACTAAACTCCGAAGAGACAATATCCATCTAGTATTTTTTGTAATATTGAGAGAACAGTGCTTGCTTATCGTGTGCGTTTCGAGGTTAACCTACCTCACCTCGTTTGTGACTGAGCAATTTTACTTGGTTATTATTTGTGCATGGTTTCTTAAAAAGTTTGAATGACGGTTTAGAGTTAGCGTATCGGAAGCCATCAAAGTTGACCTGCAAATTAAACGCAGCAGCCACGAACAGCTGGGCGGCTGCGACCGCTGCGGTCCCCGGTTCGACACAGGCGCCGCCACTTTGTCCCTCTTGCTGCTTTGACTCCGACCCCCTCCCCCCCCCACGGCCCACTAATTGCACTCCGGCCCAGCCAGGACTACATTAGTTCCATATTGATTGCCTCAGACAAACGGATAATCAATTTCCAATCCCTCTGCGCCTAATATCTCTCTAATTCTCAGAAATTGTTACTTTCAACTCGTATTAGGACATGGTAATATAATTTGCGGTTTTCGTTTGACGCACTAATACCTTTAAAGGACTCCCTTTGAGAGTAACATTAAAGAAAATATTAAAATCTCGAGAACCTTTCAGCGTCAACAAAACACTCGAAGAGTCAATTTTTTCACATAATTGTATTACTTACAGTTTAATTAGCGCAGCTTTCATCGGCGCCGCTTTGAGATTGTGAACGTTTCAAATAGATTTCACGAGAAGCACTTTCAAAGAGAGCACCCCTAATAAGTACTGAAGAGTCCTCGCACGTGTTTATCAAAGACAGCCTTTCGTTACTCACCGTCTGAATGGCCTCAAAAGAAACTCGTGTAAAATGCTCCACAAAGTGCCGTATCAAAGGAAAGGCGGGCGCAAATATCTGTTTCGTAAACTAGTAAAAACGGAGCGCTCAAAGGTACTGCGTATACTCGCGGCAAATTAGGCGGAGTTAAATACGAGCTCCGCTCACAAATGTATAACTTGAGAGTGAGTCGCTCATTATTTATGTAAGTCGGCGTAATCGTCAAACGGCTCCCTGGAGTTTTATATCGCGTCGCCGGCCCATGTCCCATATCTGGGCAGGCCCCATGCGTCGCGTCGCCCGCGCCGCCCGTGTCGCGCGCCGCGATAGCCCGCTCGCCGCTCGCGTCTACGCTTCATATGTGTATCCATTTAATGCTCAATTCCCATATAATTTAACTTTGCGATCAAAGCGAAATTTTGCAAAGAGCTTCCCGACGGCGGCGGGCCGGGGGCGGGTGCGAGCGGGACGCCGCCATCGGAGTTCTCGAGATCAAATGCTGGGCCAAATTAGTCACTCTCCGTCTCTCTATCTCAAAGCCGATCCGTAGCAAAGTTTGCGCGAAGATGACATCAAAAGGAAACCACACACAGGGGTGGCGGGAGGCGTCGCCCCCGGCCCCATACTTAAATCTGCCGTGTCTCGCTGTCTTATTGACACGCGACTGACGACTTGCGAGTCGCCGCTGCCGCTGCCTGCCCGAAGCGCGCCTGTTCCTCGCTCCACTTTGCCAGGACTTATTTAGTTAATTAATACGGAATGTCCTATCAAGTTGGCAACTCCCACACACAAGGCTGTGTACGCTCACGGCTCAACTGTAAGGAAACTTTAATCGCATGGGTATGTTTGGACTAATGTACGTACGTATTAGATACACTCGCCACATTGCTATTCCCTTTAATTAAGGTGCTTTGACGGACTTGCGAGTGGTTTAGGGAATAACAATTTTCGCTAATGGGTAGAGGCAGGTTTGAGGAGGATTACAGTAATTTTAGCTCTTGGATGTATTCACAGAATTGGGTAATCAAACCTCGATGACATCAAATAAAGGGCTCAATGAATCTCTTTAGCCAAATAATTTGTTTTGCTCGACATAAAATGATTTACCGAAATTAGAAAATATTTTCAATACAAAGTTATAGTTATTTTATTATAAATGTTAATATATCAACGTCTGATCTTAGATACTCATAAATAATTACTCTAGCAAGACCAGGGCGCTAAGCGCTCTAGATCTAGACTAGACTATTAACTCATGTCTTCTTAATAATAGGCACAATAGTTAACTTCTCTCACAACCTTTCAATTGTTTTTTCGTAAAATCGTGCCCATGCCACTTTCACCGCGAAATAAACAAACGCGCAAAAAATCTAAAATCTTGCACTTGAATACGTGGCGGGAATCGAATTGTATCTACGTCGCGTAATAAGCAAATATGTCTATGTCGTTATCGAAAAGCAAGATATTTTTAAACAGGCCAACCCCGAACCCTAAAGGGGTGGTGTAGCAATATTCGTAGAAATTTTAAAACTCCTGAGTGCTGATGTAAATAAAATTAAAAGAGATGAAAGCGCTCCAGTTAGGTTCCCCGAAGTTCCGAAGTGATGCCTTAGAAACGAGTTCCAACTTCGCAACTTGGATGTTTCGACACAAAGCCACAAATTGTTTTCTTATTTCTGAGTATTTGTGTTAGTTATACAGCTTTGTTTATTAATTTTCGGTTACATGCTCCAAGAGTTATATAAACGATATGAACAAAGCCAAAATTTTCTTGGTACCTACTGGTACGCATATACTTTTGTTTTTATTATTTTGAATAATCTTGTCTTAATTTATGATAATTGCGTATTTGTGTATTTGATTAGAAACAATATCTTCGAATTAGCATTATTTTCCCTGATCACTCGTCAATTCTCGTGGTACCGTGTTAATAGTATTCTAGTCAACAAACTTAATCAAAACAGTATAAGGAACCGAAGAATTTGTGTGTGGAATGGAATGAGGTGAAACTGCGCGGGGCAGAGGGAGGGGGCAGCATTGTGCGCCGGAGTTTACGAGGATCGTTCCTGGAAACGGCGCGGACGCCTACCTAACCGCCGTTTTTATACGAGCTTAAAGCTCGCTGCCCACAGGCGCGGGAAGCTTAAGGTATGGGAGTTTATATGCAAGCTGTAGGACAGGTTGTGCTCGATTTATATGTTAAATGTTACATATAAACTCCCACGCCGGTGCAGATCGCGCTGCTATCCGCGTCGTCTGTGGGCTCCAACCTTTACCGACGTTTTTATACGAGCTTCACGGTACAGCCAAACACGCCGAGAGCTTTGCCCGATAAATCTTACCGTCCTTGCGGGAAAGGCTGTTATTGCTTTGCTCGTGTTAATGGGTGTCTGTGAGATTACTGTCTTACTGGAATTCATGTTTCATCTGTTCCATGGCGAAGTGCTTCAATTTCTATAAAAGTTGTCTTGAATTTATACGGTTGTATTGCTATCAATTTTCATTTAAATTCTACACAAAACCTGTCATTCCCGTTCAAGGTACGACAATAACGGGTGCTACTTAAGATTAATCTATACCAAGTGGCTTATTTAACTTAAAATATTATGCATCATACATTTTTTGCAACTTTTCGAAAGCCGGCCATTTTATTAACAGTTCGTCATAGCCAGAAGTGTTTGCCTTTTACTGTGCTTTTAATTAAGCGATTTAGAGTTTTAAATGAACTTGTATTTTGCAATGATAATTTGAGAATAATCTTTTAAAAACATTATCTGTGATCGCGCCTCGCGGCAATACTTCACGCACGCTCTCACTGTCACGCGCAGTATCTGCCGCGATCCATCATCCTCGCGTTTCATATTCTGCGCCCGCGCTGCCATCATTCAACTTTTTGTCCTCTATTACTCCTGTAATGTGATTATAATTCTCACATTTACCCTTACCGCCTTTGCAAACAAATCTCAAACCTTTCATATCTTCCTTCAAGGTATAGTTTTCTGTCTCCTTCTATTTGTTCCTGTGTAAGCCTTGAATTTGCTTTAAATGGATCTTCGTTGAAGTTGAAAGCTTAAATGTAGAGGTGTAGGGTATGAAATATGTTGTTCGTGGTGGTTCGCATCGGCTCCGTTGACGCAGGACCGGTTCGGGCAGGAATGCCGGCGCGAGCGGCTTTTTGCCTTAAACTAGAGCTGTAGTGAGGGAAAGCAAACATATTCGTTACTTTTGGCATCCTTGATGTCTAACATTATCTGTTATTTTAGAAGTACCTATTTTTGTCCACGTTTAGTTTCAATAGTAGCAGTAGGTTCCAATTCGTGATTTAGTAATGTTTGGTTGGGTTAGATTTCATCTTTCTGATGTAGGATTTAGATTTGATCACAAGTTTTAATTGAACATTTTGTTTATTTACTTATTTTGATCTACATTTTTCTTATTCCTCCTGAGTCTAAGTAGGTACCAGATATTTCGTTTATGGCAAAAGCTTTTCAACTTTTTGTTCAAGTCATGTCATGAATATTTCAAAGCTACAAATGGAGAATCTTGATTTGGGAATGATGGCATTAGCGAACGAACCATAATATCTGAGCAGATAGTCACTAAGTGTTATAAATCCGAATTCGTGGTCTTGTATCCTAAAGGGTAAACCTTTAGTTTATCTAATGTACTCTATTCCTTTTGGCAACAACCTTTCATATGTGATTCTAACTTAGAGTGTAGGTGTGGTATGGTTCCCCATAAAATGGACCATCTCATTAGCTGCCCATCTTGTCCTGTCACCTGCACGCGGGAGGACTTGATGAAGGCTACTGACGACGCTATTCGTGTGGCTGGTTTTTGGGCCGAAACTGTCTGAGTTTGCTGTCGACTCGAAAAGAAGAACGCAACAACCTTGCCTTTTGTAAAGCCTTTAGATCGTGACGGTTTATATTCCCGACTAGCAGCCCGGACATCACTAGGTGCGCGCGCGCAGCCCACGCAGGCGGCTCCGAGGACCGCCGCCGCCGGCGCCAGCGCACCGCTTCCCGCCGATAAAGGGCGCCCCGTCCATATTTGCCGTAATGCTACACCCAGAGTACCCAGAATTTGTCCCAAAACCATGACTCACTGCTGATTGAGGCCCTCTGTCTACAACCTTTGTTGCTAACTTACAGTACTCATATAGTATGATTATGAAGCTTCAAATATTTCTTTTTATTATACAAAGTAGAGTCGGATTGTAGATACCTACTACATATTATTTTCTTCTGTGGTAGAGCTTTATTTTATTCCGTACTGCAATGGACTGCAATAAACTTTTAAATCTATTTACTGGTGGTAGTGTCAACGTTGTTAGGTAGGTGCTGAAATTTTACAATAAATGTTTTCTGACATGTTTTTTTGTCGCAGCCCGATTTTCTCAATCATAATAATTTGTCAAGGTAGACAATTGTACGCCGATTAATAGTTGTAAGCAAGCTGCTAATACCTATACCTCTCACGTCGCTTCAACAACTATTTTACTAGACTGCGAATTTAGTCATATTATTATGGTTATTATGTGACTTAACTGCGGTCGCCTCAACCCATGAGTCGGCATACAATATTGTTTAGACAAATAAAGATCTGACGGTTGCTACTATTGGGCTTTTGTAATACTAGGGTTACACGCTCGGTCTGGCGTTAGACGGTTAGACGATAATTCTGTCGTCATTCTGAGCAGACTGATGGACTGAACTGACGACGCCAGACTGAGCGTGTAACCCTTGTCTAAGATATTCCCGTAAGCGTAGCAGTACTAGACAATACTTGAGTGTTGTACTAGCATTGCAATTGGATGCGGCGAGTGGACGCTTGGAGGGCATCGCAAACAGTGAGAGAGATGATCCGCTTTAGCTGATTGTGGCTCCATCTGTTTGTCTGCACCACCACTATTATTATAGAACTAATAATTACCATAATGACGCTATTAATTAATCGTATTGATGTTTGGCAAAAAATATTTACTCTCATATTTTGTACATGTTTTTTTATACCCCCGGCTCCGCACGGGAAAATGGTTATTGTGGATTATCCTTAAGTATAATAAGCATGTATTATACATATAAACCTTCCTCTTGAATCACTCTATCTATTAAAAAGTTAAGTTTTAAAGATTTAAGCATACATAGGGATATAGAGACAGAGAAAGCGACTTCGTTTTATACTATGTAGTGATAGAAGTTAATGTTTGTTGTTATGATTCGAGAGGTCGGTCATCAATCTCAACAATAGAAATAAATAATAATAATAATATGTAACTAATTGCTTCGGCCTTGGGCAGTAGTATTCCTTGACTTGCATTTTTTTGCGACAATTGATATTAAATTGCTGTATTTAATTAATGACTGAGTTATTATGTTATTGCTCAGTAGTAACCAGTAACATTAGTAGTAGCTTGACTGATATTGTTACATTTCATTAAATGGTATCACTTTATGTTTTGTGTTTTTTTATTGTATAAAAGAATATTGATTTTATCTTTCTATTGTTCCAGGATGATAAACTCCTCACATCGGGCACCGTTCAGCTAATTTTGACGGTGAGTTCTTCCCGAAGTATAAGAAAGGAAAAAAATTAAATGTTCACAAAAAAAAAACCGGCCAAGTGCGAGTCGGACTCGCGCACCGAGGGTTCCGTACAAACCTGCAAGGTTTACAAAGTTCTTTCATTACGACAATCGAGTCATAACTATGGTAATCTTATTGCAAAATGAAATTCATAACATTACAATGGGGAAAGATGGAGGAGCATAAATTTAAGACAAAGATCTCTTTATCGTTTAAGTAACTAAGTACTAAGTAAGTATTTCAACTTGATAGCTCTACGCGTTCATGAGGAAAAAAGTAATAAGTTTATATTTATTAAAAAATATATATTTTGTAATGTAACTAAAAATTTAAGGTTTTCGGAATTTTTCCTTTATGTGTGCTATAAAACGTTGCTTCATGCCAAATTTCAAGATTCTAGGTCGACTGGAAGTACCCTTTAGGTTTTGATTCCCTTGCGAGTACTTGCGAGTTTCAAAATATGCAGCTTAAATTGCTGTTTCTTTTGATTGCGTTGACATAGAAGTTTGATTTTGTTACAGCTTAAAGGTATTATAGACCTGAGTATTTGGTATGAATTTCAATTTAATACCTCTACGCGTTTATGAGGAAATGGGTAGTAAGGTTAAAATTATTAAAAAAATATATATTATGTGATGTAACTAAAAATTTATGGATTTCGTAATTTTTCCTTTATCTATGCTATAAGACGTTGCTTCGTACCAAATTTCAAGATTCTGAGTTCACGGGAAGCACCCTGTAGGTTTTGATTCCCTTGCAAGTGTCGAAAATTTGCGGCATAAACGGCTGTATCTTTTGATTGCGTTGGCTTAGAAGTTTGATTTTTTCACAGCTTCAAGGGACAGTAGACCTGAGTAATTGATATAAATTTCAGCTTCATACCTCCACGCGTTCCTGAGAAAAAGGGTCTTGACAGACGGACAGACGGACAACAAAGTGATCCTATAAGGGTTCCGTTTTTTCCTTTTGAGGTACGGAACCCTAAAAAGGTTTGCGCTCCAAAGTTTAGGTTAGGTTTTGTATTTGTGGTGAGAATTTAAATACTAGCCTATAAGAAATATATATCATGCTCCTCTACAAAACAATGACAGGGTAAAATTATAATAAGTAGTTTTTTTACGAGGTTCTAACATTATTTTGTGAATGAAGCATTACAAAACGTGACACTTTTCTTTATTGGAAATATAAAAATGAATCGCAAAATGTGTTGGTAAGCGCATAACTCAACAATTTTCCCAATTCTTTTTTTTTTAATGTTCGTTGAAGTCCAAGGATGGTTCATACGGAGAGAAATTTTAAAAAAGGGGAAAATAAATTAACGCGGGCGGTGCCGCGGGGCGGAAAGCTAGTTGAAAATAAAACCATCCTTATAATTAAATTTAATAATCACAATAACTGAATAATTTTGGTTCCTATACTTTGAAGAGTACAGTTCGCGCGCGAGTTGAATGCCGAGTGAGTTTCAAGAGCTCTTGTTATAGAGAGTATAATCAGTTTTATTTAAAAAACTATAGTATTGCTATAAACTCAAAATGAAGTGAAACTCACTCGGCATTCAACTCGCGCGCGAACTGTATATTTTATTTCTAGCTATTATTAGTATAGAATTTTCCGAAAAGGGAGTCGAAATCAGCAGGAAGTTATTTCCAATTTATTTGTGCACTAATCTGCCGACTCGACATTCCCATTGTGGATAATCGTTAAGAAATAATAACGGTTACCGCTAGTTATTGCGTTCCAGTTGCTTTTCGATATTTTCCTCTTGTGCTGAGTACGAGGTTTGAGTCGAATAATGTCCTAATTCTGTACTAAGTTCGTTTTTATTGTCCTATCTATAATACCTAATAATTGTTTATGTCCAACAGTGGACGGCTTGACGTGATAAAGCAGATTAATGTACCTATATCTCAAAAGATTCGCCTGTTTATAACTTGTAGTTTAAAATAAAGATGTATTTAGTTGTTTTAGTATCATTAATATACTTCATAAAAGTTATTTGATAAAGTCATATGAAATCTTAAATAATGTTTACTTCTCATACTTACTTCGGCCGCAGATGACAAACATTTTATATAAAGTGCATTTTCGAATTTCAATAATGAAATTTGATCTCCCTTCAGATTTAGCCATCGACACCACGACGAGAAGAAGTAGGTAGTGGTTTCCTTTCATGGTCTTGTATTTTTTATATTATAGCTTTCCGATGCGGCTCCACCCGCGTTAACAAGTTTTCCCGTGAGAATGAGGCATTTTCCAGCGGTAAAAGGTTACTCAACATTAATGTAATAAGAAATCATTTTTGAAATCGGCACAGTAGTTTTTGAGTTAATTAATTAAAAATATACACACACACAAAATTACAAATCTTTCCTCTTTATAATATTAGTATGATAATTTTGATAAAATTAGGTTGCATTTTGTAAACCGTAAAAGCTGCATTAAGTTGACAAAGAGTTGGCTAACTAAAAGCCTTCATCACCATTCCCCGGGACAGAACATCGAAAAAAATCCAAATTTAATTAAAACACCAACCAAATTGCTTTTCGACTTTAATCCGTTCAAATTTCATAATCTCGTTAGTTCCACGCGTTTAGCCTCAAAAGGGTAACTGTAAAACCTGGGGAAAGCTTGAAAAGGCAATTTTTATATGAAACCCTGTTTAAAGCCCTATTCACATGAGAGGCTGTGCAGGAATTGAGTGACATTATGGGCATAATACCCCCTCCCGTGAAAGCTGAGTGGCGCATGCTAGGATAGGCGCAGGAGAGGTCCTGAACCTGATGCTGAAAATATTGCGAGCAAAATGGATTGCTTGGACGCCGAGAACTTTATTCAACCTTTTGCTGTACTTTTCGTGAAGAATTAAAAACAAAATGTTTTTATTTTAAAGTTTGTAATAGAAATGCAAGAAATATTATTTTAGGTCACTCAGTCTTGCCTCAGTCATGAACTCATGAGGTAAGTCAAAGTCAAAGTCAAATAGTGTTTATTCAAAGTAAGATTTCACAAATCATTTTTTGACGTCAGGGCGGGTTCACAATTTGGCTGTCTTCTGTGGAGAAGAACCCGCCGGAAGAAACTCCACAGGCGTTGCATCTTTTCAAAATATTTTTACATAGGTAATTATTATTTTATACAATTTGATTAATATAACAAAGAGTGCAGCCGAAATATGAAATTAAAGGAAGGCAACCAGTCAAAGTAGAAAAACTAAACTATACAAACAATAAAACAATCGGCAATCGACTAGAGCAGACCAGTCCCCCCAAGCAGCACCACGTTCACGGGTTTGACGTATGGGACAGCCATCGCCGGGCTCAACCATATTAGAGGGAACCCAACGACCCGGCCCACACGCCACCGCAAGTCAGGACACTTTAGTGAGCATGAATACTCAGTCAGCCAGATGTTATCACGACAATCTAATTAATGGCTTCCCAATTGCATAGTCGACCGCACTACAATGTTGCACAATTACGTAGGTTTTTACAAACAAATTTTAGTAATAATATTACCTTAGATTAAGCACAGCGTTTCTCGTGTCGAGCTGAAGTCTCTACACACCAAGCTTTCTTATCATTCAAATATTCATCCAATCCATAGTACGCATTCTTACATAGATGCCGTTTCACGTGGCATTTAAACCTTTTTTCTGGAAGATTTACAATATCATCAGGTATTTTATTATAGTAGCGTACACAGAGCCCCACGAAAGAAGTACTGACTTTAGCCAATCTATAGTTATCACGAGCTAGTTTATTTCCATTTCTAGTATTACGTTTGTGAATATCAGAATTCTTTTTAAATTCGTGGATATTTTTCCTAACGTACATAATATTTGCATAAATATATTGGCACGGAACTGTCAAGATGTCTATTTCTTTAAACAGTTCTCTAAGTGATTCCCGACAGCGAAGTTGGTATATTGCCCTAATGGCTCTTTTCTGCAAAATAAAAACTGTGTTAATATCGGATGCCCTGCCCCACATTAAGATACCATAAGACATTATACTATGAAAGTAACTGAAATAAACCAACCTAGCTGTTGCTATGTCTGATAACTGTCTGATTTTCCTCACTGCATACGCAGCCGAGCTAAGCCTCCCCGACAGAGAAGATATATGAGGACTCCATTGTAGTTTAGCGTCAATAGTTATACCTAAGAAGACTGTACTGTCTACCAGATCAAGCCGTTCATTATTTAACACAATGTCACCCCTACAGCTGTTCACATTTGGTAAAGTAAATTTGATGCACTTAGTCTTCTTTGCGTTTAATACCAGGTTGTTAGCAGTAAACCAGTTATGAACCTGTTGAAGAGTGCTATTTATTTCATTATATTGAGGTGATCTTCGGTTTAGTTTAAAAATAAGAGAAGTGTCATCCGCAAATAATACAATGTTCGACAAATTTTGAACTACGCATGGCAAATCATTAATATATACTAAGAATAAAAAAGGTCCTAATATGGAACCTTGCGGCACACCCATTTTTACTAAGGATCCCTTGGATTTCATTTCATTTATTTGTACCTTTTGAATCCTGCCCTCTAAGTAGGACTGAACTAGTTTAAGTGCACTATTTCTGACCCCATAATGTTTTAATTTGAGCAATAGGGTTTCATGTTGAACACAATCAAATGCTTTTGAAAGGTCACAGAAGACACCTATGCAATCGTAAGAATCTTCCCATGCGTCAAAGATATGCTTTATGAGTGCAACACTTGCGTCCGTGGTAGAACGTCCCTTTGTAAATCCGAATTGCTGTTTGTGCAGTAAGCAATGTTTTTTAAAATGAGACAGCAATTGGTTAAGTATGATTTTTTCAAATACTTTACTAAGGACTGGTAGAATAGATACCGGTCTAAAATTACTAGGATCGCTCTTATCACCTGTTTTGAACAAGGGTATTACTTTACTATATTTCATTAAATCTGGGAAGACCCCTTCATCTACACATGTGTTAAAGATGGAGGCAAGATAAGGCGCCAGCGTGTCAATTACTTTACTACAAGCCTTAACAGACATTCCCCATATATCTTCCGTACCCTTTACTTTAATTTCCTTAAATGCTTTAATAATAGTGTTTGCATTTACATGTTTGAATTTAAATTCATCTGTACAGGTTTTTACATGGTTTTCAAGTATTGAAGCAGAGACAAGAGGTGAAGAATTTAGCAGTTCTGTTGTTTTTATTGGAATATTAGTAAAGAAATTCTCAAATTCTTGTGCTACCTCAATGTTAGAATTAACAGGCCCTTTATCTGAATTTAAAACCAAGTCATTATCGCGTTGTTTAGTTTTTCCTGTTTCGCTGTTAATAATATTCCAAACTGTCTTTATTTTATTGTCAGAACTTTTAATCTTATTACTTATATAATTCGCTTTAGCGGTTAAACAGACTCTCTTAAAAGTTTTTGAATACATCCTAACATAATTATTTAATCTGTCACAATTTGTGTAGCTTTTCATTTCATATAGCTCAAACAATTTATCTCTACTTTTCCTAATACCAGGAGTTGCCCAATCACTAAATTTAAATGACTTGCCAACGCTTTTATTTTGAATTTGGAATATTTTGTTATATTCATCAGACACCACGGAGAAAAAAATTGCATATATCTCATTAGGATTACTAAAATCGCAATCGATATTAGGCAATTTTTCAGTCAAAACTGAATTGAATTTTTCGACACGACCAGTAGTAATCGGTCTAGTTTTAATTTCAATTTTTACATTAGATTTAATGGCGGGAAAGTCTACTTCTTGACCTGTGTGGTCAGATGGTAATGAATTTATAATTGACTTACTAGAATATTTACAGCTACAGAAAAAAATATCGACACAGGTGGATGAAGTTGATGTCACTCTGGTCGGTTCTAGAAATACATAATCTAAATTAAAAGACCGAAATAAACTCAATATTCTATTTGTGTAATTATCCGAGATCAAAATATCTACATTAAAATCCCCACACACAATTACTTGTTTTGTACTTCGGGAAATGATTTTTAAAATGTCCTCTACCACAGATTCAAAAATATTAAAGTTTTGACTACATGGCGGCCTGTACACGCACACTACAATATGATCATCCAGCTCGACACAAGATACCTCTACCTTTCGCTCAACCGTAAGACCCACAATGTCTTTACGATCTTTAAATCTGATATTTTTACGTAATAATATTAAAGAGCCACCTCCCACAATATGATTTTTATTTGCCTTTCGGCTGAACGAACTGGCAACATAATAATTATTAAAATTAATAAACATGTTACATTCTGAGAACCAGTGCTCGGTTATACACACTACATCATATTTATGTTTTTCTAAAAATAGTTCAAAAACTAAAGACTTGCTGGAGAAACTTTGAATGTTTTGATGAAAAACCTTTAAACGACTACGCTTCCCCTTTGTCTGTTTTATTTCTAGCTCCCTGCAAGAAAATCTCTGCTCAGCTCTATTGCTAGCAATATTTACAATTAGATTTTCCTTTGTCGAATTTAACAGTTTAAAGAATCGTTATTAGTACTTGTACTAATTGTGATCAAAGATGACTGCGTCATATTTCCTACGACGGAGTTCTGTATATGAAAGGCTAACAAATTAGCTATATGTCGTTTAAATTTCCTAGACAGGTACATAGTATCCCGAGTCAAAGTAAAGTTATGTATAAATTTATTTATGTCAAACAATACAATAACATCGCTATGATGATGTGTCAGCTGATAAAGATATGAATTTATATTGTAAATGCAACTATTATGTTCACTTGACAAGTTTGAACAGTATGGGAAAGTGCTGACTATAAATTTACATTTTAAGGTTTTATTTAGATTAACCATTTGTTTTATACCAGAGTTTAACATATATCTAGATACTCCTATATGACTTCCTACCATAATAATGACAGTTGTATTCTCATCAAAGTTTTGCTGACTTACTTTTTCTATGATGTCACTGTAACTTGCATTTGGATAGCAGATATTAACTACTTGTTCTGTTAGACAGTTATATAACAAGGGTCCTAAGCCTACTCCTACTTTATCTGAGAAAATAATAGTTTTCTTGGGAGGAGAGTTGGCCACTACACTACGACGAAGTGGAGAGGGGGAGACCTGATATTCCTGACCAGTAGTAGTAAAGGCCGGCTGGGGCAGCGGCGAGTGCGGCGGGTGCCGCGTGGGAGATGGCAGCACGGTCGCAGAGTGGGCAGGTGTTGGTGCCAGCTCCGCCGTCACAGCCGGACGAGTCATCGGAGTTCCCCTCCCACCTCTCCCCCGCCTTCCACGGCGCCCTCGCCGCGCTTTAGGGACCGGCGGCGCGCTTGCATCAGACTGGCTGGATGTGGTGGCTGGATCTGGGCGCGCGGAAGACTCAGGCGCTCCAGCTGTACTGACGTCATCTGCTAGGGTAGGAGGTGCGGGCGGCGGCGCGGGCGCGGTCGCGGTCGCCGTCGCCGTTGCGGTCGCTGGCGAGCTGTCATCTGTGTCGTCGGCCAATGAACCTTCGGGTGGCGTGCAGCTGTAGAGAGGCTGCGCGTCTTCCGAAATCAAGCTATCGTCGTTGGCCGAGCCCAAGACTGTTTTAAGCTCATTGTTGTCCAGCAGAGAACCTAACAGCCCAGTATTCTCCTGTTGTAGTTGAAGTAACTCTGACGTCACAGTAGTGAGATCGTTAAGGCTCGACTCACTTTCCTTATATCTAGATATTGCTTCTGCTAGTTGAATCCGCAGCTCTTCCACCTCAGCTTGAGCATTGGTGAATACAGAATAAATTGCATTAAAATTATGCTTGAGCTTCTTGTTTTGTTGATGTAAAGAGATTAGTTTACCTCTCTTAGGTTTCTGCTTTTGTGATAATTTTAATAGTTTTAAGTTTTTCCTGGATTTTTTGAAAAATAAATTTAATTTACAATATTTCTTTATTCTTTTAATCCTTGTCATTTTCCCATACTTAGTGCTAGTATTTTGTGCCTCTAACTCATCATGTAAGGAGATCACATGTAATAACTGAGTGTTTTCTTTCTCCATATACAGTTCATCAAGTTGATTCCGTGCTTCCCTGAGCTGACCTTCAAGGAATTTCTCACGTTCTTGAGTAGAGGCAAGGTCATTGTGCAGGTCATTGATTGATTCAGCCTGTCTTTCAAGTTGACATATTTCAGCTTGTGCCTCATCATTAGAAACCCGCAGTGTTGACACGCTCTTTGTAAGCTGAGCATTCTTTGCCTCTAAGCGCTTGATCTCAGCTTCCTTACTATTAAGCTCTGACAGCAGCTTGGTGTTAACGTCTTCTGCCTCGGTTAAGCTTTTCTGAAGTTTTGTAAGTTTCTGTTCGGCATGCTTACTGCGGGTCATCATGTTGATCAACTGAAATATAAATTAAAAGTCAGTAGGTCAACTGTATAATATAATATTATTATTACTTTATTATAATTAATATTACTCTTTTTTTTATTTTTTTATTTTAAGTGGGTAAGTGCTAGTAGTTTAAATAAAGGGGAAGAGATAAAATAAGTACCTAACTAAACCATACTCCTATTCAATACCTAGTTTTTTATAGTGTTAAAACTAATGTTAATCAAATAAAAAATTTACTGTAAGCTAAATGGAGTAACAGATACAATCAATTACCTATTCAAGTTGCGCTATTATGTGTATGTGTGTAGCTAGGTACCTACCTATATAGTGTAGGTAGGTCCTAGGTTGGCACTTGATTAGTTCAAAATGTATTTGCAATGTTGAGAGTGTAAATCAAACTAAATGTGCATGTAAAACTCTGTGATAGGTGCCTTCTAAATTAATTGACTAAATTGTATCTACTTATTGAAATGAGACTACCTACTCAGAGCTATTATTAGTACAAACAACCAAGTGATTATTTTTACAGCTTTTACTGTTGTTGTTTGATTTATGGTGATGTGTATCGAGTCTAGTACTTTATGTCTCTAAAGTAAGTATCTAAATGTATAAAAACCTCTGATTTAGTCTATAATTTCAATTGTACATTACGTTAATCAAAAGTAATAAATAAACAAAAGATAAGCGTTGTGTGGTAAATTCCTTATCACGAATTTAGTGTAAAATACTAGAACAGTTGCAAAAGAAAACAATACTCCCCAGTTTTATCCGATGATTATTCAAACAGAATCCGTCCGTTGACAGGTAGGTTGTTCGTTGTCACACCGATGATGCCTTCCTTCACTTGTTATGATGATAATAACACTTTATTTCCATTTAGTGGTCGTTGAAGATGATAATAGTGAATATTAATAATAATTTATTTGGTTCTAAACAATTAAAATTAATTAAAAACTAGCACAGCTGTTTTTAGACGTTTGACAGGCAAGGTGTTGCCAGCCGAAAAAAAATAGTAAATGAAGTAGCCGGTAGTAAATGAAATCGACCGGTTTTTGGTTTTGCAGATGATCTTATTTTAAACCAGGCGCAAATAACGAAAGCATGATCTTCATATTCTTGATCGGCCTTTACATTTTAATTTAATTGGTGTATTCAATATATTAAACAATCAAGAATATTTCGTTTAGTGATCAATCATTCAATAATTTCATCCAAAGGTTTCGCAATTTTAACTTAAATTAAGTAGAGTCATAATAGTAATTAGGTATCTAAAGTTTTATGTAAAGCATAGTAGTGATAGACTATTAAATTAAAGATTATTTATCGTTCAATTAAGTAAGAAGTGATTGAAGACCTCTATTGGAACTTTGGAAGGCTTCAATCATTTCATTAGACTACTGCAAATTGGAGCGTTCGGAGAATGTACGTTTTTACGTTTTCTACGAAATTCTTGTCTTCCAGAGCAGCTGCTGTCTTTTTTATTTCGTAAAATCCGATTTCGTTCCGATTCAATTATAGGTAATGGATAGATTTAGTTGTGGTAAATTTTCCAGATGTTTGTTTTTTTTTATTACGAGTATTATTTATAATATGCTCTCTGTGTAAATGAATGACACGAAGAGTTCGTTTTTCATAGGCTCATAGGTAGATTACATATTTATAAATGAAGCTAATAAAAGCGTGTTAAAATGGCGTAGCGGACTGGCTAATTCTTTTACAAAGTCGTCGTCGGAGCAATATGATTTAAACGAGTCTAGTCTAGCTAAAGCACGCCTTTTTTGCACATGCCATTCAAAAGTGAAGGTGTACCTACAGTGGGATAGAGCAGTAATGTAATTTGTAGCGATACCGGTTCATACAGCCAGCGATAGAGGTACACGAGTAGCTCGGCAATCCCGTAATCCGTAATAACATTGCCGGAACCACGATATGAGCGGAGTGCACCTCTTATCCTTCCGCTTTCTTTATTATAGCTCATGAGGCTCTTAGTTTATTTCACGAAGCTACAAATCGCATGTACAATTCGATGTGCTTGTACATTTGCATAGTCAAGCAACCTGATACAAATCACACAGACAGACACACACAGGTACACAGATATGTCGGTTAACATTTGAAGGGTTCACTGCAATAATGATAAAGACCAGACAGACCGACTAAAGTTTATAATCAGGGGTAGTAGCAGCGTTAGCTTTAAAAAATATATAAATTACTAGCTTAGCTGTCCTGGATTAAAAGTATCTAAGATGTTATAAGGTAGCACCATGAAAAAAATCATTCAAATCGGTCCAACTGTTTCGGAGATTAGCCCGTACAACAGACAAACAAAAAATAAAACAAACCCTATTATCGTTTCTTACTTTTCTATGTACAGATTTTCGACCTCTACAGTTTTATGATATAGTTTTAAATTTTTCGTTTCTATTAAAAAGCAGCAATGAAATTATTATAGGGACTGCAAAAGTTTAAAATAAAGACAAGCAATATTATTTCAAAACAAGGGCTCCTGTTATCAGAAGAAACTTTATTTATCTGTCTCTCCTGTACAGCCAAAATAAAATTACGGCGCCGTGTTATCAGCACATTGGCGAGATTGGTGACTTGGCCAGCACAAAGGATCTAATATCGATTCCACAATGGACCATTATTGTCAGTATTGTAAAAATATCGCCTTTCTTATTTCATCCTCAGAAAGGCAGCTGAAAGACTTCATATTAAGTTTTGCAATATCGCTGACAGCTGAACAGAACATGGGCTTTAGTAAAGCGCTTATTAAGACGAGTATTTATGTCCTCTGTTGAATCTGTTGTTGAAAGAAACTCATAAGAGCAATTGCGTGTTTTGTTTATTAATACTACTTGTAGCTTTTTATTTTTACCAGTTGAATCCGAATTTTCTTTTAAATAGTAACCTATATTCCTCCTCGTGTCGGTTCAGTAGTGGTGAGAAAACTTTGCTGGAAACTGGCATTTAATATTTATTCTAGACTAGCGACCCGCCCCGGCTCCGCACAGGAAAATGGTTATTGTGGGTTATCCTTCAGTATATTATGCATGTATTATACATATAAACCTTCCTCTTGAATCACTCTATCTATTAAAAAAAACCGCATCATAATCCGTTGCGTAGTTTTAAAGATTTAAGCGTACAAACGGAGGGACATAGGGACAGGGACGGAGAAAGCGACTTTATTTTATACTATGTAGTGACAGCTTTTCGCCCAGCGGCTCCGCCCGCGTTAACAGTTTTTCCCGTGGGAATGAGGCATTTTCCCGTAGTAAAAAGTAGCCTATGTGTTAGCACTAGGGTGTCAGCTAACTTCATACCAAATTTTATTAAAATCGCTCCAGCTGTTTAGACGTGAAGAAGTACTAAACATACACACTCATCATTCACAAACTCTCGCCTTTATAATATTAGTGTGATTATTTACTGGTTATATTACTATTATATTACTATATTAATTACTATGCGTGCCAAATAAGAATAGGACTGGCGCAACAGCTCAGTCCCTCCTTTTCTAATTTGCCAAATAAGAAAAGGACGGACTGTCAATTCAAGATGGCGCCAGTCCTATTCTTATTTGGCACGCATAGTATATCGTTTACGCTTCGTCATACTAATCATACTAATATTATAAAGAGGAAAGATTTGTATTTTTGTGTGTATGTTTGTAACGAATAAACTCAAAACTTCTGAACCGATTTCGAAAATTCTTTCACCATTAGAAAGCTACATTCACTCTGAATAACATAGACTACCTTTTACAGCGGGAAAATGCCTCATTCCCACGGGAAATACTGTTAACGCGGGCGGAGCCGCCGTGGCGGAAAGCTAGTATGCTTATATAAGCTCTTATCCCTTGCAGGAGAAGAGTTCTTTAAACAGTTCTTTAAACAATACAAGTACAACAATCGCAGTAGGCAATAAAGGGTTGTCCGTGACAGTCCCGTCCATTGGTTGGATGAATGCCATTAGCGTCAGCCGCAGGTTGTTTCGCATTCTTCGCCGCGGGGAGCCTTGGAACGTTGGCTGTTGCAGCCTGACAGCTTGACAAGTTTGCTTTACGCATGAAATGACAGCTGTCTTCAATGCTATTCATATTTTAGGGTGTGATAGTCTGTGGATGGAGGAGCGTCTGCATTCATCTCACATTGCTTTTATATAATTCATATCTACTTATTCACTAAGTACCTACAATCTTTGCAGCTTCGCCCTTCGTTACTCTGGTAATTCAATACTAAATCTCAATAATCAATTCTTTATTGCATTACCTTGTTGATTACAAAGATGTTACAGTAAGTGTTAGTGTGTACGTACATAGTATTGTAATTCGAAAACAGGTATATTAGCTAACGATTAGTTTTGCTAACTTCACTATTGTTATTAAAATTTTCTTTTATTTTGAATATGTACAGCAATATTTTTTTATCAAACCAAAAATTATGGTTTGTTCTAAATTGGACAGTTTTAGAGTTTAAACAAGTCAAAATTCACTTATACATATCCCGAAAATATAATACTCTTACGAAAATATAATACTCTATTTCTTCTTCGTGCCTGTATTTTGTATTTTTCGTATGTAAAATTATTAAAGAATTTTTATTAAGCAATATTTTCAACGTGCGCTTTCGCGTAATTGTCGTAAATTGATGACATTAACAGTATCACAGTACGTTGGGAAGGTGAACTGTGTCCGCGGGTGTCCCAACACGCAACCCTTCCGTCAGACGCGCGTCAGACACAGGACCTCGCATCAATAGAGCCCAGCGATGCGCTCACCGACACGCACTTTTATAATACGCTCCTTAGCTCCTGGTACTATAGGTACACCAGTGGGGAAGCTTTGAACAACAATTTGGGTAACATGAGCTACTTAAAATAAAACGTTTGTTTTTTCGACGCTCTGCTCGCTCTGATAGCTGTAGCCGCTTCCCCGCAAGTCCGGTGTAGCTTGATTGGTCGTAACTATTCGACCAAGCAAGGTCAGTAAAAAAAAAAACGGTAAAGTAAAACATCGTGCGTGAGAAACCCTGCACCCCCTTAAACTGTACGTTTGTTTATTCGGTGACACTCTTACGGTGAAGAAAAACATTGTTAGAAAACCTGCACACACTTGCGAATACTTCAAAGGTTGTGTGTTCGTGACCAACCTGCACTGGGCCAGCGTGGTCGACTAAGGCCTATTCACCCTGATTTCAGGGTAGACTCGAGCCCCTCGATGGGGACATGTATGTATATGAACCGTTAATTAAAGATGTGTGGTTGTTTGTGTTTCAGTCGTTGAATTACATAGTAATACGGGGGCTGATAAATGAAACACGTTATGAACAGAAGGGCGATCTATTCCCACTAACTGTATAATGACGGTCAGTCCTACAAGTCCGGTGAAGCTTGATTGGTCGTACTTTTTCGACACAAGCATAAGCCAATTAAAAAAAAAGAAAAAAGACGGTCAGTCCACCAATAAATATTTGCACTATAACATCGTGTTAGTTTAATTTCGAATTAAAAAGTAATAAAATCAAGCTGATGGCTATTTAAAAAATTATTATTATCATGAAGGAAAAAAAAATTCCACGCCCATTGGGCGCGTAAAATTTTTTCTTCCTTCATGATTATTATTAATTACCTATAGTTATTTATTTCTTATGTGAAAGGCTGGTATCTAGTTTGGGTCGTTGAGAAGTACTAGAAGCAGTTGATATGAAACTGAGGACTATTTTAGTAGAAAGCAAGGCAAGTACATACAAAGAGACATACTCATCGAGAGCAGCAAAATGTAAAACATTGGCAGCCTTATGATGTATCAGTTTTTAGGAAATCATTACACTCGTGCGTTATCATCAAAGGAAATTGCCCTTTTTAAATCTTCACAAAAATTGGTCTACTTACTTATACCACTTGGTTTCGTGTATACCTTGTGATATTTGTAAGGTAAACTAGAATTTATACTAAAAAAATATACTAATTTCTATACTTTCTTTACTTAGATGCGATAATCATATTTTGTTAAAATGTGGAAAATATATCTAAATAACGAATGAACCTGCAATAATATCCAGAAGATGTAATTCGTCAAACGCTTATCTCAAGACACTCGAGCTAAGTGGTCGCGAAAACCTCAATAATTGAATGCCGTATTATCCGGGATGAGGGATCCTTTGCACAAATTGTCTTATGTTTTATTCAACGGTCCAATCATCCGAACCACCAAGGGTCATCGAAAGGCGTCCGCAACTCGAAATATCAACTCAAATTTCAATTATAATATCTACCGTCTTACTCTCTCTAGTGTTAAATTTGGTTTAACTGATAGAGACAACGACGACTGATTGGCTTTGTTAACCACTGTTTTAATTCGGTTTAAAAGATTTTCGTTTTCGCGATCGTTTAGGGATTTGATTTGAATTGCGGCAAATAATTATTTTGGTATAAGTAAATTTGATATCCTGTAGAGTTCCACGTATTCATTTGATTTAGGCCAACGACAAACATAATTTTATTATTTTAAGGCCTTTGAATATTATAACATTATATGTAACGTTCCACGTGCAAAGGTACCTTACGGCGGGTTTTAATATAAAGATAATATTTTTGGATTTGAATAGCTTCTTAGTTGCTGATTACAGGGATATGCGTAACTCAATATCGACCATAAGGTACCTTTGCATGTGGAACGTCACATAATAATAACTATAATGTTCCACTAAATGAGAAAAATTTTGAACTCACGTTTATCCTGAATTTCCAATGAAATTGACAATACCGGTTCGCCACAAAAGAATATTATGTAACTGAATAAGTTGTGTAAATATCCTAAACTAAAGTTAAAAAATGGAGCATGATGGATGAAACAATATAGCTGTCGGCGATCGACCGGATGCGTCAATGTAAATACTTAGGCTTAGGTTTTATTTTCAATTTTCTATTTGTTCTTAAAAGTACGTAGGATTAGGTTTTGAATTTGCATTTTTTACTTTTTCTTAAATTACCTAGGATTAGTTTGCTTATTGCTATAATTTTATATTCAATTCCTTTGTTCGTCTTTGAGTTCATAATTATTTTTGTACAAATTCAACCAAATTACGATTTTTATTATTATTGTAAATAAAGTATAGGAAGTTCTCAGACCACAGTTCCCTTACGCCCGCATGAGCGAGCCTAATCTTATTGGTAAAAAATCCAGCGCTCTGATTGGTTGACCATTTTTAGTATGAGTCGCGATCTATTTTTCTGAAAATCGCATGTCTAAATAATTAAAGTAGCATGATTTTGACTATGTAATGTAATAGATAGTAGGTAAAAAACAGATAATATCAAAGTTTCAGATAACAGAATGTAATATTATAGGCGCTAGGCAGGAAATAAAGATTACCCATTTCCCTTCCTATTTCCAGTTCTCAAGTTCTATTTGCGCACGAAATAAGTAGTTATTTCAAATAAACTATAATATATTCGTCATTACCCATGTTTTTTACAACAATTTAGCTAGAAAAAACTATGTAAAGATAGGAAATAAAGTTTCGAGAAACAACAATGATTAGGCAGGAATTCACAAATATATTGTATTTTATTACTAGAATCGTTACAAATCTTATTAGATTATTATGTTTGACATAATTTTACTCGAATTCTATGATAAAATGTATTTTGTGGCAAATTCCAATAAATCGAAACCCTATTGCTCTCTCGCTCTTTTCCCCCCCGCGCGGCTTCCACCCCGCGAATAGTCCGAAATTAGATATAAGCCGGGCCAATTCCGGCGAGTTGTGTCATTCCAATTAGAAGCAAGCTAGAGAGCAAGAGGCTTCTTACAAGAAACCGGCGTTTCAATTACATACCCCCTACGGAGTAGTACCTAGTCGGAGAAAGGGTATGTCGGCGTCTCTATGAGACAGTGAAAGGGCCGACTGAAGGGTGGTACAGTAATTCGAGGTAATACGGTGGTACTTGGCAGCGGTACGACGGTGGTACGACGGCGGCGGCATAGCGACGAGACAACGGCGGCGACTTCAACGGGGCCTGTGGATTCCCTGGCCTGCGGCGCACATAGGGGTATTTGAGCCAAAAACTTGGACATTGGTCGAAAGTAACGAAATTGAGATTTCCTTTACACAGTTAATGAAAATCACTGACTGATTGTTCAGGTAATCAAAAAATATTTATGTTTCGATAAAAAGTGTAGAGAATTTTTGTCTATCGCCTGTAGTTTGAGTGCTTTGTTAAATGTACGTGCAGTAACGGCGTACGAGCGATTTTAAGTGTTATCATTTAATTTTCATTTTATATGAGTTTAAAGTGGTTTTATAGTTATGTCTACATAACAAAATGTAACACCGGGTATGTGAAAAACTATTCAGTACAAAATATTTTAGGTTTTTTGTTTGGTAGTAACAATATTTTGAATTTGCGTAACTACGTTTTTCGACATTATGATTTATTTCACTTGGTTTCGAGTCAAAAGCCTAAAAGTTCATTGCCCCACCTTCCCCCACTGATTTTCTTTTTTTATTTAGTAGTCGAAATCGTCTTCTTTTGTTTCGTTAAAAAACTAGCTGCCAAAAAGTGCCAATAGAGTATATGTATATTTTTATTTCAGTTTCGAATTTTACCAAACAAATTTAACTTTGCGGTTTTTTTAGATTTCATTTTGATTTTTACTTACATTTTCTTATGGGGTGAAAAATATGACGCGGAAATATGTATTTCACATTAGCAAGGAATAGGGAGACCTAGATTTCTCAAAAAACTTGATGCAGTGGAGAGTAATAATATTAATAAATTATTTTTGACCAAAACCAAAAACATGAATTTTCTTTGCAAATTTTCACGTTTGTAATCTGAGTGTAGGTAGGTTCCTACATTTCCAATTTAGGATACTTCTAAAAAAATACAAAATTCTTTTACGGACGACCAACAATTTGATTTTTGCGGCTGAATGGAATTTATAAGATTTATTTTTAAAGATTAAGGTGATTAACAACCTATTGTTGTTTTAAAAAAAATATCTTTTGTTCTTTTGGAGTATTGCCTCCTGAACTTACTTACACTCAGATTACAAACATGAAAATTTGCAAAGAAAATTCATGTTTTTGTTTTTGGTCAAAAATAATTTATTAATATTATTACTCTCCACTTCATCAAGTTTTTTGAGAAATCTAGGTCTCCCTATTCCTTGCTAATGTGAAATACATATTTCCGCGTCATATTTTTCACCCCGGAAGAAAATGTAAGTAAAACTCAAAATGAAATCTAAAAAAACCGCAAAGTTAAATTTGTTTGGTAAAACTCGAAACTGAAATAAAAATATACATATACTCTATTGGCACTTTTTGGCAGCTAGTTTTTTAACTAAACAAAAGAAGACGATTTCGACTACTAGATAAAAAAAGAAAATCAGTGGGGGAAGGTGGGGCAATGAACTTTTAGGCTTTTGACTCGAAATCAAGTGAAATAAATCATAATGTCGAAAAACGTAGTTACGCAAATTCAAAATATTGTTACTACCAAACAAAAAACCTAAAATATTTTGTACTGAATAGTTTTTCACATAACCGGTGTTACATTTTGTTATGTAGACATAACTATAAAACCACTTTAAACTCATATAAAATAAAAATAAAATGATAACACTTAAAATCGCTCGTACGCCGTTACTGCACGTACATTTAATAAAGCACTCAAACTACAGGCGATAGACAAAAATTCTCTACACTTTTTATCGAAATATAAATATTATTTGATTACCTGAACAATCAGTCAGTGATTTTCATTAACTGTGTAAGGGAAATCTCAATTTCGTTACTTTCGACCAATGTCCAAGTTTTTGGCTCAAATACCCCTATGTGCGGCGTGTCGACGGAGCGACGGCTAGACCCTGCGAAGCAGACCTAAGTTCTCTATGTTTCAAGATCCGCTAGGAAGATCCGATCGTTTGGTCTGCTGAATTATCGAAGGCGCAAGGGTAGAACGGTGCGGACTGGACGGTGGATCTTTCATAATAGCGGTTGAATGAAAATAATAATTAATTAATACTGATCTTCTTCTTCTTCGAGTCAATGTTCAAGAGATCATAACGAATAATACTGATAACGATAACAAACAAAAATAACGAAATAATTTTTGATTCGTACACCAAATATCTGCATATTTTTAATTCAGAGCAAATAAAGTTTAACAAGGTAGCAAAGTAATATAAAAACCAACTAATCGATTGGATCGATACCCGCCAACCGCCGCAAACTATTAGCTTGACATGTTGCGGTAAGAGCAGTCATGCTGCTGACAATATTCGACATTCTGGCATGGCTGGAATCGTCTGCGGCCGGCTCCGGGCAGAATTGACATTTGACAACCAATTCATTTATGTCCAGCATTTTTAGTGCATCAGTTTTTGGATGTTTCATTATTTTTATTTCCTTTTTATTTGTAGTATTTGTTTGAATGAGATTTTAAGCTGAAATCGCTGCTGTCATGTCATGACGAATCGTCTCGTCTCACTTGTTCAACCTTCTCGTCTCGTCTACTTGGTCAATCAAAGACGCTAGGGACTATGAAAGTTCGGATGGGATGGTAATTTGATAGTTATATTCTGAGAATTTTGCTTTATAACATCGGCATTGAAAACAAGCTCGCGAGTAGTAGAAATATCGCAGAAGAGTCAAACAACAACAATATCTTCATAATTAGTAAGATCTTGAAGACCTCTGAACCTCTGATGAAAAATAAAGTATATAATGGCGTTTGAGTTGAGAGCTGTTTTGTCATCCTTTTAATTTTCAATATTTCAAATGTCCCTGCGCGTGTGCCTCGTTTCTAAATCCATAAATACCTAAGGTAAGGATGTTTCTGCAATCAGTACGAGTATGATAAGAAACATTGTTTGCAGTTTTTCTATTTTCATAACTGATGATTGTGAGTTCATTTTATGTAGCGACCTTGAATGATTTTATTTTTCTTATTAACAAAACGTTAAATTGATTCATGTTAGTATACACTCCTTTGAACTGCTGCGATATAGGTAATTATGGACTGTTGTTATATTTACTACTAGCTGTCTGCCCGCGGCGGCTACGCTCGCGTTGTTTCCGACGTTTTCGTAGTAATTTTTGACTAACCCACGGGAACTCTTCAATTTTCCGCGATGTCCAAGATGTTGACCAGGGACGTAAAGAACCACCTTGCATAATTTCATTCAAATCGGTCCAGTAGTTTCGGAGATTAGCCCGTACAAACAGACAAATAGACAGAGAAACAAAAAAAAAGAAAATTGTCTGGACATGTTCTATTTCACTTCTTACATCCTCTTGACTCGGATTTCATCTTTTTTTTTCTATGTACAGACATTTGACCTCTACAGCTTTATTATATAAACTAGCGACCAGCCCCGGCTCCGCACGGGAAAATGGTTATTGTGGGTTATCCTTCAGTATATTATGCATGTATTATACATATAAACCTTCCTCTTGAATCACTCTATCTATTAAAAAAAACCGCATCAAAATCCGTTGCGTAGTTTTAAAGATTTAAGCGTACAAAGGGAGGGACATAGGGACAGAGAAAGCGACTTTATTTTATACTATGTAGTGATTCTCATGACTATTATTTGTTGCTTATTGTATAATATCTCTAGATTAATCCATTATTTTAACCTCCCATTTCTTAATACACTCCCCTAATTTGAAAATTGAGCTCACCGTTGCGTTGATATCGTGACTCAAATATCCTCAAATACCCTGTAATATATTAGAATACGAAATAAAATCCCTCTTAAGCGTGCCTAATAGAAAAGACAAAAAGCCTCAAGGCAAAACGGAGTAATTTAAAAAAAATCCCCGTGTCACCGTACACCTGTCTCCTGATTGGACGGCTCTCGAATGGAAAACAAATCAAGCAAAGCCCGCGGCTCTCACATTGTCTTCCCCGGGTTCTCGATTACAAGCCTGATTAAACTGGGAGCTGTGACGTCACAGGTACACTAGTGTTGGCTCGGTTTGAAGAATCTGAAAATGCTTGGGGCATTTACATACGCCATGTTTTTCTATTTACTGGTTTGATTAAACCGAGTCACAGGGCAGGTGAATAGGGTTTTCTACATGAATTTGACAAAGAATAGCTGTAGTTTTTTGCACTTTGTTGTTTGATTTTTTATTTCTGTTTACACCAACGGGTGTGTGGAGGAATTAAAATGGTAGCATTACTTGCGATTGCGATATGTGTCACATATTTTATTACTTTGAATCAAATCTAGCTATTTAACTCGTACTTTTCTAAATGTTTAGCTCTTACTTTATACAACAGAAAAAAAAGTTGGTAACCTTCATAGATTCACGTAAAGTAAAGTCTCATTTAGATGCGGCTTTCACAGCTTTGTTAAATCATAGGACATTGATTTATTACGTTTTAAAACCAACGCAACGGGTTGCTTTCATACGTAAAAATATTAAATAGAGGTTTTACCTTGCAATTATGTAGATAGTTTAGTCACTTTCAGTCTGCTTTTAGTAGTCTGAATAAAAACCTGTCTAGTTTTTATTCAATGCAGCCCTATCCCAGGCGTCTTGCAGGTTCCACCGCGGCCTGAATAATGGAGGACCCGCCTTAATCTGGCCCTGGCAGGGACAATGCGTCTGCCCGCGACGTTTTGCATACAATGACCCGTCAGCAGGGGAAATGCTACCGTCGTCGTCGCCGCTTTTCCAAAACAATTGCTTTTCATTTGCGTAACGGGTTCACATTTCATTGAGTTCTTTTTTAACCCTCGACGAAAATGAGGGGTGTTATAAGTCCTTTGCGCGACTAATGTCCAAACTTTGACGTGTGTGTCTGTCTGTCTGTCTGTGGCATCGTAGCTCCTAAACGGATGCGCCGATTTTGATTTAGTTTTTTTTGTTTGTAAGGTGTCACAATTGAGAGTGTTCTTAGCTATGATCCAAGAAAATATCTTCATCTATTTGAAGATTATCAGCTCTTATCTAGTTGTTGAAAAGATCAAGTAACGGTTTCGTATCGGGAGTTATTACATTTTTTAATTTTGAGTTATTTATTATTTGTACATAAGCTTATTTATAAGCTTAGCTAACGTGTGGTTGCTGAGATTACCCCGTTTAGAGAGGATACGGAGGAAGGCTACGGGGTTCTTTTGTTTTTATTATTTAGTCGAATTTTATTACTCTTGTCATATTTTTTAAACGATGTAATAATATTAATACGAAAGAAATTAATGTATCCTTTATTCTCGGTTCCTCACACTGAAAAACAAAATGGAGAATTAGAATAGAGTGATACTGCCACATTAAATCGTAGAAAAAATAGAAGAGTAGCAGAAAATGGCAAAAATAAAAACCAAGCTTATGAGACGAAATTCCAGTAAATTCTATTCATCCCTCATTTTCTTTTATACGTATGCAAAATTCTCCAAGTACCGAAATGGACAAGATTTTGTTCAGTCCCCTGCGACAATTTTCACCGTTCACCTCGTAAGGCTTTCGCACGGATAGTTCTCTCTATCGAATTTGTCACCTGTGGGGGCGCCACGTGACTTCCGTGTTGCGAAATTCCCGACATCCCAACTCTCCAATCTATACCTTAGCGACCATTCATAAAGTTCAGTTTAAGGTAAGATATAGTAGTTCAGTTGACAGGGCGCGTGGTCAATTTCCTATCTAAGATAGGGAAATCGCTGAATGGAAGGGTGACAATTGTACACTTGAGTGCACCTGATCAGAGGCGTTGAATTGTAAAAACTATTCAGGACCAATTAAGTATTTCTGCAAGAATGGCTTCTGTTTATGGGCAAAAATGTTCGACGATATAATGTGTTTCATCCTGAGTTCTTGTTGAAATTTTACTAACCCTAAAAATTTGCAGTGGCGTTTATCTGTTTAACGAAAAAGCAACCACTCCGATCCCCAATCCGCCTGCCAAACGTGTGGTTTTTGGAAATTACTGCCTTCCAATCAAGAGAAGGAAGGAAAGTATAATATGGATCAACCATTCGTATTGATTCTTACTGTCGTCAGTCGTCGGCAGAAAAAATCACCAGCTATAAAGAAATTGACTTCTGTTGATCTTCAAATCGAATTACACGCCGTGTCGGTGAAATATTTGCTAGATCCGCGATTTAAAAATTTGAATATTTTCGAAACGGAATGCGTATCGGTCGTGGTCAGCGCGCGGCAAAAATTTCGCTCGAGCGGTCACCAGACGTCCGCCGGACATATTTGCGGCAGACATGTTGGAATTTTACATTTCATTTCCAGCCAGGATATTGCATAAGTTACTGACTGGTATCACATTAAACTTATTGGATTAGTAACCAAGGTAGATAAATGGAGGCCACCGTTTCTCGTACACTTTGCTGAACTCGCCACTAAATGTAACTTTATTTGACTTAACTAAGTGTCCAAAAAAGTGTCCAAAAGTTAAAAATAAATGATTTCATTTCATTTCATTTCATTTCACTATAAAGTTGCATTATTATACTTATACCACCACCACCTTGCAGGTTGGCTGGGAGAGATCTCTTATAGAGATAAGCTCGCTTTGCTGAATATCGAGCAAGCAAAGGAAGCTCTATACCGGTAATGGACCACCGGCTAACTCGGACCCTGCTCAGTCTCAGGAAAGCCCAACTACGAATCGTAACCAGCGTTATAACAGGTCATGGTTCTTTTAACAAACACCTGTTTACTTTAGGTGCCACGGACAGTCCACTGTGCAGAGGATGCATGGAGGCAGAAGAGACGGCGGCCCACGTGCTTTTGGCGTGCCGGGAAACAGCCACATACCGGGCTAAACACCTCGGGACACCGGGGTCGATCCCCGAGGCCCTCAGGGAGGTCAAGGGCCTGCTGAGGTTCTTCGAGGAGATAGGGGGGCTCGAGTAACAATCCCACCCATGCGCAAAAAAGGCGCATATGACGTCGAGTTGCGGACTCTCTTTCATACATTATCGAACAAGATTTGGGGATAACGTATCCGTCTCACGTCGCTTCTGTGTTTCACGCCTAAACCTTCTGATGTGGCTGGCTCCCATACCCATAACAACTTTTGTTATATTAAATTCTCTCCAGCCTGCGCCGTATGGGAAGACTATACCTTATTATATTCGTTATGTAACATAACCTCATATCCGCGCGGTAAATAATGAACTTACATCCGCATGTGACTAGGAGTTCATTAGCGGCGAGGAGCTAGTTAACAAGTGACGTCACAGCGCATGTAGCTCTTGTGTCAGCTGTTTAGGTGTGCATTTACATTGTTGATCCGATCAAGTGCTTGAGTGCTATTATATTTTTAACCCCCAATGAAAAAGAGGGGTGTTATAAGTTTAACGTTTGTGTCTGTCTGTCTGTGGCATCGTAGCTCCTAAACGGATGCTCCGATTTTGATCTAGTTTTTATTTGTTTGCAAGGTGTCACAATCGGAAGTGTTCTTAGCTATGCTCCAAGAAAATATCTTCAGCCATTTGAAGATTATCAGCTCTTTTCTAGTTGTTGAAAGGATCAAGTAACGGTTTTGTGTCGGGGGTTATTACATTTTAATTTCGTGTTATTAGTGTATTTTTAATGAAGTGTTGTAGTCTAAATTCCATTCTTATACTACGAGGTGAGAAGAGCTTGAGAAGCTTCCCTTACAATGCTTTTCTTCACCGTAAATGCATTGCGAATAAACGTTCAAAACTGTCTGTAAATGAGGCAATATTCTACCCGGTATGTG
Organism: Teleiodes luculella; assembly: GCA_948473455.1. NCBI lineage: Eukaryota > Metazoa > Arthropoda > Insecta > Lepidoptera > Gelechiidae > Teleiodes > Teleiodes luculella. The sequence continues at coordinate 2,874,952 of OX419595.1, read as the reverse complement.
TACAGTTTTGAATGTACATATGTAACCCATTTGCGCTTTTGACGCGAAACTTGAAGATATAATTCTCTAAAGTCCTAAAATATCTACGGCCACTGAGTTGAATCTTCGACTGGTAACATTGTGCTACGGTCATCTATATAATATATTACTATAGGTATACTAGCCTAATGACCGCAGCTTCGCTCGCGATAGTTAAATTTTCCCGTAGGAAAAGATAAAATATAGCCTATGTCGCTCAGGAATAAAGTAGCATTCTAATAGTGAAATATTTTTTGAAAGAGGCTTTTATGTACTCTTTCGAACCCTTGAATACAACGCAAACCAACACAGAAACAATCAAATCTTACGCCGGTAGGTAAATATAGGTATCAGTCGTTTAAAATACAGTTGGATCATGTTAAAATAATAATTTCGTAAAAATATTTTGAAAAGATGCAACGCCTGTGGAGTTTCTTCCGGCGAGTTCTTCTCCACAGAAGACAGCCAAATCGTGAACTCGCCTCGACGTCGAAAAGTGATGTGTAAAATCTTACTTCGAATAAACGCTTTTTTAAAATCTTACTTCGAATTTGAAATTCAGTGTTACTTTCAATGTTGCATATTATATAATGGATATTTCCTTATAAAGAAATTAAATAAAGCTCGACCAGAAAGAAAAATAAACAACCTCGCCATATTGCGGAAATTCAATGGAACTAACTTTGTATTAACAGACGAAGGCTAAAAAAAGGAACGTGGCATCCCGGAACACATTTTAATATTTCTCTTCAGGCTTTATCTATCTACTGTTTCTTCTTACCTTTAACTCATAAAATAAAATCTCGTGTTAGAAGCGCCGCATTCCTAAGAGCAGCAAGCGTCAACTAAGATTAAATTTTCACATTTTTTCATTCACAAAGCGGTTACCTATTGCGTTTGTCCAGGAACATCGGCGTCTGCGGCTCTCCGGCCAAACAAATTACCTTCTTTCCCTTTGCGAATTTGATTCTTTTGATCATTTCTAAATCAATTTCGTCGCCCCGCGCCCCCGCGCCGGTACGTGGGCCAAAAACATGAAAGTGCCTGAAGTCCTCGTGGATAAGTTTTTGGTTACGCTTTGACATCATTCGTTTTCCGTTTATTGCTTTTACCACTCAATCAAACCGTCGTCGTCCCCTGCTTTTATAGCTAAACCGCGATGTTGCACATAGTAGTATATAACATACTCTCGCATCATACCTACATGTCTATAAAACCAAAAAACTCAACACTACACACTACAGTTATGCGGCCATCACTTACATTCGAAATTCGATTTTCGTTTCTTTTTTTAAACATCTTTGGATATATAGCGTATTATTGCCTTTACAAAAAAAACTATATTAAAAAGTGACACAGACCCACCCGCAGGATTTTATGCGCCCAAGTAAAAACTCCTCACTTGACCTATATAATTAATTTAAACGAAACACAATTTTCATGTTACGTTCATAGGCCGTTAAACATAGGTAACGTTAGTGGAGCTAATTCGTCAAAGGCTGAGCGCCCTTTGTGCCGGCTTATGGTAATCAACGCAAGCCCTAGTGGGGATTTGATTCGCACGCGTACGGAATTTAATGAGATTTATTAACTAGCCCGTATTCAATAATACACAATTTGTTTGATTGCTTTGTGAATACATATTATTGTTCTGCATATTATTTATTATAAATAATACAAGTTATAATTTGGCAGTTTATTAAATTGTACTAATTGTATAATTATTTCTTTTAAGTTAGCCACCATAAGCTTTGAACATTTTAGCTACACAGAAGTTAAATATAAATAGGCTACTTTTACACTCGTATATCTATTGCTCTTCGTTTTGTAAGAAATATGCTGTCGTTTCGAATAAACATTGAGTTCTCTGACGGTAAAGTAATTGCCTTACTTGCGTACTAAATGCCAAAGGAGGTAAATTTACATTACCTTTTTTATTAGCAACTTTATCATACAATTACCCGTAATATTTAGGTAACTTAACACAAAATAATAATTATCATTCGCTCTAGACCTTAGGTTTGACTATGGGAAAATATTAAATATTCTCTGTCACAAAGCCAATCGTGCACTTTCAAGCTTCAAGTAACTTTGATGATTTGCATATTCATTTGCAAGATCGTGACTATCGCTTGGTCTATTGCATAATATTGTATTTTATTGCACATGCACGGAGTATGATGCATTGACGATCGCGAACAATTTATTGTCCAAAGCTTAGGTGGCGCGCGGTATCATCCGAACTCAAAGGGCGCCGACAAAGGCCCGCCGCGCGCGGTGCGGGCGGCATTAGCGGCCCCTTTTGATGCCCCCACCCCCTCGCAGGGCTGCCAGCTGCTTACTTAACCTAGGGCAATCGTGTTAAAAGTACAGGTGTGCGGACACGAGCCAATTGTCCGGCAGCACAAAACAGCTGATTTACAGATGTTTACATACATTAGTTTTAAATGAATATAATTTATCGCCATGGATATACCTATACTACGCTGTGATCTGGATTCTGCCAAAACCTGTTAATGAGTTGTAACCACAATGGAATGTTTTTCACTGTAACTTAAAATACCGTCGTATTATATTTACTATTAGTAGTATGAAAACAAAATATTATATACTCATCAAATTGTCTTTATTACTATTGCAATTTTTAAACTATTGTAAACGTTACGAAATAAATATCCTTGAAAAGGCTAGGTCTACTGTCTGTCTATCAGCCCTAGCCTCCCCCCAGAGCCAAAGCTCAAAGTGAGTGTGTTACTCTTTAACCTGCGCGATTCGCGACCGGCTAAACTTACCACTCCGCTCAATAAAGTTAAAAGGCTCCTCCAGCTTTGTCTCGGGCCGCCTTTGATGTACGGTGAGAACATCCCCCCACCCCCGCCCCCACCAAACAGTTTACCGCTAACTCCAACTAAATGCCTTTTCCGATTGGGGTATAAACCCCCTACACGATTGATTACTGTGTTATGTAGTGCTAAAGGAATTTCTCTGGACGCGGCCGATCAAAGCTCTTCGCCGGTGCGGCGGTTCTCTAATGCCGGGAAACCCTTATCATTTTGATCTCCAGTTACCAGTGGTTACGTTATTGAGGAGAAGTTAGACGGGTTACGTTCTAATACCGTTTTATGGGAAGTTTTAGCGAGATCAAGTGGATAGAGCCGGTAGATCACACAAGTGGAAATATCTTTTGTGATGTTATAAATTGATGATCGTTGATATGATAAAAAATGTTTGTGAAATAAAAGGTTTGCTGTGATAGTGTATGTGCAATTCTATGCTTTTTGTATTTTTTTTATCGTTTGAATAAAGCTTTGCAACGAAATAGCTAATTTCTTAATTATTGTTTAAAAACATAATATCCTTCTCATGTAGGCCATCAGTAACCTAATTAAAATACCTACTATCTGTTACCGTGCGGACTTCTAAATGAAGCTACATAATATGCATTTCTAAAAAAGCTTTTCACTAGTTGATTTTAAAGCAGCATCACACCGACCTAATTCCGTGCCTTCCAGGCTCGGACTTTGAAAATTCAATTAGTGTAATAACAGAGCACAGTTCCATTGGCAATCAAAGGAAAACGGAAAGTTTGTGCACATCAAAGAGTCGTTTAGTGCGTGCCCAGCTAATGAAGCTCTCGGGATGTTATTAATTAGCTTCGTGAATCGATATCGATCCACGCATATGTATCGATATACCTCTTATTTTTTTACTGCAAACTTATTTATTATAAACTCAAGAGTTACTGTAATGTTTCTGATTTCTAATGTTAGTCTATTTTTTTTATCAGCTAAATGGAATGCGATAATAATAAGCAGCATCATAGATAGACTATACTGACGTTAAAGACTTTTTACCGTGGGAAAATACACTTGACGCCGGCGAATAACAGATGCCAGCATTTTGTCACGTATATGTTAAATCTGTTCACATTTGTGTGTGAATTAATTTATAAAGCCTTGATATACCCAACTTACCAATCCTAAGTAATAAACTAAAGTTGAAAGTAATAAAACATAATTAAATTTAAAAAGTCCAAATCTAATTAAATATTGTATTTAGTATACACTTGAATCTTATTGACAGGGTATCGTGAAAAAGTGATTAAATTAAATAACTCTCTTTTTCAATTCATTTTCACTGTGTACAGCACTGATAGTCTGCGCATAGAATTTTGTCCCTTTGATCTTGATTTCAAAGTTAAAAGGCAATCAAATTTCTATTACTCGCTACAATTTTATCTAGTCTCTTAAAAAGCAATCATGTTACGAAAGTGCTTTACAGTTTCAGTTTTCGTTCTCACTTTAGGTTCTTTGCTTTGTGTTCGTTTGTATTTATTATTATTTAAATTAAGGTCCTTCAAAGTCAATAAAATGTTTACGACGTAATTATGCGAACTATCTGCGTCTCCAGATTGTCTTTTCAGTTTTCACCTTGTTGAGCTTAAGTCTTATAGGTATAATACAATACAATATGCCGGAAGGATTAGAAGGTTCATAATTATTATTTTTTTCGGAAAATCCATTATAGTATTTAGGGAGGCCGTTGTCCAGCAGTGGACGTCTACTGGCTGATGATTTACAAACCATGATTCCTTTGTACCAGTAATCGTTGTTTTATATGTCGTGCAAATATGCGGTTAAATGCACACAAAATAAAATATATAAATATTGTGTGTGTATTTAAATACTTTTACTAGAGGGTTTGGTATTCTGTGCTTTTACGTATCTATCGCAATAATGGGGCGTCAAACTCGACTTAATGCACCCCTGTCTTGACAAATTGGCGTGGTTTACTTATAATAATTTAGTTTATCGTTTACCTGCTTATTTATTTTATACCTATTAATTATTTTTATTTGTAAAGTAGGTACTTAATTAATTTATTTTTTGTTTCAGATTTTACGGGAAGATAATAGGAAACAACAAACTACAATCATGCAGCGGCTTTAAGCTGCTAAACACAGGTAAACCATCTCATCCTGCAATTAATAAATTTCCCGCCTTTTGCTACTAAGCTACTACCCATTTGAGTAAAACCCGCCATCTATTTCTGTCGCTCGAGAACATGCAAATGAAGTGCCTGGTCGGCTTGTGGTTCGTAGCGTCCGCGCCAGATGGCCCTGATTGACAGCTGGTCGCTCGCTCGCCCTTGTCTGTCATCATCGGTGCGTTCCGTGACCTGCGCGGCTTATTACCATTTATTTTCCTTTCGATATTATTTATTCGCATATCGAAATACTTAGTGCGCTCACGATAAAACCCTAGTGCTGCAACATTTCATGTATACACAGCTGTCTTCTGTCATCTTGCTCTGAAGGCATCTTAATGCTCCCACCAGGGCTTGTTTACCTGGTTAAAATTTCAAACCAAGTATTTTGAATCTCCATATTACAGGTTAAAAACCTTTATTCAGCGGTCTTCAAAATACCGGTTTCGTTTCAAGCCCTGCTTACGACGATTATTTTAGTAGGTAACGGTGTGCCTCGGAACGCGCACATCAGCTGCATGGCGGCACGCGCTGTCATCAGCAACGTCAAACAAAAGTCATGTCAAACGCTGTTGTACACAAAATCAAACGAAGCTAATTTAATATTTATTTCATAAAACTTTACAATTAATGTCTTCCACCCTCGTCTGGACCAACTTTCCACGTCGTTGTGATAGGTAAAGACTTTGCTTTCATACATTTCTTTCATGATCTAAAAATACGGCCCTTCCGGGTCTCGGTGTAGGATTTCGGTGAAATGGTATTTATTTTTTATCATCAAAACTTCCGTGGCGGCGTGCAGCGCTGGGCGGTAGGCCCTTTGGTAATGGAATAGTGGGTCAGTAATTTTACACCTATAGACGTTTAGCCGGCGCGGCGGCGTTGGTTTTACGAAATGGGCCTTTGTTTACAAGTTGTTTCCTGTCGCAATGCTTGTCATCGTCAATGAAATCCTACTATATACTTTTATATATTGGTCTCTAAACAGTACTCCACATCTTACACTCAGCCGAAAGACACCATTGCATAAAGTATAAGCAATGAAAGTTATTTTTGTGTTTGCTGTTCCACAGTGCCTATAAAAAATATTTGAAAAATGTAATGGTTATTTCAAAAAGTGTGTTCTTAGTCAAGCTTGTCAAATTCCTTGCCAGGTAAAAATAATATAATTATTACTATTAGTAAAACTAAAAACCACAATGTTTAAAACACAGCATTTATTTACTTACATATTTTTTATTTTATCCTAATAGGTATTTATTTCTTTGAATATTTTCATCTGTCAGAAGCTATTGATTTTATATTCACAATAAACCCTATCAAAATACAAACATACCATGAGAAGTGAGGGCCCAGCAGTGTTCGATCGAATCCCATTGTGTTGAATTCTCAGCCTCCGAGTCGGATCTTTCACTCGGACCACTGCTGTTGCGTTGCGCAGTCGTGCTATTCTCAATTCATATTTTTTATGTGAATTTATTATAAACATCAGTTTAATATCCACACATAATTGTATTAACTGGTAGTCTTCAAAGTGTATTGTTTGTCAGAATACAATGAACATGGTAAGGTCTATTATGTTTTTTTTTTGACCCTTTTAAATTTCTTGTTCATAACTTGTTTATTGAAGCATGAAGTTATGATTTAATGTGTTTTGACATGTTCATAGCATTTATAAAGTATTCTCTTTTTTTTGGACCTGGTTTTTGTAATGATTGTTAAACCATTTTTTTCTTTGTTCGATGCTTAAAATTATTTTTTATAAGATCATTTTAAACAAATTTTATGTTGGTAATATGATATGCTTTACTATTAGAAGATTAATTTGTTTTAAAGCAGATTTAAAAGATGTTAAAATAAAAAAAATTTAGCTTTTGGGTATAAATTTCACAACCAACGCCGATCGATGATGGAGACTCTTGACTTTAGTTGTGTTCTGTCTCATATTTTCTATCTCTTTTCAATGCACAGAAATCAAATGTATGATGGTATGATCCTTTATAACTTATTGATTTTTACGGTGGCGTGGTGTTTTGTTGAAGCTCGGTATGATGTACGGAGTCTGGGACGCAGGAAGTTTTTGTATGCTTCAAATTGTGTTTTCATATTGTGGAGTATTGATTTTTGTTGTTTAAAGGTTATGCAAGGCTATTTATCTTTCTCAATAGGGTAAAGTGGACATTTTATCTACTTTTTTGAATTTAAGCTATAAACCCACTGAAAGAATTTATGTACTTACAAAAATTTTTTGAACATTTCAAGTAGCCTAAATGGGTATTTAGGAAAAGTCTGCACATGAATAAATAGGCATACTAAGTTACTTTAATGGGTATTTAGGAAAAGTTTGTACATAAATAATAGGCATACTAAGTTACTTTTGTTGCTTTTCTACATCTTGTTATAAAGTAGTTAAAATAATTTGCTATTGAATTTCCTTAAAAAAATGGGGATAATTTTTTTCTGGTCTGCTACACAGTTTTATTGTGAAAAGGATAGCTTGTAACTGTTGTTTGTTGGTTGAGTTGTCATGTAAGTTTGATTTAATAACAAAAGTATCACTTTCACTCTTAGGACAATATTTGACGAGTATTTTTTTGCTAATCTTCGTGCAGTTAAATCAGCGCATACTAATCATAGATGTTTTTACAATGGGACACTTGAACTTTTATTATTAGGTACAGATACCTAGCTAGCTAGAGCTTTTGTCGCAAATCAAACATACAGATGTGCCTATATTTGAAAACCAGTAGGCAAGCTGTCAAACGCGACATATTGACAGAACTGCTTTGGCTCTAATGTCACTACGTCGCGTTTGACAGCAGCTCGATCCTGTCGCTTCTTAAAGTTTCGGTAAAGCCGCGCTACCCGCCGCCGCCGCCGCTCCGTCCGCTTTGGATGCTGGCGTCCGAGTCACGGCCGTACTTTTTTGTATATTTTATTTTGGGTGCTTTGAATTGTGAATAAATGTCTTCTCATCATCATCATCACTATCATCTCAGCCGAAAGACGTCCGGACAAAGGCCTTCCCTAAGGATCCCACAATGATCAGTCCTGCGCTTTATGTCTTCTATGCCATTCTTATACAGTCAAGTGCAAGTCAAACTCAACACTAATTAGAAATTTCTTTTTGAACAGATTACGTCTGTTTACGTATTTTATTACGTATTTTAAAAAGAAGCGAAAACGAAAAGCATTTTGCTTGGGCAGGGACTCGAATGCGTATCTTGTTGCCCGGATTTAAATACTTCTAATTGTGTACCTTGTTTTTATATTCGTTGATTAGAGACAGAATCGCGAGGTACTCTTACTATCGCTTCTTTCTAGTCTTCTGTGGAAAAGAATTGGCTGACAAAGAAGCTCCAGTAATAAAAATCCATTGTTAAATTAGGCGCTAAAGGAAGGAGGTCTAAGATAGGGCAACTAGCCGACGAATCGACACGATGATAGAGGAAAGAAAGCGAAATTAATACACAACGGAATTTTGGGCAAATCGCGGAAGTCGGAGAAGTTATCAATAACGTGGATAGATATGCGTCACCTACTTCCGCGAAATATTGTATTTAATTAAAATGGAAAAAAGTATAACTGTAACAAAAAAAAAATGTCTCACAATAAATAAAATCTTCAATTTCCGTGATTTGCCCGAAAATTCCGTGCTACGGATGTTAATATTTGTAGTTAGTATAATGTTGGTAACCGTGTAGCTGGCACGTTGTAATGGTGGTATTGTTGGCAGGTGGTGTCTCGCCATGCAGCGCGCGGGTGGGAGAAGGGCCTGTGCGCCATGAGCCACACTCCCGTCGGCGGCCACCCGCAAGGTAATCCCTCACACATTCAACTAATTACTATTTTTTTTTTTTATGTGAATACGACGAGTATCGGTGGCCAAGTGGCTAGGCCCCTTGACTTCCATTCCAAAGTTCGCGGGTTCAAACCTCTGCACGTACCAATGTGTTTTCGATTTTCGAATTCATATGTACGTTTATTCGATGCTCTTACGGTGAAGGAAAACATCGTGAGGAAACCTGCACACACGCGGTTGCGAAGTAATTCAAAGGTTGTGTGTGAAGTTGACCAACACGCACTGGGCCAGCGTGGTCGACTAAGGCCTATTCACCCTGGTATCAGGGTAGGCTCGAGCCCCTCGGTGGGGACATATATGAGCTGTTAACTAATACAATATATTAAAATAAAACAAAATTTTTGCTACATGTGAAATATTGGTGACTGAAAAAATCCTTAGTCCTTAGTCTAAAACCCCGCCCCAACTCGCTTCAGGTCCGAACGTGCCTATAATGCTGGCCGCATTTCTACGCTGAATAGCCAGCGATAATTGCTGGACCAGAAAAGGGGCGGCACGGGGGTCACAGCCACGGTTCCTCAACAAATTACTGATATGCTCATGTTTTTCATGACAATAGCTTGCTTGCTTGTTTATCGCGTGGGTTTCGAGGTTAACCTACTTCGCAAACCCTGGTGTCAGAATCATTGAGCTTCAAAGAGTTCATTAACTTTAGGATATTAACATCACTTAGTTAACTCGCGAGTTCTAAAGTTTGGCTGTCTTCCGTAAAAAAAAACTACAACAGATTATTTAGACACAATACAATATCATTATTCTCTTCAGACAATCAGCTTTTTCAACCTGCAATGTTTTAAACAAACTGGGGAAAGTCTGACAAAGCGATATTTGTTCTCCCGGTAAGAACCCGGTACTTCGTAATGATGCGAGAGTTTTGCCACTCGGCCACCTAGGATGTAAAGTATGCTACTTCGAAATAATCAAGAGGAGTTAGGTTCCTTCTGCTTTAGGTTTGAATCTATTGCAGCCCAGTTTATTTTTAGCTACAGATTTTACCCAGTTTTGTTACTGTGGTGCAGGTTGGGAGCACAAGCTTGCAGACAGGTCGTCGCTGCCGCCTGCTTCGGGGGAGGAGAAGAGCAAATCTCAGGCCAAACATGTGTTCGCACAACCACATCTTTCTAAGTAAGGAATATACAACATTCGAATAACAGCACCCGTAACATGCAGTGCTATGACAAAAGTTTGTTGCGCGAGAAACCCGCCATATGGAAATATTCTCCAATAGGATAAGAGAATACGCACGACAAAATTATGTCTGTCACGCGTGGACCGGGCATGTTAGAGGGGCAGGCAGTCTAACTACAAAATTGTCGTCAATATTTATCGGCTTTTTTCATGTATCGTTTATTTGTACTTACGTTTGTGTCGCAATATCGTCATATTCAAGCTTCTTTCAATGGTTATTCAAATGAGCTTTTTATGAAATATCTAAACAATAATATTATTCGGACTATGTAAGGAAATAGGAAACTGTGACGTCACTTTTTACATTGTTCGGTTTTGTACGATTTTTACGAGTATCATATTATCATACTAATATTATAAAGAGGAAAGATTTGTATTTTTGTGTGTGGTATGTTTGTAATGAATAAATTCAAAAACTACACCGAATCGATTTCGCGAATTTATAATTCTTTCACCATTAGAAAGCTACATTCACCCTGAGTAACATAGGCTACCTTTTACCGCGGTAAAATGCCTCATTCCTACGGGAAAAACTGTAAACGCGGGCGGATTCGCGGCGGAAAGCTAAAAATAAATAAGCCAGACTAATACTAGTGATTTCGGATGGGATATTCCTGCGCAGTGTAAGATAATTGATTTCGAGGACAGTCAGCATCAGTATTGTGTGCGTTTGTGTTTGCAGAATGGCGTGGCGCGAGGAGACGGAGGGCTCGTCGGGCAGCTCGGGCCGCCTCTCCGCCTCGCCCCCCTACATCCGCTGGGCGCGCTCCCTGCACGCGCTACTCGAGGTAGGACCCTCACCTTATATACATAGAGGCTACAATGGCGTGGCGCGAGGAGACGGAGGGCTCGCCTCGCCCCCCTACATCCGCTGGGCGCGCTCCCTGCACGCGCTACTCGAGGTAGGACCCTCACCTTATATACATAGAGGCTACAATGGCGTGGCGCGAGGAGACGGAGGGCTCGCCTCGCCCCCCTACATCCGCTGGGCGCGCTCCCTGCACGCGCTACTCGAGGTAGGACCCTCACCTTATATACATAGAGGCTACAATGGCGTGGCGCGAGGAGACGGAGGGCTCGCCTCGCCCCCCTACATCCGCTGGGCGCGCTCCCTGCACGCGCTACTCGAGGTAGGACCCTCACCTTATATACATAGAGGCTACAATGGCGTGGCGCGAGGAGACGGAGGGCTCGCCTCGCCCCCCTACATCCGCTGGGCGCGCTCCCTGCACGCGCTACTCGAGGTAGGACCCTCACCTTATATACATAGAGGCTACAATGGCGTGGCGCGAGGAGACGGAGGGCTCGCCTCGCCCCCCTACATCCGCTGGGCGCGCTCCCTGCACGCGCTACTCGAGGTAGGACCCTCACCTTATATACATAGAGGCTACAATGGCGTGGCGCGAGGAGACGGAGGGCTCGCCTCGCCCCCCTACATCCGCTGGGCGCGCTCCCTGCACGCGCTACTCGAGGTAGGACCCTCACCTTATATACATAGAGGCTACAATGGCGTGGCGCGAGGAGACGGAGGGCTCGCCTCGCCCCCCTACATCCGCTGGGCGCGCTCCCTGCACGCGCTACTCGAGGTAGGACCCTCACCTTATATACATAGAGGCTACAATGGCGTGGCGCGAGGAGACGGAGGGCTCGCCTCGCCCCCCTACATCCGCTGGGCGCGCTCCCTGCACGCGCTACTCGGAACGCCCATTTTTCCTGACACATCTAACAGGTTCCCAATTCTACAGATTTTCAATTCAATAGAATCCCATTTTTTCTGATTGCCTAATCCACAGGTTCTAAATTGAACAGATTTCAGGTCAATTTATGATAATTGTTTTCTTGTCAGGACGCGGAGGGAGTGCGTTTGTTCCGCAAGTTCGTCAGCAGCGCGGGCGGCATCCACGTGGACAGACTCAACTTCTACTTCGCAGTGCTCGGGCTGCGGCAGGAGAGCGAGCCCAGCAAGGTGCGCCAGGTCGTCTCGGCCATCTACAAGTGAGTGACAGAGACACCAACACACACACACACACACACACACACATCCACGTGGACAGACTCAACTTCTACTTCGCAGTGCTCGGGCTGCGGCAGGAGAGCGAGCCCAGCAAGGTGCGCCAGGTCGTCTCGGCCATCTACAAGTGAGTGACAGAGACACCAACACACACACACACACACACACATCCACGTGGACAGACTCAACTTCTACTTCGCAGTGCTCGGGCTGCGGCAGGAGAGCGAGCCCAGCAAGGTGCGCCAGGTCGTCTCGGCCATCTACAAGTGAGTGACAGAGACACCAACACACACACACACACACACACACACACACACATCCACGTGGACAGACTCAACTTCTACTTCGCAGTGCTCGGGCTGCGGCAGGAGAGCGAGCCCAGCAAGGTGCGCCAGGTCGTCTCGGCCATCTACAAGTGAGTGACAGAGACACCAACACACACACACACACACACACACACACACACATCCACGTGGACAGACTCAACTTCTACTTCGCAGTGCTCGGGCTGCGGCAGGAGAGCGAGCCCAGCAAGGTGCGCCAGGTCGTCTCGGCCATCTACAAGTGAGTGACAGAGACACCAACACACACACACACACACACACACAAAGAGGCGATGATGTATCAGTTTTATTGCCCATATTTTCCTACGTCTGTGGGTTCCCACTATCAAATAGGTAATAGCGGCGTGATAACCCCCATCCAGGATCAGAAGTACTCCTGTGTAGTTGTACCCTGGGAGTACAAAAGGTACTATCAGCAAAGTTGCCGCTAGCCCACCTTAAGGGATAATATTGTGTGCAGTGGCTCGAAACAAAGTATGCTAGACCCCGCCTTGCTGTTTTTTTTTTTCGTCATAAACGTTATATTGACATACTCAACTATGAGCATTCTTTTTTGAGTCTTCATTTCTTCAGAAATATACTTCAATCGGTAGTTGGTAAATAAAACAAAAAGGCGGGGCTAGAGAAGATCGTCGCGTGCAAGGGAAATATTTTTAAACTGGGCTAGTGGGAACTTTGCTGATAGTACATCTAGTGTCCCTCTAGTACTGTCTCCTGCTATGTTAGTGATGGTTGTTGTGTGTTGGTGCAGGTTCCTGCGCAAGTCCCAGCTAGCGATGCCGGAGGCTCTGCGGAGCACGGTGAAGGCGTCGCTCAAGGACGGCTCGCCCATCGAGCGGACCATCTTCGACAACATGGAGCACGAGGTACACACACACATACATCACAACATACACAGAATATTTAAAAGAGGTTAGAATGGCGATAATGCGTCGTTCGTATTGAATCCGGTGTCGCTGATTCCACCCCACCTTTCACCTCCACTATACAGGGCGTCCCACGGCTATGCCACATGGAGGGAAAGTACCTTAAATATTGTAGATAGAACATTTTACTGAAAGGAAACATTATTTTATTTCTAAAAACTATTAAAACTGCATTCATACATTTTTTAATAATTACATGGTTGAACCGGGAATCGAACCCGCTATACGGGAAAAAAATATATCCTATAGTTTTATCATACCGATCGAAAGGCTTCATCATAAGGGTTATTTTTTGCTAAATAACATAGTGTCAGAAATAAAAGGAAGACTATGTATTTTAACATTTTTAACACAAAATTTATCAATTTTATCAAATGCGCAAAATGACTCCCACGCTGTTGAATACTTACAAATCACACTCTTTATTTCACTCCTTGTCGATTTTTTTAACTTGTTGTGGTGGATAATTAGAATAATACGTCTAAGGTCTGTTTGTAGCTCGTGGACACTTTCGTACCGGTTCTTGTGAACTAAATTTTTTACATAATACCATAAAAAATCCTAACGGGGCTAGATCTGGCGATCTAGGCCGGCCACCTCAAATGTTAAAATTTATAGTCTTCCTTTTATTTCTGATACTATGTTATTAAGCAAAAAATAATTCTTATGATGAAGCCTTTCGATTGGTATGATAAAACTACAGGCTGATTTTTTTTTCTCGTGTAGCGGGTTCGATTCCCGGTTCAACCATGTAATTATTAAAGAATGTATTAATGCAGTTTTAATAGTTTTTAGAAATAAAATAATGTCTTCTTTCTGTAAAATGTTCTAACTACAATATTTAAGGTACTTTCCTTCCATGTGGCATAGCGGTGGGACGCCCTGTATAAATAAAGATGAAGTTTACGCACACATTTGCAACTTCAAATCTAGGCAATCATAGCGCCGCTCAATCACGCGATTTCAAATGGAACGAATCATACTCTTTCACGCATACCGATGTACATTTTTATAGTATGTGTGAGAAAACAGCGCGATCGCGTCTTTGCGTAGTGATATGAGCGTTTGCTCATATCCTTGGCGCGCCTGCCCCGCCCACAGCGCCTTTCTAACCTCTTTTAAATGTTCTGTGACAACATACATATAAAAATTTAGAAACCCCCTCCACAAAACCGTGTCGTGATCCTTTCAACAACTAGAAATGAGCTGATAATTTCCAAATGGCTGAAGATATTTTCTTGTGAATATTCTTACATTTTCGCGGTTGTTAATTGCATTAACACACATTTTCACGGGTTTTCTCCACGATTTAGTTTTAAATTGAGCTTGCCGATATTTCGACCAGGTTACACCCGGAAGTCGGGTTCTGCCTATTGATAAGCACTGAAAATATGCATAATCCATGCACTATAAATATGCGAAAGTGTGTTTGTTTGTCCTACTTTAACTCTGAAACTAGGCAACGGATCGACGTAAGTTACTGCACAGGAATAGATTGAGAGCCAAGAGACTACTTTATACCGCGGGAAATGAGATCCCACGGGAAATATCGATTTATAATCGTGAAGGTGTTTATCGATTGATTTAAATTAACGTGAAAGACTTAGATCTTAGTTTATGAAGTCACATTTTACGGTCAATATCAGACTGTTTATAACGTGTATGATTTGCATTGCAGGTGACGCGCGCCATATCGGAGACGACGTACCAAGCGTTCCTGCGCTCGGACGCGTATGTTTCCTACGTGTCCGCCGCCACGCAGCCGCTCTCCTCACCCGACGCCTCGCCGCCTGTTAATAGAGACGTGAGTGACCATCAAACAAGAAAACAAGGTCTTACAATCAGACCACGTGACTGACACAAGCCTACGTTATTTTGCGCTGTTCATCCTTGTCTATTACACGCATTCGACAAGGATGAATTAGGCAAAATGACGTAGAAATGACGTAGGCTCGTATCAGTCACGTGGTCTAATTACAAGACATACAAGCAAAACGTTACGGGTGTTACGTTGATGGTGTCACAGGTGTTATATAGGGGTATTAAGTTGTTACAACAATAGCGCTGTAGCGTATTTTAAAAGGATTTTTCTAAATGAGATATTTTTCATTTTTGTACATGGGAAATTAAAGGGAAAGACCCGATTCTATGGATTTACCTAATTTGATCCTTTTTTTTTCTATGTAACTTTGTTGCCAGTACAATGTTTTCCAATTTCATCGATTGTCTACTTTCAGTTACCAAATTCTGTTAGAGCATTTATTTATTTATTTATTTATTTATTTATTAAATTATTTGCTACACTTACAGTTTAAATTGGCAACAGCCATTGTCTTGTACGCTTTGATGTCATGTGGTGTGTGTTGGCAGGTGGTGGTGGGTGGTCTGGCGACTCTGCACGAGGGGGAGGAGCTGTGCTCGCAGGGCGCGCCCCCCGGCCCCCCCGGCCCCCCCGCCCGCCTCACGCAGTCCGCGCTGCTCGCCACGCAGGGGCGCCGCCTGCACTCCGACGCAGCGCCGTTAGTACACGCACACACATACACAGACTTGTCACATGTTTTTGTTTTCTATTCATAATACCACACTAAAACCAGTAAGTTATCTTCATACAAACGTGCCGCTGTCGGTTTGAATGTGTGCGTGGGCGCTGCGCGCCGTCACGAACACACTAGCATACAATAAAGGGGAATAAGCGGCAGTATGGTGGACTAAATGCAAGCGTGTGCGTGACAGCCTACACGGCGCGCTCACATTCAAACCGATGCGGACAGTTGGTATAGAGATAACTTTCTGTTTTTAGTCTTCTGTGATAATACCTACCTTCTAAATACATTGAATAAAACATAGAATAAATAACTACGAAACCAATAACAGGTCTTCGCAGCTAGAAAACATATTATACACACACTCATACTACACTTGTCACATAACTGCTTGAAGGCTCTATTCATGAATAAGAACAGATTCGTTCCCCAATGGCTTTTCAACCAGTTAAATTTGACAGTGTATATCGATGCTTTAAAAAGCTATTTAGAATTTACAAGTCAAGGCAAGTAAAGGATTTTCTGGTCTAATAAATAGGCTTTATAATCTGGTTTAATTCACTTGCTCAAAATAATTTCGTTTCTACGTTCAACGTTCTCATATTTTTCTTCTAATAAATGTCTTAAGGTTCTTGCCTTGACTTGTGTAGTAGTGTAAGTTTTAGAGTAGTTAAATTATTATGTTAGTACCATAGAACTATTTCATTGTTGTAAAACAAATTTAGAAGTTTTTTTTTTAATAAAAAGTACTTTAGTAAAAGTGTTAGTTACATCAGTAAAGTGTGTCCCTAGCATTGCATGATGATTCCGACATTAATTTGAGCTGCCTTTTTCTTTAATGTTTTTAATGAATTGACGGCTTATTTGAGCTGCCCCTTATAATGTTTTTAATTTGATGGCTTATTTACGTTGCGTTGTTTTGTTTGCCCCCATGTTTGGTCCGCGCATGCCGCCACGCTATACGCTGATCCATTACACCACCTCCATACTCCTACTGCCATTTGAACATCCTTGTAACATCACTGCTATGGTGACTTACACATCATAATACCGCCGTTATTTTTTTCTCGACATCTTCAAATTCGTCTTTTCTGATTGCATTTTCCTTCGTATATTTTTTTTAATTTGATACCTGTATCTTTATTTAATCGCCGTTTGTATTGTCAATTTAATTTTCTGACTTGAAATGTTTTTCTTTCTCAAAATTCCTTCATTGCTTCCCTTTATAAATTACCGTATCCATTCTCTTGACTCAAAAACCGTGTAACTCGTCATTTTGCATAAAAACACATTTTCGTTAATTTGGCTATATCCTCGTCGCGTGAATTATCTTATAACGTTCTGCCTTTATTCTCAATACCCCGATTTTCTGACTTGAAATTTTACATTCAATAATTTATTTTTCAAAATTCCTTCATTGCTTATAAATTACCGTATCCATTTTCTTGACACAAAATCTGTGAAAATCGTCATTCTTCAAAAAAAATTGTATCTTCGTCGCGTGCCTTTACCTTTTACCTTATGCCCTTACCTTATTACGCTTCTATCGTCGTTATTCTTAATCCCCCGCGCGGTATATTATCTTATTACGTTCCTGTGTCCTTTATACTAAATCCCCACGAATCCCCCCGTGATCCCCCCGCCGCGGCGCAGTCACCGCAAGCGCTGGGTGTACAGCGCGCACGCGGCGTACGCCGGCTACTGCCCCGGGTCGCGACACGACTCGTCGCGGGCGTCCCTCTCCTCCGGCCGGGCAGACTCTGATGCTGTCTCGCTCTCCGGCAGCGATCTGTAAGTAACATGCTCTCCGATCTGTCCAACTGTTTATTTTACCTTTGATGACTCGATGTTCTTCAAACTTTTTTTTTATGGTTCAAAATGTATGAAAGCCCGAGCAGCAGAATAAAAAACATGGGCTAACCTCGACATCGGTCGAAGAACTTTTCCGTTTGGCGAGATATAGAGGGACGTATGCAGAGCTTACTGCCAACCTCCAGTAGTGGAGAGGAACCAGAAAGAGAAGAACGTCGACATACTGCGGATTTTCAAGGCTATATTTTTATACTAGAAATTGTTGCCAGATACATTAAAGAAACTTTTGGGCGACTATGACGACGGGTTTTATATTTTTCTAAGCAGGCTTTTGTCGTGATAGTAAAATTATGTTACTGCTAATGTGAAAAGTAAAACGAACACTTGGACAGATTATAATTATAAAATACAGAAGTACATTATCTGCAGCGGCACAGATCATCGCATTACAACTCACAACCAACGAGTTCATCAGGTGATTTTTCTATTACTTCCAGCAGTATGGAAATAGCTTTACTTTAGTCAGAGAAAATAGTATGGTAACAATAGTGTGGTTAGAAAAATTGTATACACACGGCGCACGTTTTTTTTGCCTACAATTTATCTACAAAATCCAGGTAAGAAATGAACTTTATCCAGCTTTGATTATTTTTGTGTAATTGTAATCTTATATTTACCTATTTGTAGTTAACCGTATTCCCTTTGTCATCCATTATTGTTTTTAGTTTATAGTAAGTAGTTTTTTTTTACTGATAATCTGTATTTTCTGTGTGGTATGATTCAGTATTTTAAAATTTCTATACTTATCTCAACTCGGCGACATGCCAAAGCTAAAAGAAAGCATGTATAGAATTTTCTTTTTCTGCTGAACAGCACAGTTTACTAGAGCGAACTAAAAGAAAGACAGTTTTCTTGGTTATGCTACTACATTCTCACAACATGTTAGGACAGAACTTTGGTGTAAAATCTAAAAATTTTACAAAAGTGCAAACAGTACCACAGAATACCAAATAGTAGTCCCTACAGAAGCTGCACTAGGCGACATAATTCATATAAATTGCAACCCTAGCTCCGTTATAGAATCAGAGATCGGAACGTAGTAGGGGGCTGCCATTATCAAAACTATGGATATGCCCTTGAATTACCGTTATTTCGTTTTTCGATAATACCGGAAATCATCTTTAACTTCGTTGAACAGCTCATACATTTCCCCACCGAGGACCCTGAATATTTCAATAATGTATTTTAAGGTAAAATTAAAAGAAAATATCGGTGCATAGAATACAAGGTTAGAACACGGCCCCGTCTTTCCGACCACTGGTAATAATGTGTGTGTGTTGTTTGTTATTGCAGAGACGGCATGTCGGCGCGCCACCTGGAGAGGGAGCGAGACAGGGAGAGGGAGCGGCACCGCACGCGGGGCGCGCTCATCAACAAGGAGCCCGACCAGGGCCTGGTAATAACATTACACATCACCATGCTAACATTACACATCATCGTGCTTGCTTGCATATCGTGTGGGTTTCGAGGTTAACCTACCTTACAAACCCTGGTGTCGGAATTGCTGAGCCGCCTTAGGCTTTTGACATGGCACCTATTACGACCATTTGGTCCCGGACCACGGATGTCCGTAGATAGCCGAAACCAACGGCTTTACGTGCCTTCCGAAGCGCGGAATCATCTTTTCGGACAATCATCATTTTGACCACTCGACCACGGAAGATTTGTCGTCATGATGACATATGGCGATTACTGCGTTCTTAATTCTATATGGATACTTTAACATTTGTCAGTAAATTTTTGCTGCTGTGATTAGAAAATGCAATTAGGAAATGCCACCGGGGAATGACTCTGAGCCCCCATTTGTGAAAATTGTGGTTGCAACGACCGTGACCGGTTCAGTACAATGTTCACCCACAAAGGCCGGGAAACATCGAACAATTACATATTACTACGTATGGTCTCAAAAATTCTACTTCTGGGCTAACGATACAATTTGACCTTTATTTACTACAACCGTTACTGCTTCCCGATATAAACAGCGACCATCACTGTACTCATAAAAAAAATCCCAAAATCCCAATCCCAAACACGCCATTTTTTTTCAATTGACCTATGCTCGTGTCGAAAAATTACGACCAATCAAGCTTCACCGGACTTGTAACCCAAACACGCCGTCGCATATAAAATGTATGTGTTTGTTTGTCAGATGATCCCGCGCACGCAGCGCATCCAGTCGGAGCAGCTCCGCGTGCTGCCCCCCGCAGAGTTCGCGCCGCTGCTCATCGAGAAGCTGGAGCGAGTGAGGCGCGACCAGGAGACCAAAGAACGCCTGGAGCGACGCTTAGCTGAGGTACCAAAACACTAGTGCAGATGATCCCCCGCAGAGTGAGCGCCGCTGCTCATCGAGAAGCTGGAGCGAGTGAGGCGCGACCAGGAGACCAAAGAACGCCTGGAGCGACGCTTAGCTGAGGTACCAAAACACTAGTGCAGATGATCCCCCGCAGAGTGAGCGCCGCTGCTCATCGAGAAGCTGGAGCGAGTGAGGCGCGACCAGGAGACCAAAGAACGCCTGGAGCGACGCTTAGCTGAGGTACCAAAACACTAGTGCAGATGATCCCCCGCAGAGTGAGCGCCGCTGCTCATCGAGAAGCTGGAGCGAGTGAGGCGCGACCAGGAGACCAAAGAACGCCTGGAGCGACGCTTAGCTGAGGTACCAAAACACCAGTGCAGATGATGATATAAATATACAATATCCAGACACAAGGCAAACACAAGTGCTCATACACGAATTTTTCCTTGGCCGGGATTTGAACCTGCGTCCCTTTGCTTCGAAGGCAGACGTACTACTAACTAGCCTGCGGGGCCATTGTACAAAAATTTAGTAATCCATGTATTCTATTCATTATCTTGTGCAGTGAAGTATTTGTATTTAAAGTACATAATGATGTATAGGGTGAAGGAGAGGACGCGTCGACGCAAGCCCTGCCGCCGCAGCTGGTGGCCGCGGCCATCCGGGAGAAGCTGCAACTGGACGACGACAACGACCAGGATATCCTCGGTGAGACACATCATCATCATTATCACATCATCTCTTAACATATTCATTAGTTATAGATTACGGATCACTAGCTTTCCGCTCCGCCCGCGTTACCAGGTTTTCCCGTGGGAAAGAAGTATTTTCCCGCGGTAAAAAGTAGCCTATGTGTTATTCTGATGTATAGGCTATATTATTGTAAAGTTTTATTAAAATCCATTCGGTAGTTTTAGCTTGAAGGAAGATAATTTAATCCATATAAAACACACAAATACAGTTAACCGCTCCGCTCCGCAGATTACAGTCCACTTATATTTCCGCCAGTTCATTTTGAACCACAATTTGGTGCCGTGACCAGGATATGTATGAATAAAAAGTAGGTTAATTAATAACTTGCAGCTTATATAATTTTTACTATTGTTTTACACGAGAAAGTTTAATAACATTTGTTTAAAAAATCTCATAGAAGTAATTTAAGACACTTGCTTATTGGTTGTATTTATTTTTGAACGTGGTTTATTAATATGTGTGTGTAGACCAGCACGTGTCGCGCGTGTGGTCGGAGCGCACACCGGGCGCGTCCCCGCCCCCGCGCCGCGCTCGCCCCCGAGCGCCGCCCCGCGCCCCGCACCGTGCCCCCTCCGCCATCTCCGCGGACTCGGGCCACTGCGACACGCCGCCAGACCCCCCGCACCAACCGCACCACCCCCCGCATCCCGCGCACCACTACAGGTATGTGTACTGATATTTATTTAATACCGTTCGTTTCAGCTTAAACAATAACAATAAAAGCAGACAGTAAAAGGTACCAAAAACTAAATAAATAAAAACAGATAACAACGCAGTACATAATGTTTTGAGCACTGCTAAAGAGCTGTAGCTTATGTTGTATTTAAGTATCCACTGGGTAGGCACCACAATGAACGCTGTTTTTCTGCTATCGCCCTTCACCTTCACCGCTGGATCAAAGCTCGCTCAAAGCAGGGATCGAAACCGGTTTTAAATAAGTACTAGTTCATTTTATGAAGAATATTTGTCTTGTATTGCAAAATTAGTTCAAAACCCGGTACGAAAAATAAACCGATTTCCAATATCTAACTCAAAAATACTCGTAAGTCGATGATAAGTAGTCGGGTGCAAAAATGTCACTCGAGAACCTTACCCCAGTAGTAGTCCGGTCTACCAAATACAATAAAACTATAATTTATCATTTCACATAACATCTTACGCTTTTTAAAATTTTGGTTGGCACTATCTAAGATTAAAAACGTGTTACCCAAAAAACTGAAATTCGGTATCCATCAAATAGGCTGACTCAATTATCGCACCTCTTTTACCGGTTAGCTGATCGAACCTCCTTATTTCGGCCACGACGACTGCTTCAGGTGCGATGTTGTTACATTTAAAGCCTATTTTGCATATGTGAAAACCACACTTAAGGCGGCACCTCGTAAAACTTAAAATCGCTGTAGAGGCGTGATTTATCTGCGCGGCAAAGTAAACAGACCTTTGATGGCAATGCAGGAAAGCAATAGCGCTAAGCGGTGCCGTACATGTGGAACAGAGAAAGGTATGCTGTTTGCGTGCTACAACTAAACAGCGTAAGTGCCAAGTTAGTTTTTGTCCATTTATGCAAAAAGTACTGCATATAATAAAATGTTTCTATACTAGATTTTAATAAAGTTGAATACCATACTTGTGACCAAGTTTCAACGTCGAATACGTTGCCGTTTACCTATAAAAAATAAGAAAAGACAATAGAAGGTGTTACTTTGGCGCGATTTTCTGTCGATAAAATTTTCAGAAAACTTGTTTTCAAGTATATAAGTATTAAGCTTATATAATCAAGTAATGTATATCTAAAAATCATTATACCTACTTGTACAAATTACGAGGATCGTCGAATCAAAAAACACTAAAATTTTCAAGGTGCCGCCTTAACATAGCACGGCCAGCCAAGTTACATACTTGCTGTAGGTAAATCACCTAGTCCAGACCTGCGTACTTAACCCGCAGGTAAATATCTCCATAGCGGTCCGAGGTAGGCAGTTCTGGGCTTTTCTTGAATATCATAATTGTTCTCACATCAGATCGGAACATATTTCGGCCATTTCTTAAACTGTTTTCATTTAAAATTTAGTGTTTGCGGGCAGGTCTGTCTGGACTAGGCTCCAAGTCGCGATTGTTATTAGGTAACTAACACAAACCGCTTGTAACATTCCAATATTTAAACCAGAGTTATAAAACATATTTTTGAAGTAGGTGTATTACTATATCTGTATTGTTCTGTACCTTATTTCTTTAGTAGTAGTAGTAGTGTAGATTGAATTAACTTATTGAATCAACTTAAATTCAAGTGATACTCGTGCACTGGTTAAAATATTGGAATAGTTTTTCGTGTTCTGAGAAATCCGCTTGAGTCTTTTATAATCGTCATGTTTTGAGATTTTTTTATGCATGCTGCCACACGATCTTAATTTATTGTTATTGTTATTACATTGTAAAAAGAACAACATTGCCTAACCTGAAAAAATATTGTATTTGTTTTTAATGACTGGACGGAAAATTTAAACCGATTTTTCGTGCAATTATTTTTATTAAGTATAATGATTTGTGGGCTGAAGTGATCGATCCGCTTTTTGTGTTATGATAAGTCAGAGTTTTGTGTTTTTCTCAGTTTTCTAAATTAAAATCAGAGTATATCTTAATGTAATGTTTGTTTTTTGTTAATTAATTTCTGCTATTTGCGCTTAAGATAAGAAATAATAAAAATGTTTGCTTATATTTTAAAATACACACAAACGATACCTTAAAAGAAGAGTGTATTATCTTAACAATTTTTTATGACAAAAATACATAATTTGTGATGTATTCCGCAGATCGTTCGCAAAGAAGACGGTGACAGAGTTGACAGACAGCGGCGTGTCGGTAGTGAGTGAGGGCACCACGTCCGCGGCGGGGGTCGAGCCGCGCATCCTGCTGTGGATCGCCGAGGGCACGGAGCGCATGGAGCGAGCGGAGCGCGCCGAGAGGAGGCACCGGGACCTGTCCAGCAGGGGCTCCTCTGTGGACAGGGAGGATCGCAGGAGGGACAAGCAGCGCGCGCGGTGAGCTCACACTACACACACACACACACACACACACACACACACACACACACACACATCCTGCTGTGGATCGCCGAGGGCACGGAGCGCATGGAGCGAGCGGAGCGCGCCGAGAGGAGGCACCGGGACCTGTCCAGCAGGGGCTCCTCTGTGGACAGGGAGGATCGCAGGAGGGACAAGCAGCGCGCGCGGTGAGCTCACACTACACACACACACACACACACACACACACACACACACATCCTGCTGTGGATCGCCGAGGGCACGGAGCGCATGGAGCGAGCGGAGCGCGCCGAGAGGAGGCGCCGGGACCTGTCCAGCAGGGGCTCCTCTGTGGACAGGGAGGATCGCAGGAGGGACAAGCAGCGCGCGCGGTGAGCTCACACTACACACACACACACACACACACACACATCCTGCTGTGGATCGCCGAGGGCACGGAGCGCATGGAGCGAGCGGAGCGCGCCGAGAGGAGGCGCCGGGACCTGTCCAGCAGGGGCTCCTCTGTGGACAGGGAGGATCGCAGGAGGGACAAGCAGCGCGCGCGGTGAGCTCACACTACACACACACACACACACACACACACACACACACACACACACACACACACACACACACACACACACACACACACACACATCCTGCTGTGGATCGCCGAGGGCACGGAGCGCATGGAGCGAGCGGAGCGCGCCGAGAGGAGGCACCGGGACCTGTCCAGGGAGGATCGCAGGAGGGACAAGCAGCGCGCGCGGTGAGCTCACACTACACACATACACATCCTGCTGTGGATCGCAGGAGGGACAAGACAATATAAACAATTCACCGCGACCTCTCTAGCTAGGAGTCCAAACTGTGTATAGAAATACCCTTCGAAACAATCGTACATAGAAGTCGCTGTTCGCTAATAAGTTTTTTTTGTCGAGACGTTGACTTACTAACAGCTCGGTTCGCCGAAATATCGCGTTAACCATCTTTCGTTACCAGTGGGGTACTATAGGACAACAACAACAACAACAACATGCGTGTTAAACCATTTTTTATATTTGTTTATTTATCGATTTGTTTTCTTTCAAAACGCGTTATAGCAATGTTTTGTTTTCATTCCAGTGGCAGCGGCAGCAAGTCGAGCAGCACGTCGGGCGGGGGCGGGGGCGGCGGGGCGGAGGGCGCGCACACGGTGGTGGTGGCGCACTTCCTCGACGAACACGTGCCCTACAGGTTCAAGGTGCCCGCCGCGCCACTCACGCTCAAGGCGTTCAAGGACTACCTGCCGCGCAAGGGCAACTACAGGTACACACACACACACACACGAACACGTGCCCTACAGGTTCAAGGTGCCCGCCGCGCCACTCACGCTCAAGGCGTTCAAGGACTACCTGCCGCGCAAGGGCAACTACAGGTACACACACACACACACACGAACACGTGCCCTACAGGTTCAAGGTGCCCGCCGCGCCACTCACGCTCAAGGCGTTCAAGGACTACCTGCCGCGCAAGGGCAACTACAGGTACACACACACACACACACGAACACGTGCCCTACAGGTTCAAGGTGCCCGCCGCGCCACTCACGCTCAAGGCGTTCAAGGACTACCTGCCGCGCAAGGGCAACTACAGGTACACACACACACACACACACGAACACGTGCCCTACAGGTTCAAGGTGCCCGCCGCGCCACTCACGCTCAAGGCGTTCAAGGACTACCTGCCGCGCAAGGGCAACTACAGGTACACACACACACACACACACACGAACACGTGCCCTACAGGTTCAAGGTGCCCGCCGCGCCACTCACGCTCAAGGCGTTCAAGGACTACCTGCCGCGCAAGGGCAACTACAGGTACACACACACACACACACACACACGAACACGTGCCCTACAGGTTCAAGGTGCCCGCCGCGCCACTCACGCTCAAGGCGTTCAAGGACTACCTGCCGCGCAAGGGCAACTACAGGTACACACACACACACACACACGAACACGTGCCCTACAGGTTCAAGGTGCCCGCCGCGCCACTCACGCTCAAGGCGTTCAAGGACTACCTGCCGCGCAAGGGCAACTACAGGTACACACACACACACACACACACGAACACGTGCCCTACAGGTTCAAGGTGCCCGCCGCGCCACTCACGCTCAAGGCGTTCAAGGACTACCTGCCGCGCAAGGGCAACTACAGGTACACACACACACACACACACACGAACACGTGCCCTACAGGTTCAAGGTGCCCGCCGCGCCACTCACGCTCAAGGCGTTCAAGGACTACCTGCCGCGCAAGGGCAACTACAGGTACACACACACACACACACACACGAACACGTGCCCTACAGGTTCAAGGTGCCCGCCGCGCCACTCACGCTCAAGGCGTTCAAGGACTACCTGCCGCGCAAGGGCAACTACAGGTACACACACACACACACACACACACACGAACACGTGCCCTACAGGTTCAAGGTGCCCGCCGCGCCACTCAATCAAAGCCAATCGGTTCAGTAGTTTTTGATTTTATTCTTTACACACATACACACACACGCAAATACAAACCTTTCCTCTCTATAATATTATTATGATATCTCGGTGTAGTTATAGATGGAAAAATTGCTGAAAAATGCCACTTTTCGCAGTACAGTCGGCTTATAACAATAGAGCGCGATTTCTATGTAAGATTGTATCGAACAAGAGTATTTATTTCAAGGATGTTAACTAAATGCGGATATTGTGTTGCAGATACTTCTTCAAGACGGAGTGCGCGGATTTAGACAACACGGTGATCCAGGAGGAGGTGACCAACGACGCGGACACGCTGCCCATGTACGACGGCAAGGTCATGGCGCGCGTCAAGACCTGCGACTGAACCACGTCTCACTATAACCACACTCAAACGTGAACGTCACTCTTGTGGAATATGGCAAAGATGATAAAAAAAAACTCTATTAAGTATACATTTTATTTCAGTAACTTATCTTCATACGAACGTGCCGCTGTCGGTTTGAATGTGTGCGTCCGCACCGCGCGTTGTCACGCACACTAGCATAAAATAAGGGGGAATAAGGGGGCGGCAGTAGGGGCTATATATATATATATATATGCAAGCGTGTGCCTTCTTTTTCTTCTTCTGTCGTGTCGATGGCTAGTTTTAATTTTTTGTTGCCCAATATCCTAGTGCCTACACGGCGCGCTCACATTCAAACCGATGCGGCCAGTTGGTATGGAGATAACTTACTGTTCTGAGTCTACTGTGCTCTAACTAAACCATACACACCCGCCCTCACAGGCAACTCCTTCTAAACACGGTATTCAAGTCTATCTATGTTACCACTAAAAAGTTAATTAAGGGTTGAACGTGCGTCTAAACAATCTTCTAAAAAAATTTTCCTTGGAGTATAAATAATAAAATATTGTGGGAGGCATAGAGCACGCCTTATCGAGTATGAACCGTAAGCTCGGGTATGAACAGTCTGAATATCTTCATTGCGTTCGTTTAGTAGCAAATGGTTATCGAAGCTGATTGTTTCTCCCGGTGAAAATAAGTAATTTAATAGGAGAACATTGTGAAATGTGATTTCACCGCCCATACAACATCTGCTTACGCTTGAAATAAAGGCAGCGGAGCAGTGCGTGTGCTCTATGTTTATTTATTCTCTAAGGATTTTTCATTCATAGACATGCGTTTAACGTGTGTTTAACTTTTTTGGTATCAAACCCTATCTGTGTTACCACATAAAAGTTGATTACTCGTTTAACGCACGTCAATATTTTTCATGTATGATTTATCTTATATTCAGTCCAAACCAACTGGAAGGGATTTTTAGACAGACTTTCAATGATTTTTCTTACAACACGCTACCGTTTAACAGAGTCAATATGATGTGAACAAACCGCTCACAGAAAAGAAGCTTTCAGTTTTCTTTTTGGAAAACCTATTACTTACCTATTTGAGTTAATTGGTTTTAATTTCGCAAATACTTAAGTATCTCATGAGAAGATTTTAGTCGTAACGCCTTATTTGTATACATCTTAGGGACTCTGTTAACTAAATCATATACATCATTACATTACACCACAGGTGTTATTTATAACTTTGCGAGCGATGGAAATACACCATGTATCCGTGTCTTTATCTACGCGCAAAAGCGATAAGTTTCGCATGTCACACCTAAGGTATTCACTATTTACGAAATGTTAAAACGACGAATAGAAATAACACGAGATTTTTATAACGTTCGCTTATTTGAATTGAAATTTTGTATTAGATTATTATTGCTCCATTATTTTTATTAACTGTTCTCCAATATTCTTCCATGTGAGCTAGCCAGTTGTGTTATACATAATTAATTAAAATACCAGTTGGACTAACTTTTCAAAGAACACCCTTTTCGTGACTCGTATTACCAGATTGAATAAAAATTATGTTATTTTATTGGTGCTAAATTCATGCTTGAATTTATAGCATTGTCATTGCGTCAATCATTCGCTCAAGTGAAATATTGACATTAATTTATTTTATTAATGAAAAGTACTATTTGTACAAAAGTGTAACGTCTGTATTGGTATAAGTCGTTGCATGTTTTTATTTTTATTATTTTTATTCTGAGCTAGTTGAGTACGCTTACTATTGTACGTTACAATTTTAATCGCAGTTTAATGCCAGTTTTTTTTATAATATCCCTAGGTTTACGCGAATGACTGCTTAGTTTGTATATTTTTAAATTAATATTACTAGTAGGTATAATGACGTGTTCTGTTGATACGAGAAATATATTTTGGTTATTGCGGATTCGGCGCTTGAGATTATCAAAGTTCTATGAAATACAAAATTCTGCAGTTTGCTTTAGAAGATATAGGATTATTTTGTACTTACATTTACTTATTAATAAAATTGCTAAAGTTATGTTTAAAATTGAAAGAAATATAATTTAATCTTCTTTAATTCCTTCACAATAAACTTATATCATCTAAACCAGACTGTTCTACAAAATTATAAAAAGTACACATGTTGGGATCTCTATGAAATAAATATCCGTATTGTAATGAAGTTAGGAAATAAAATTAAAGGTTTCCGTTCTGCAGCTGTGAATATAACTATATATTATCGCAATAGCAATAAGTTATTGAATTTGATTACCTTTTAATACTCAGAGTAGGTGATGTACGAATTAGAACTTTCTGTTTCGGTCACTAGAATTCTTTGTGATTTGACATTGTTTTCCTAATGTTGTGTTCAGATGTTAATCGGTCCAAATTTTGTGCAGTTTGACCAAATAAAACACTTTTGTCTTTGCCGCACACAAGCCAGGTCACTGTTGTAATTAGTTCCTTAGTTGTCACAATAGTTTATCTAAAAGACTGCCATTAATTATAACTATTATCGCAACAACCAAATGGAGAGGCAATAGTGTGTTTTTTAGTCAACACCAACACCAATTTTATACCTAAATCAGTATACTGGGTTCTATTTCATCAAGTTGTTAAGCAACATTTAGGCATAAACATAAAATATAAAGTACAAAATTAACTAGGCAACATTTAATTGCAACATGTGAAAATACAAAGTTAAAGAAAAGTTCGTTTTCACAGATTGTCTTACTATGCGTTTTTATTTTCTTTTTATTATCATCATTATTACAAGTCTTTACAAATAAAATGACTCCAAAAAACGTGCGTTGCCAAAACACATTGAACTTGTAACTTAGTGAAATAATCCCCGGACTGACAATCCCGACACTTCCTTCTCGTAAGCTAGTCTGCGTTCCTCGCGCGTTGTACCGCCCGGGGCGATAGACTCCGGCGATACCGCGCGGTACGAGCGTGTGGTACTTATAACTTCGCATTGTAAATAAGTTAGTATGAAGTCCGGTCCACAGTACATAAGTTAATATACCAGTGAAGGACGAGTTTTATATGATACCGGAGTCCTTAGTAAATATTGTTGTTATAAATAGACCTTTGATGCAAATTAGTTAAGTTAGTAGTGGATATGATATATCTCGTCCGTCAGCTGATGAGCTGTGAGCGGAGACTGCGGCCGCGCTCACAGAACCCCAACGGGTGCGGAAACATGTGCCTTCAATGTTGATACATTTTTCATAGTTGATGCTTCTACTAGCCATAAGTTAACGGTGTAAATATAGATGTAATGTAACTGCGATTGGAACACTATTTTTATTAATTTAATTACTATTTTTTATTTATTGCCAAAGGTCGCCCGCGGCCGCACCGCCAGTGACTCGCACACACTCTTATTACTGCATCTGTATATCACTGCCATTCGTTTTAATTTGCTCAAAACTAATCTGAATAGATTAGATGTTGCATATCCGTTATTTAGTCACTATATCTGTGCAAAATATAAACAGGATTATTGGTAACTTTATTAGATTGCCCATTTACCATCTCAGCTTTACCCGTCATAATGTCTAGCCACCATTCATGTTTGTAAATTGCTTTTATTAATTTTAAAATAGATTCGTTGTAAATATGTCTGGTGACTAGTGATTATGACGGTATAAGGTTTTCTGTTCCAATAATAATTGGTTATTGGTTAGTTAATAGAGTGAGATGCCGCGAGGTGTGTGCGAGACGGCGCTACAGCCCGGCGCCCGCGCAGGCGGCGGCTCTCGACAATATTGTATAAATAACATAGAATTAGTATCGATTTTAATAAATTACATCTTAGGCACTTTCTTAAAGAACCTAAAATGCAGTCCTGAAGGCTCAAACTTGAGGTTGGTTAAAATTGTTTTTCAATTTTAGAGTGTATAATGAATATCATTATGTAATTAATATTACTATCGAACTAAAGTATTATTTGTCTAAAATATTTGCAAAGTTGGCAGCACTTGGACAAGATTGTATGTAAAAGAATTTCACTAATCGAACTGTATTATTTTTTTATCTAGCACATGTAACTTTAAAGAATAAACTGGAACTGTGCCATATAAACTAATGTTTTTTATTTCGTGAAATAGTGTATTTTCATATCTATCATATTTTGTCGAAAGTTCAAACCATACCACCACTCCCACCCCTCCTGGTTCCCCAATATAGAATTTAAATCCCAAAAAAATCGTCGTTTGTTCTCACTAGTTCCATAATGGAACTACTGAAACCTTTTGTTCTCATTAGTTCCATTGGATTGTAAATGGTTGTTCATGCTTACTAATCCCAATGTAGTTAATGAACTGGAAAAATGACTAGTAACTAGAAAGTCCAATCCCCAGTGATAGTACAATTTCGAAGAAGTCCAAAGTCCCGGAATATACACGCCGTCCTAAAGTTTACTAGAAAAACAAAGTGCAAATTAAGACTTTCTGAGCATTGGATTTTGCTGGTACACAATTGTTATTATGGTGTGATTATGGGGAAATATATTTTATTGACTTTCTAGCTAGGATATTTCAGAGGCCCAAGCGATATAAATTAAACTCAGGCGGTATTTATAGTATCCGTTTATTTTCTTTAAATTATATTTTCTTTCCTTAATATTTACATCATTATTGTCTTTCAGGCGTCAATAATATCGTTACAATTTAAATAATTTAACATTGGGCTACTTATAATACTGAAAAAAAAAACAATACTAGAGGTTTTGTGCAACTGAGACCTAATAAATTAAAAGTCTCCACAACTGGTCGTCTAACGCGGATCACATCAGCTTGAGCACTAACTAACTAGGACTTTTGAGTATAACAATATATAAAGACATGGAAAACCACACTAAAGCCTGACCAAAGAAATAAAAAACCTGCTCTGGGGGCGCCACGTGAATATTTTTATGTGTATGGCAACAATTTCCATTATAAAACCAGTTCCATTGAATTTCCGCATATGGGCTCAATTCCGGCGTGGCCGCTAAAATCTCTTTTAATTTGTTGGTCTCTTTCATTCATATGGGAATTGAAAAGTATGGGAGATGAATAAATGATATTTAAAATAGGCAGAGCAGCTGTTAAATTCAGCTTAATTTTAAGTGGGATGTTTTCGCATGCCTGCTAAAGTAATGCGAACTACGTGTAAAATTGATGTTTGATGTCTCTAAAATTAAGTTAACAATCACTTGTCCCTATTCGTTCTTAAAAACGTGAAAGGGACATATGGTTTTTAAATTTAAGTTAGTAGAATCGGGCCCAGTGTTTGTTTTTATTTGGACACGAAATTCCAGCTGCAATAAATGATTTTATATTCTCTCCCTGGGGGCGTCACATGTTTTTATTTCTGGCAACAATCGCTATAATGAAAAAATCTGGCGTAACGCGTGGTACCCCATTAGTCCACCTGGTGTACCAAAGGCATTTTTTTCTTCCCATAGTTCACCACAAAACAACTGGGTGGGCCAGGGGTAATATATTTTTGGACGAAAAAAACGCCCTTGGTACACCCAATAGGCCTACTATGTAAGTAGCGACAGGCTCAAGAAGCTGTCAAACGCGACATATTGACAAAACTACTATGGCTCTAATGTCACTATGTCGCGTTTGACAGCTTCTCGAGCCTGTCGCTACTTACATAGTAGGCCTACAGGTGGACTAATGAGGTGAACCACGGGTTTGGAGCTGTGGTTTGGAGGGGTAAACATCCCAGGAGTTTAGTACGCTACGCTAGCTGCCCATCTTGTCCTGTCACCTGTACGCGGGAGGACTTGATGAAGGCTACTGACGACGCTATTCGTGTGGCTGGTTTTTGGGCCGAGACTGTCTGAGTTTGCTGTCGACTCGAAAAGAAGAAGAAGTGCGCTACACGGTTGGTAAGGTGAGAGTTGGCTGGTGGTTCTACTCGCAGACATCCCTAACGCCCTGCAGCAGCTGCGCGGTGAAGGCGCCCGGCTCGTACCCCGCCGAGTGCAGGTGATGAGAGATGCTCGACACCAGCTGGGGAACAATACAATAACTATACTGTAATGCACGCTTATATAATACAGTACATGGACCATTTAGTACCATGATGTTTGTTTCGATGGCATCAACAAATTGAAAATTAAAGGAAAAAAATCGTATGGGGCCCAGTCTTTTATTCACAGAAAAATCTAACCACTATATAGAAAAAATATATAGATTCTAGACATAAAACTGAGTCCACATGTCCAGTTGTGGAATTTAAGTGCCCCCCATTTAGGAGATATTAATTTTTTTCAATGTGAAAAAGTTGTACACTCAGCAAGTCTATAAAACGCACCTGCCACTACCTATCTCTTTCTAACACCTAGCTAAGGCTACTCTTGTCTTCTCTTTCTTACAAGGTTATTAAAATAGTTAACTAAACCGCGAAAACGATTTTCAGTGACATTATGCGAGACATTTACAGCACATGCTATGCTCATTTTTGAAGTTTTGAATACAGAATAAATCGTTTTCGCGGTTTAGTAACTATTTTGTAAGAAAGAGAAGACAAGAGTAGCCTTAGCTAGGTGTTAGAAAGAGATAGGTAGTGGCAGGTGCGTTTTATAGACTTGCTGATTGGACAACTTTTTCACATTGAAAAAAATTAATATCTCCTAAATGGGGGGCACTTAAATTCCACAACTGGACATGTGGACTCAGTTTTATGTCTAGAATCTATATTTTTTTTCTATATAGTGGTTAGATTTTTCTGTAAATAAAAGACCAAAAAAAGCCATGTCCTTTATCCATTAAAAATAACTCGTATTTGCCTTCATATATTTAATATTTGGATATTATGATAAATGTTTGTTCTGGCTTATGATCTGTTTCATATAAATCCGGACAAAAGTTCATTGACCTTTTTCTTTTCTTGAAAGTTACGCCAAAATGTCTGGTCACACGCTCACCCCGCCTTCTACTATGCTATATAATTTCCTTTAGTTATATCGTATCTTTTGAAAAAAAAAAAAAAAGTGCGCATTGTATGCAAGCGTCAATAACTTTTTGTCCGGAATATGAAATAAACCATAGTTCCAATTTCCTTCAACCGTATTGAACCCGCCAAATTTTACCAGTGTTGACAGCATAATAAAAAATACAAGCCCTTCCCCTCCCCTCTAACATGCCCGGTCCACGCGTGACAGACATAATTTTGTCGTGCGTATTCTTTTACCCTATTGGAGGATATTTCAATATGGCGGGTTTCTCGCGCGACAAACTTTTGTCATAGCACTGTAGGTCGTAACCTAGGTCGTACCCGTAGGTCTTGAGAAGCGTTTCGCCCCCTACCTTATCCAAATATGTGAGCTGCGCATGCGGGCACACGTCTTTGCGCAGTCGCACGGCGAGCGGCCCGCCCCCCCCGCGCAGGATGTGCGCCAGCTCGCGCAGGAAGGCGGGGAGCGAGTCCGGCGTGAGGTCCGGGGTGAGCTGCACGCGCAACTGGTAGCCTACAGGGGCGCCGGCCTCGTCAGAGCCCTCCACGCGGATGCATCTGTACTGACAAATAAATAAACAAATATGTGGACAACGTCAGAAATCAAAAATCGTTTATTTGATTTGGACAACACAACACAAAAGCAAATAAATAACTACAAACAAAAACCAAACATACAACCATTAACAAGAAACACATGAACGGGCATTGATATTTCCCCGTGCTGTGATATCCAAAATCAGCGAAAGCCGCAGCCCGGGCAGGCCACGGGCTGGTCTTCCGGGAGTCCTGATAGTGCAGGCAGGGAAATAACATGTGGCTTTGAACTTCATTTTTTTTAATTTAATGATGTTATTAAGTCTATAAATAAAAGATAACGGGCTCAATTCTAAACTAGTGCGAAGTACGCGTAAAATCGATGTTTCTCTAATCACCTGTCGTTTTTTCGTTCTTGAAAACGTGAAAGAAACATATGGTTTTTAAATTGAAGTAAGAGCGTAGTGTATGTATACGTAGAATAGGGCGTGGTGTATGTTAGTGACCTGAACTGCGTGGCGCGCCGGCCGGGCGGCCAGTGCTGCGACGTGATGAGCCCCAGCAGCGGCGTGCCGCGCTCCAGCGCCTCCTACCAACAAACACAACTACATCACCATACCACTCGCACATACTACGAGTTAAATGCTACACTTTATTTTCAGGATTGCTTTTGCAGCGAGTGCGAATAATATAAAGCCCGACCATAGTTTTTTCTTTGGAACAAATTTTATAAAGGCACTGGGTATGTAATGAGGTGCCTTACAACCTCATTTTCCATTTCTTTCTCGTCCAAATTCAAATATTCAATTACGAAATACAGCCGTCCAAGCCAAGGTCCAGGGAAAAACTGAAGAACAAAGGACGAGGATGACGTATGAATAACAAAAGAACTAGAGCAACTATTAATCAACCATGGTCTAAGAAAACAAGGTCTTCCCATTAGACCACGTGACTGACACGAGCCTACGTCATTTTGCCTATTCATCCTTGTCGAATGCGTGTAATAGACAAGGATGAACAGCGCAAAATGATGCAGGCTTGGATCTAACGGTTAGACCTTGTTTTCTTGGACCATGCAATCAACCTAAAGCCCAACCAGAGAAATCAAAAACCTCGCCATATTGCGGAATTTCAACGGATAATTTTATAAGGGAAATTGTTGCCATAGTCGAAAAATATACACGTGGCGCCCCCAGAGCAGGTTTTTTTTCTTTGGTCAGGCTTTACACTATTGGTCGGTAATACTTACACTAAAATGGTAGAGTTCATTTCCAGGATTGCTTTTGCAGCTAATGTGAATATTAAGCTTTTTTCTTTGGCACAAATGTTATACAATGGATGGGGTATGCTAAAAATATCAAGGACAGGCTCTATTGGAAAACATTTAAACGTGAATGGCAGACATAATTTTCTCGCACGTGTACTCTTTTTTACCCACGACGGACGGAACGGAACGGAGGCGGTATATGCGTTTGGGGTAAGAGGTTGTTTGTTTGTTTGTTTGTTTGTTTGTTACCTTCTATCTCGAAAACCAATGGACCGATTTAGTTCCGGTTTTTTGCATTGAAAAGGTATCACTTCAACTTAGGATCTTAGATATGTTTTATGTAGGTAGACCATCAGGGAGCGCTGCAGCAGCCAGATAAGTTAGTACCACAGGAGTTATCAAAAACTACCGAATCGATTTCGATGCAGTTTTTTGCATTCAAAAGGCTTCATATTGGAGCTGGTTGTTAGACATGTTTTGGGGCGGTAGACCACCAGGGAGCCCTGCAGCAGCCAGATAAGTTGGTACTACAGGAGTTCTCAAAGAGTACTGAATCGATTTAGATGCGGTTTTTGCATTCAAAAGGCTTCATCTTGGAGCAGGTTCTTAGATACGTTTTATGGAGGTAGACCACCAGGGAGCCCTGCAGCAGCCAGATAAGTTGGTTCTACAGGAGTTCTCAAAAAGTACTGAATCTATTTCGATGCAGTTTTTTGCATTCAAAAGGCTTCATATTGGAGCTGGTTGTTAGACATGTTTTGGGGCGGTAGACCACCAGGGAGCCCTGCAGCAGCCAGATAAGTTGGTACTACAGGAGTTCTCAAAGAGTACTGAATCGATTTAGATGCGGTTTTTGCATTCAAAAGGCTTCATCTTGGAGCAGGTTCTTAGATACGTTTTATGGAGGTAGACCACCAGGGAGCCCTGCAGCAGCCGGATAAGTTGGTTCTACAGGAGTTCTCAAAAAGTACTGAATCGATTTCGATGCGGTTTTTTGCATTCAAAAGGCTTCATCTTGGAGCAGGTTCTTAGATACGTTTTATGGAGGTAGAACACCAGGGAGCCCTGCATTAGCCAGATAAGTTGGCATTACAGGAGTTTTCAAAACTACTGAACCGGTATCTTTACAGATCATGTTCTTGGACACACACACACACAACACTTAGATTCTAAATATGTAAAACTCACGGTATGATAAAATTTATTAATGTCAGAGCAGGGAATGGCAGACCCCGACGTGTTTTATTGGATTTGTATTATATTATTAGATAGATGAGTATGTATAGTACCTAAATTAATCAATATTATTGCTGTGTCTATTTCTACGAGAAACCAAAAGGTAAGTAGGTACGTATACGTAAGGACTAAGAAAGGTCATAATTAGTTGTTTGTGTGGCGGATTTCGTGAGAAATCACTCTTTTTATAGATTTCTTTATTGGATATTTCTTATCTTATTTGACTCTGGTCGGGGGATTTACAAAAATGTTATTTAATCCTTTTTATTCTAATATATTTTAACATACGGCGTGGGTTTTTTAAAATTTTCAATTTTGTTTTTTATTATTGAAGGATATTTCAATATGGCGGGTTTCTCATGGTATTTTGACAGTTCGGTAAGGGATAAACAGTGTTACAGTGGTCATGCTACGGAGGTTGGTGTCAAGTCCAAAGTGTTCAGGTTAGCGTGTTGTTGTGTGTACGTGTAGTGTCTGGAGCGTCTCCGTTGAGACACTGCACTATAGTGACAGTACCTGTAGTGCCACACCACACATCACTAGTCCCAGGGACCGGAGCGTCTCCGTTGAGACACTGCACTATAGCAGGCCTGGCGCACTTCGCGCCAGAGCTCCAGAATGAACCTACGCCGGGCGGTCCAGATTACGCGGCCAGTTACTAGGAAAAACGCGGGCGCTTGTGAAGACGCTATTATTTAGTCTGTGGTAATACGGACTCTCGCGGCGCGGTCTTAAGGTGCATTTCGTTTTAATACGAGCGCATCGACAAACGGTAGGCTATTATAGCCAGGGTCACGTTCGACGCGTTCAATGTAATTTGAACGTTAGTGGCGTGGTAGCTAGAATTAAATTCGCACGTTTGCTATCAGAGAGTGCGCCTTCTGTACCTAGTACTATTATTTATTCTGTGAGTATAGTGGCAGTACCTGTAGCGCCCGCTGCGTGTGCAGGTCCTGCAGCGAGGGCTGCGCGGGGAACTCGGGGTGCGAGTGGTGCCACGCGCACACCACTAGTCCCAGGGACCGGAGCGTCTCCGCCGCCTCCGCTTGGGACACTGCAACAATAAAATCTATTTAAATTTCGATTTCCATTCGTTTTGCATTGACCTATTTAATTGTGTGGCAAAATCGAGACACGACCACATTATCATCATCATATCAGTGTATATAATATCACAATCACAAAAGTATATAAGCCCCGCAAGCGCCGCACCACCGCCGGACTCTGCTGGGTGGTACTCGATAAAGCATAAACAGTAAACACTATTTACATTTACATCTGGCAGTAGTCTTCTAAAATTTGAAATTGCGTTGGTTTTTAAAAATGCTCAGCCAGTAACAACTCACACACCCCGCTAGTGAAAAGAGTGTCTTTGTGTTTCATTCGTAAGTGGAAAGGAAATAATGCTTAAGCACCACCACGGTCATACCAAGTTCGTCTTCATATTGAGTTATGTTATCAATTGACACTTAATATTCTTTTTTCATTCAATAATCATGAATTTGAAACTGGACAGCTCTCCAGGCATGGATGGAATAACAAACAAACTTTTGAGAGAAATTAGCGACTTCTTAATCTCCCCGCTAACACATATCTTCAATCTCAGCATTGCAACTGGTACCTTCCCTAGTAAATGGAAACAAGCGGCGATCACGCCGATTTATAAAGCAGGGTGTAAATCCAAACCTTGTAACTACAGACCGATTGCACTTCTAAGCTGCTTTTCCAAAATTCTGGAGAAGATCATTAATAAAAGACTCACAAAGTATCTGGAATCAAATGAACAACTCTCTGAAAAGCAGTATGGCTTTCGCAAAGCCAGGTCCACGGAGGATGCTGTAATGCATTTAACAAACACTATAGTCGAACACCTGGACAACAAAAAAGCATGTATTGGTGTTTTCCTGGACCTGGCCAAAGCGTTTGACACGGTCTCAATAGCAATCCTTTTGAGAAAACTTGAACTAATTGGGATTAGGGGCATCCCTTTAAACTGGTTCAAAAACTTTCCGTTGAAATTATGTCTTTTTTAGTCCGGAATATTCGGAAGATTTCTGAATTCCATGTATTTTTTATTTTTTTGTTTTTCAATTTTGTTAATTTCTCTTTCTTAGTCTGGTCTATTTCTTTTTTGTTTTTGATATAATCATGTACTGCTGGACATAGGCCTCCCCAAGTGTGCGCCACCTCCTTCTTCCTTCCTTAATAAATAAATATATAAATCCCCCATCCCCGTGACGTCACTCACCCGGGTCCATGTCGCAGTGCGTGGCGGTGGAGGCGGCCCTGGCGCGGCGGTAGTGCGTGAGGGTGACGGCTCGCCCCCCCGCCCCCGCTGCCCCCGCCAGCCCCCCTGTGACGTCACTCACCCGGGTCCATGTCGCAGTGCGTGGCGGTGGAGGCGGCCCTGGCGCGGCGGTAGTGCGTGAGGGTGACGGCTCGCCCCCCCGCCCCCGCTGCCCCCGCCAGCCCCCCTGTGACGTCACTCACCCGGGTCCATGTCGCAGTGCGTGGCGGTGGAGGCGGCCCTGGCGCGGCGGTAGTGCGTGAGGGTGACGGCTCGCCCCCCCGCCCCCGCTGCCCCCGCCAGCCCCCCTGTGACGTCACTCACCCGGGTCCATGTCGCAGTGCGTGGCGGTGGAGGCGGCCCTGGCGCGGCGGTAGTGCGTGAGGGTGACGGCTCGCCCCCCCGCCCCCGCTGCCCCCGCCAGCCCCCCTGTGACGTCACTCACCCGGGTCCATGTCGCAGTGCGTGGCGGTGGAGGCGGCCCTGGCGCGGCGGTAGTGCGTGAGGGTGACGGCTCGCCCCCCCGCTGCCCCCGCCAGCCCCCCTGTGACGTCACTCACCCGGGTCCATGTCGCAGTGCGTGGCGGTGGAGGCGGCCCTGGCGCGGCGGTAGTGCGTGAGGGTGACGGCTCGCCCCCCCGCCCCCGCTGCCCCCGCCAGCCCCCCTGTGACGTCACTCACCCGGGTCCATGTCGCAGTGCGTGGCGGTGGAGGCGGCCCTGGCGCGGCGGTAGTGCGTGAGGGTGACGGCTCGCCCCCCCGCCCCCGCTGCCCCCGCCACGCCCCCCGCCAGCCCCATCACCTCCCCGCGCGACGTGTGCGCATGCGCGTCCATCGCAATCAGGCACGACACGTGCACGCGCACCGAGAACGGCGCCTGGGAAACATACCAACCATACTACTCGTTAACGGCCCATAATATATTATGTCCCCATCAAGCAGTTTGAGCGTGATGGGGACATAATAGTGTGAATACAGGATGTGACAGTATTCAAAATAAATTATCTTACACTATGTACTATGTAGGAAATAAAACATCTGAAACTACTCTAGTATAACTTATGTAGGGGTGATTTTTGCCCATTTCATGATTTATTATTTCAAAATAAAATAAAAATCGTACAAAAACGACAATATGTACAGGCTTGTGACGTCATAAGCTAGTATTCCCTTTAATTTTTCATATATAATATAATCAAGAAGCTCTTTTGACTAGCCAGTCAACATCCCTATTCTTTCAAAATACTGCTGATTAAGACTTTCGATAGTGTGTTGTAGTGAAGTCAGATGAAAAAAAATAGTTCTATTCTTGTAAGATTAAGCGAAAATTCGGTATTATGTTTTCAATGTTTGCTGTGTTATATTTATAGATGTGTCGTTCCCGGGAATATTCCCACCATTCCCGGGAAATTTCTGTTCCCAGGAATATTCCCAACGAGCTGGCTAGATTTGGTAGACCGGGTTGGTGTTTTCCGGTTAGGTACCAAACGACCCGACCGACCCTACAGATCTCACTGAGTCGTCCCAGTTGGCCTCAAACGGAAAGTACAGGTCGCGTCACGTAAAAAGAACGCTGGCAGTCAAGCGCGCAATAGGCGATTCACAATATTCACATACCCCCACCACTTTCTCCAGCGTTCTTTTTACATGACGCGACCTATTAGCATTGTTAAGTGTGGGAATATTCCCGGTTGTTAACAGCTCATACATGTCCCCACCAAGGGGCTCGAGCCTACCCTGATACCAGGGTGAATAGGCCTTAGTCGGCCACGCTGGCCCAGTGCGGGTTGGTCATCTTCACACACAACTTTTTAATTTCTTCGCTGGTGTGTGCAGGTTCCCTCACGATGTTTTCCTTCACTGTAAGAGCGTCGAATAAACGTACATATGAATTCGAAAATCGAAAACAAATTGGTACGTGCCGAGGTTTGAACCCGCGAACTTCGGAATGGAAGTCAACGGGCCTAGCCACTTGGCCACCGACTCTCTTCCTCCTCCGATTCTCGATTCTCTTCGAATATTCCCGGGAACGGCACATATTCCATTGGCGCTTAGCTGGACCTCACCGGTCGCTCGGCGCTGTACAAGCGGCAGTGTATGAGGTGCACGGGCGGGGCTTGCTTCTTGCTGGGCCTCTCCCTGCGGGGCTCCGCCCCTATCTCGTACAGGTCCCCGGCCGCTGTGTGCATTATTGTGAACCCGCCGTCACCACTCTGCGAATATTCATTACGCTGATTTTAACTGATTTATGTTTTACGCTCAAATTGAAAATCGATACGGCCTATTCACTGTTTTAAAACCGAAAATTGACAGATCGTCAAGTTGTTTAAAGAGACATCGATTCAACGCGTCGATCCCACGCAAGCGAAAATATCAGAACGCCCAATTTAAAATTTGCACTCTTATTGGAATACCTGTCAAACCATACGAGATAGAACACGGGCAACCTACGATTGTTGTAGGGCAGGTAAATCGGCGCTATACGGCTTGCATTCCACTTTTTTGGAGCAAAAGTAGCTTGTAATAGTTTGCTTGTTGCTTGTTGTATTGTATTGTAACTTTTACATTTAAATGACTTTGCAGAATATGTTACTTGTATAGGATTATAGTCTGTGGCATTAACAAGACTTAAGATTTAA
The DNA here is from genome assembly GCA_948473455.1 of Teleiodes luculella. Lineage (NCBI taxonomy): Eukaryota > Metazoa > Arthropoda > Insecta > Lepidoptera > Gelechiidae > Teleiodes > Teleiodes luculella. The sequence continues at coordinate 2,833,335 of OX419595.1, read as the reverse complement.
TCTATTCTATTACCAGATTGATCTTCTTAGCTCTCTTGGGCATAGGCTGCAGCTTCCGCAGTGGCACTGCTATAGGCTCCTCTTTAACCTCTCTCTCTTCTAGAACCTTCTTTTTTGAGCTGCCTCCGTCATCGCTGTCTATGTCTACCTCTATGTCACTGTCAGGGTCTGAATCCTTCTTTTTCTCTAGTTTTATCTGAAATGGTACACTAAGAAATTTGGTATTGTGTTTGTTTTCTGTAGCTTATTCTATCTTGAGTTGAAAATAAATCATGTAATGAGTTTTAATAAGGTTGATTGAGAACCTTACATCTCAGATGATACGGTAGGAAACCCCAAAATAAGGTGACTTAAATGTTTGTCACTGCAAATGCAAATGTATGACAAATGAATAAAATTGTTGATTAAAAAGGACATTGCTGTACTGATGCCTGTTTAAAGTTTGTATCACTTACCACCTGTTCCCCTTCAGAAAGAGGCAAAGCTTGTCCAGAACCCAGTACAATTTGCATTTTAGGACTCTTAACACCTTCCTCTGATATGCTAGAGTCCTTCCTCTGTCTCGCTTGCGGGGACTTCAAGAGTTCTTTACTCTTATTCCTTTTCCCTCTGTCATAATTCCTGGACACTTTTCTCCTGTGATTGCCAATCTTCTTCATTGCTTTGACTTTCTCCTTCTGTTGCTTTGCTATCTTCAGTGACAACTTATCTATAGAATCCATATCAGACCCTACAGATTCAGTTGAACCAATAACCATTTCGTCTTCATAGAATATATCCGAAGGGTTTATGTCTAAGCAGTTATTTTTACTATTTAATAGAGCATCAGGTTTCAATAAGCTGTTTTTATTAGACAATTTCTTTCTAAACGGTTTCTTTGGTAAGGTTACAGTTGTAGACCCAGTTGTAACTAAGTTTAAGATATTCATGTCATCAGTAACAATTTCTTCCTGTACCACTGTGGGTGTGTCTCCGTGGTCTTCGTGCTTCTCCAGTCCAAATGTTGGTGTCTCAAGGTGCACTCCATACTCTGCCTCGATCAACGCCTGTATCTCAGCTTCAGTCTTTGTTTTTAATGTTTGGGATATTTTTTTTACATTCCTACCATATTTTGCCTGAAATAGGAATAGTTTTAGAATAGAATACAATATACTTTATTGCACACCAGTAATAAATTACAAAAAATACAGTTACAACAATATATGCTCAAGTAGCAATTTCTACCAGGCAACCCATTTTAATTTCATTGTTAACATCTGATAATATTTCTTTTTAGATATGAAATGTATTTGATACAAAATCATAACTCAAAATATCAAACATTAGAAAAAAAAATTAAAAGGAAAAGCAAAGCATAATACAAAAGCAAGTTTACCATTTCCTTAACTAGTAAAGTCTTTTCTTCTGGTTTCCAGGCTGTGTGGATTTTTTCATCATATTTGTGGGTTTGCCTGTTGCCAGTCAGTCTTCTCGATGGACCCTGATTTAACCTGAAATATTGTCATTTTTTGAGAAAGTATCATTTTTGATAATTAACAAATAATATGTCCTCACAAATGGGACCGAGCCTACCCTTAGAGCACGTAATAAAAAGAAAATTGTAAAAATAGCACATTGTTCATTTATTACCTTAAACTCTTAAACTGAAATTTAAAAAAGGCTTAGTAATAGTAATAAAATAGGTAACCACCTTAAAACCATTCTATAAAAATAAACTATATTATGTATTTTAATTGTTACAGTTGTTATTAATCATTACAATACAAATAATTTTGGATATTTGTTTCCTAAAACTAAGCTTACCTAGCAGTATCTTTAGTCTGGTTATCATACCAATTGTTGGAAACGGAATCCAGAAGCCACTGAGGGTGCACCGTATCCTCACGGTCCGAGCAGGAAGGTCTGAAATCAAACAAATCCTGAGGACTGATCACAAAATATTGACGAGAAAAACTGAAGCTTCTATTAATTTTGATTTATAATTGGGGAGAGAATCAAACTTGAAATAATTCAATAAGTATTAACTAGGGAACCAGTAAGAAACTCATAAGAAATAGTACACAAACTGTTTGTTTTGGTTTGAACTGAGAAAATGTCAACAAACCAACAGCAACAACAAAAGAACGCAGCTGGTTACATCAGCTCATTACCATAGGAAAATAGTTTTTCACTAACATTTAACAGTACTGACGCTTTGTATTAAAAGTAAAGTTAAATTTCACTTACATTCCTTGGGTATTTTGAGCAAGGCAAGAATTAAATGAAAAATCTCCCAAAATATCAATTTCGTCCTCTTCCGCCATGTTTTTTTCTGAACGAATGAATGAATGGATCGTGAATGGATCGTGAATGCTTTGGATACACATTTACATACATGAAAAAGGGAACGAAAAGTATCCGATTTTTTTAGCTGTTTACAAATAGCGTTACGCAGAAGAATAAAAAGGAAACTTATCCAGATTCTTCCTTTCTTCCTTCCTTTCCAACTTTCCTTCCTTCCATTCCAAGCAAGCGCGATTTCATTCAAGACGAAAAATAAACATTTTCGTATTAAAAAATATTATAATTTAACGCTTGCATTTGAATAAATAAATTTTGAGATATACTTACATAGTTACATTTCATAGTTAAATAAATATAAAACTAAATTAAATATAATTTTATTTTTCTAATCTAAGTTAGATTAGATTATCTAACAAACAAACAATAAAACAGATCACATTTCTTCATAACGGCCTTTTTAAATATTTTGCATAACGTCATTCAATCAATTCAATCCATCAGTTATGTCAAACATGTGATGTGGTGCCGATAGTCAACAAATTATCAGTTTATTACAATTTTTTTATTGTTTTCCGAGCAGTGGAGTCGTGAGTTTCAGACTTGGAAGTTGTGCGTGAATGTTTTAACACCGGGAAAGTTAAAGTATTCAGCACACAATGAACAACATGGGTTTGCGTTGGATGATGAAGAGCCCCATATCATGGGGTATTTGCCGCAATTTTTCAGTTTCTTCTACAAACCACAAGATATATTCGTAAGTGTCCATCCCAATGAAATAACAAGTGCTATAAATTGCAATAAAACCCATACATAACTTATTTCTGTCTTCTGTCACTTCTTTTGGCAGATTGATTCGAGTCCATCCAAAGAACAGTTTTTTGTGACCACCCATACAATAAGAAATTGAATTGAATTGACAATTTCAATTGTAACAACACTAGGTTTGTAAATAACGATGTAATAATCATGAATTCATAACTCGCTCAGAGTCATGACTGACAGAGACTTCCGTAACTTAAATATCACAGTCTGCACAATAGATTAGTTGTTACAAAAGCTTACTCCGCCCCGAATTTGACTTTCTGACCACCTTTGAATTACTATTATAAATCACTACATAGTATAAAATAAAGTCGCTTTCTCTGTCCCTATGTCCCTCCCTATGTCCCTTTGTACGCTTAAATCTTTAAAACTACGCAACGGATTTTAATGCGGTTTTTTTTTAATAGATAGAGTGATTCAAGAGGAAGGTTTATATGTATAATACATGCATAATATACTGAAGGATAACCCACAATAACCATTTTCCTGTGTGGAGCCGGGGCGAGTCGCTAGTTTATTTATAAAATGGTTAAATACTCGTCATTATTTCTCTACATTTAGTAAAGTTAAGCTTAACTAAAACTAAGAGCCTCTGCATTAATTACAATATAATAACAGATTTTGTAGTGAAATGTTACTGATATTATTTCCTCTTTTTTGCTGTTTTGATTTCACATGGGAATAGTATTTTCAGATGGTAAAATGTAGTCTATATTTTTAAGTGTCTAATTTACATAACTACTAAATTCATGACATATTTGTCATAGGCATCCAATAATTTTTACTGGACAAAGCAGATTATACTTTTATAGTTTGTAAAAAGAAATAAAATATTATATTTGCATTGATTTGTTACAGATGCCGGTTACTGGTTGTAGGTGGAGGCACGGGAGGCTGCACTATGGCTGCTCGGTTTGCAAGGCGTCTGGAGACCAAAGACAGTGTCATTATCCTAGAACCGAGCCAGGTAATTAAAATATTTCTCTCTATATAGATCAGCATTGGTAAAGATTTATACTGTCACATTTTTTTCCATGGCAATGAAGAATTAAGGTTGTCTATGTTCTTCCTCAAGGTCCATTCTATATTTGTACCAAGTTTCATTAAACTGGTTTAGAGTTTTGGAGCCAATTCAATGCAAACAAGCAAAAATCCCTCCTCTTTATAATATATTAGCTTTCCGCCGCGGCTCCGCCCGCGTTAACACACACACACTCATAGATAGTATTTCTTTTGTTTACTTTGTCATGAAGTGATTGTTTCATTGTGTATTGTTTATCATTGGCTTTGTGCTTGTATTCAATAGAAATTTCATATTCATGATGGTTTTGATTTTATTTATGATTCACTTATATTTATTTTTATTCTTATCACTAAGGTAAACAGAGGTGTATGAGAAAATAATATCTTATCGCAATATTGCATAAATTGCATTATGTACAGTAGTCAGCATAAGTGGCTGGACACTTTCTGTACAAAATTCCTCCCTACTGTTTCAGAATATTGCACACTAGGATTATATAGGTAAAGTAGAGGTAGTTGATTTCGTCGATTGATAGAGTACAGTAAAATAAATACTATCACCCATAAAGGTAATTTAAACCCTCTTGGCTCTTGTACACGCGCGTTTCAAGGTCACAGTGTCCAGCCAGAAGGCAGTGCCTGGCAGGGTCGCCATGAAAAGTGCGGAGTTAGGGATACAGAATAACATGACTTTTTTGTTGTAGAAGCATAAAGACGCGTAAAGACGCGGGAAAGGGCGGGCTGCGAGACGATATCCAAGTTTATATGTATCCAGTATCCTGACCAATAGAAAGCGGGCGCAATCTCTGGTACAGGCTGCATATAAACTCGGATATTGGGCTCAAATCTCTTAAATTTAAGTTGTTGGTCTCTTTCGTTCTTAAAAGGATGGAAAATGAATGAATCTGCCTAACTAGTGCGAACTACGCGTAGAATCGATGTTTGACGTTTCTAAATTTAAGTTGACAATCTTCTTCTTCTTCTTTGCGAGTCGATGACAAATCGAACTACATGTTTGCCGCCCAGAATCCGGCCATCTGTACTGCACCATCCGTGGCGTCCATCAGGTCCTGCTGAGAACAGGTGACAGGACAGGCAGGACAGGACACCAAGTGGGCCATGGACTGAACTGCTGCTCCGCACATACACTCCAAGTTTGGATCATTAGAGAGTCCCCACCTGAACATGTTTTCTTTGCTTCGGCCAACGTGGGTCCGAAGTCTGTTTAAAGACTTCCAGATTGGCCACGGAAGTCGATGTCCGGCCGGGAGACTCTCAGAGAGCGGGACAAAAGGATCCGGAAGCGATGTACGCGCACGCCACATGTTGCATCTCGCTTGTGAGGGTTCGGCTGTGAGGGGGTCGACATACTTTAAAAAGCTTTTTTGGCTTTTCAACCTTTGCGGCGGTAACTCGTGCCCATGAAGGGGGTGCCGCATGTCGACGTCCATTTTAGCCCTCTCCTGCAGGCCTGCCACAGTTCTGCGAACATCTGGAGGCGCTATGCCAGCCAATGGATACAGAGCAGCTTGACCAGAGTTGGCTTCAAACATCCAGTGATAAGTCGGCAAGTTTCATTTAAGGCTGTATCCACCAGCTTGGCGTGAGCAGAGCGGGCCCATACGGGGCACGCCAAAGAAAAAGCTAGCGCCAGTCCAGAAGTCCGCATCACTTGTGGAGAAGCTCCCCACTCAGTCCTCACAAGACGCTGCAGTATATTGTTGCGAGAGTGCACCTTTCGCTTCAATGCCTCATAGTTCCTTCTGTAGGTTAAGGACCTATCTAACAGAACGCCTAGATATTTAGGGGAGTTATTGTGAGCTATCGAGACCCCCCGCCAGGAGATCCTGAGCTTACGCCTCGCTTGTGCGTTGCGGAGGTGGAAAACGCTTGACTCAGTTTTGGTAGGGTTAGGCTTGAGCGAATTATCGTCATAGTATTGGCCTAAACTGTTGAGGGCTGCAGTGAGATTATTCTCAACTTCCTCAAAACTGGTCGATTGGGACGTAAGCGCAAGATCTTCCGCGTAGAGGAATCGGGAGGTATTTGGACAGGATGGTTGGTCATTTGTGTAGATCAGTGTTTTTCAACCTTTTTCATGATGCGACCCCCCTTGGTATGAAAAAAAAATTCGCGACCCCCCGGCCCTTCGCTTTTTTGTCATGTAATGTATGTATGTTGCAATATTACAAATATTCATTCCATACAACGTTTTATGCGTCTCCATAATTAGAATTCAGATAAGTACATAATATAGTACGTAAAACACATTATTTATTTTACAATTACATACATCATATACGTCGCCGATTGATAACTAACGCAATTTAGGCTCATAGGTATACGAAACGAAGACGAACGTACGACCAAGGCCTATATGCCGGCCGTCCGGCAAGTGTAGTGACTAGCTTGCGAGTTGCAGCTCACGTCGACAGTTCAATTTTTTGACGACCGTAAGACGTTGTTACATTTTAGTAATATTTACGCATTTGAAGCAATTTTTAATAATTTAAAATCCATAAATATCCTGAAAAGATCAACAGAACCGCCAACTTCTGGTGAGAGTGGAAATAAAACAAAGGATAAACGTCAATAATAATGTGACAACAATTATTTGAAATTCGTGTTTACTGTGATTAATAATAAGCCACAGTGCGTTTGTATTAACATACAAATGTTTATGGGTAGGTATATCCCTTTGTTAAAATTCTCCTACTTAATAAATCAATATTTAAATAGTTCTCTCGACCTCTGGCGACCCCCCTACAGAAGCTACGCGACCCCCCAAGGGGTCGCGACCCACAGGTTGAAAAACACTGGTGTAGATAATTAACAACATAGGGGCCAACACGCTACCCTGAGGAAGGCCATTCTTTTGTGACCTCCAGCGGCTAACGTCCTTAAGGAGATGAACCTGGAAGCGACGGTTGTGGAAAAACTCTCGGAGAATGTTGACAAATTTGCTGTCGGCGGTCATAGTCTCCACCTTCCACAATAATCGCCTCAGATTCACTGTATCGTAGGCCGCTGAGAGGTTGACAAACACAGCGCCCGTCACCTTTTTCTCTCACCGTTCTTAAGAACGTAAAAGGGACATATGTTTTTTTAATTTAAGTTAGAGCGTAATATCACAGAATACCAAATAGTAGAAATAGTAGTACCTACAGAAGCTGCACTAGGCGACATAGTTCAGATAAATTGCAACCCTAGCTCCGTTATAATAAAGTGCAATTCAGATCGCACGGCGCTAGGCGAAAAGACGAAGTTGCTGCATCTCTTTCTCTCGCGTATTGCGCCACTCTACTAACACCTTTAGGGCTGTCGTCTTTGAGAAAATAAAACATCTTATTTATTAACCTATAAGGTACCTACCCTTTACTAGTAATAGTATTAGTATATAATAAGCTCGATCGCCAGGGTAGTCAGCTAAGTAAAATAAATACCTATAATATATTATATCAAAATATGTACCTAGTTTCCTAAATCTCGGAATAAAATGTAAACATTCTTCCCTTTTTTAGTGAACAGTCATGTAATATAGTCACGAGTCGCCTCTGTATATAATAGTTACACCTAATTATAAAAAAATAACTCATAAAAACTGTAAAATAATTCAACGGTGTAGGTAAATAAACAAAATAAGTAACAGTATTCCTTACCATCCTTCAGTATCTTTGGGTAAAGTGAAAAAAAGATAACTTTAAATCCTTTTGTTTATTGCGACAGCCGTCCACGCAACGCAGTTATTTCGATTATAATTACGATTTTCCATTATCACTATTTATAAATGTAACGGAGAGAAAATAATAATGTAGTAGTACTACGCAACCATGCGTCATCGCGTCGCGGCGTCGTCGTCGTCGGGTAGCGTGTGATCTCCAGCGCGGCGCGGCCCCGGCTGATTTGTACGTTGAACGTACAGCGCGCTGTAGGTACTGATCGCGGTAGGTATAGGCGAGTGACGGAGGCCTGGTAATATGTAGAATCGGGCCTTTTTTTTCGCAGCCCGCTCTTTCCTGTCTATGGGTGCGCTCCTTAATGGTCAGACAGACAAGTTATAGTATGTAGCATAACTATGCTTACTGACTTATGAATGATGTATAACATAACGTTAATGAATGATCGTGTGCAGTTATGTGGTTTTTTTTATTGTGTCGTCAAATGGTTTAGCAATTCAGTTGGTATACAATGGGCAGTTATTATCGCGCTGCTGATTTCAATCCAGGGCGTGACGGCTAGCTTGATTGAGTCTCATCTAATCTTCATTAATATTTACCGACAGATGCAGAATTTAGTCGTACGGTTAACTTTCATATTGAACAAAAATAAATAAAAGTGCAAATCCAAAGTAATCAGTTAGGTCTGTACTTGTAGTCTAGGCAGATATTTCACGGGAATCAAAAGACAAAAGAGACGCAGTTATGCGCAAGAGTGAGCGTATTTGTATTTGGCATTGTCCAAGAAAACAAAGTCTTACAATTAGACCACGTGACTGACACAAGCCTACGTCATTTTGCGCTGTTCATCCTTGTCTATTACACGCATTCGGCAAGGATGAATAGGCAAAATGACGTAGAAATGACGTTGGCTCGTGTCAGTCACGTGGTCACCCAACTTTGCAATTGCAAGACCTTGTTTTCTTGGACCATCCATGGTATTGAGTGTATTTGTATTTCATTCTTACGCATAATTGCGTCCCTTTCGCCTTTTGTCTTTTGACTCCCGTGAAATACCTGCCTTATTTTTTTACATCACAAAATACAAAAACGTTTGTTTTTGTGTCGTTGATTTTCTTCTCTGTGATAGATAATCATTAAACATCTCGCACACCTTCATCTGACCCTATCATAGACAGACCCTCATCAGCCGAAAAACGTCCGCTGCTGATGAAAGGCCTCCTCCAAAGATCTCCACAACGATTGGTTCTCTCTAAGCGCCGTACTCTACGACTTAGGGCACGCGGGGGTCATTTTTAGGGTTCCGTAGCCAAATGGCAAAAAACGGAACCCTTATAGATTCGTCATGTCTGTCTGTCCGTCCGTATGTCACAGCCACTTTATTCCGAAACTATAATACCTATACTGTTGAAACTTGGTAAGTAGATGTATTCTGTGAACCGCATTAAGATTTTCTTACAAAAATAGAAAAAAAAAACAATAAATTTAGGGGGTCCCCATACATAGAACTGAAACTAAAAAAAAATTTTTTCGTCAAACCCATACGTGTGGGGTTTCTATGGATAGGTCTTCAAAAATGATATTTAGGTTCCTAATAACATTTATTTCTAAACTGAATAGTTTGCGCGAGAGACGCTTCCAAAGTGGAAAAATGTGTGTGTCCCCCCCCTCTAACTTCTAAAATAAGAGAATGATAAAACTAAAAAAAATATATGATATGCATTACCATGAAAACTTCCAACGAAAATTGGTTTGAACAAGATCTAGTAAGTAGTTTTTTTTTAATCACTACACATAGTATAAAATAAAGTCGCTTTCTCCGTCCCTATGTCCCTATGTCCCTTTGTACGCTTAAATCTTTAAAACTACGCAACGGATTTTGATGCGGTTTTTTTTAATAGATAGAGTGATTCAAGAGGAAGGTTTATATGTATAATACATGCATAATATACTGAAGGATAACCCACAATAACCATTTTCCCGTGCGGAGCCGGGGCGGGTCGCTAGTACGTAATAAATCGTATACCGCAATTTACCTTTCACTATTATTAAAACACAACAACGAACTACAAAAAAAAAATATTATGTTACTGGCTGCTACGGAACCCTTCATGGGCGATTCCGACTCGCACTTGGCCGCTTTTTTTCCCCTTACGGCCGTCAGTTTTACACCAGTGTACCCCGCCCACTGCCATTTCAGTTTAGAGATTGTTCGGGATATGTCCCATATCCCGAACAATCTCTAAACCATTCCGAAGTCAACGGGCCTAGCCACTAGGCCACCGACGCTCTTAAATAATAATGTTATAAAAACTTATTTCGTCGTTAACAGCTCATATATGTCCCCACCGAGGGGCTCGAGCCTACCCTGATACCAGGGTGAATAGGCCTTAGTCGACCACGCTGGCCCAGTGCGGGTTGGTCAACTTCACACACAACCTTTGAATTTCTTCGCAGGTGTGTGCAGGTTTCCTCACGATGTTTTCCTTCACCGTAAGAGCGTCGAATAAACGTACATATGAATCTCCATTCCGAAGTTCGCGGGTTCAAACCTCGGCACGTACCAATGTGTTTTCGATTTTCGAATTCATATGTACGTTTATTCGACGCTCTTACGGTGAAGGAAAACATCGTGAGGAAACCTGCACACACGCGGTTGCGAAGTAATTCAAAGGTTGTGTGTGAAGTTGACCAACCCGCACTGGGCCAGCGTGGTCGACTAAGGCCTATTTACCCTGGTATCAGGGTAGGCTCGAGCCCCTCGGTGGGGACATATATGAGCTGTTAACGATGTCCCATATGTATTTAAACCTACCATACTGTGCTTCTTGTAATATCTGTATATTATGGTATCTATCAATTGTTTAGCATGATATCTATCTACTCGTAAATGACAATAATAGCGACGACATTCAGATCGGATAACGCATGCTATTTATTACTATTGTGTAGATAAACCCACGGAGTAGTGGATAAACCTTATCAAGATTGCAAGGTCGACGAACGACCTTACGAACCCTGTTAATAAATTGAAAATTAGTTTATTTGTACCGAGAGGGGTAAAATTGATTATTGGCGTGGCGACCGTGGCGAGCGGGCCTTGGCGAAAGAAATTTATTTTCTAAGTATCACTAATAAAGTGTATATTCGTAATAATTCGTATGATACATCTTGTACTACGCCATCTAGCAGATACTTGTAAAACCACTTGAAGCAATCACAACTAACTTTACTTCCCGTGACGGGTCGCCATTTTTTTACTTCAGGAATACTCTCATCTCACGCACGGGAAAGTTTCAAAAAAAGAACGCGTGGTTGCAGTACTGTCAATAGCATATCAACTTATTTATAATTTTAAAAGATTAGTCACAATATGCGAGTATGTCGCACTATACAGCCCAGCTAGAGACCAAGAACCGACCAACATCATATCAATAGCGTACACTAGGAAATTTTTAAATTCTTGTTGCTGTTTTGGCTTCCGAGTTTTTAAAAATGTTTAATGTACCTACCTATGTTTATGTATGAGTTATTTGTTTCCGAAAAAAAAAAAAATTGTGCAATACTGGCGCTCTCAATCAATGTCGACATGAAACGCTTGATTTGATTTTAACTGTAAACTATAATAATTAATCGGACACGTTGCATACAGGTGATAATTTTATTTGCGTTTGCGATTAGCACTTTGCATTCATCCGTACAGTTTAACTATAAATATGAATAACTCTAGCTAGAATATTATTACTACCTAGTACCTAGTTATACTTGGAATTACTGTATACCTATCAATATATACTTTATAGCTTTCCGCCGCGGCTCCGCCCGCGTTAACAGTTTTCTCGTGGGAATGAGGCATTTCCCGCGGTAAAAGGTAGCCTAAAAACTCAGTGTGCATGTAGCTTTCCAATGGTGAAAGAATTTTTGAAATCGGAACAGCAGTTTTTGAGTTTATTCATTACAAACATACACAGAAAAATACAAAAATACAAATATTTCCTCTTTATAAAATTAGTATGATATGACATAATTGCCTGCACACAAGGACGACACTACAAACAATAAACAAATAGGGTTTACATGTAGGCGGCCTTATTGTTTAAGGTAGCAATTTCTACTAGGCAACCTTCAGGCAAACAGCTTTGGTTTTGGCCAGAAATGGTTTTGTAAATTCTTATTTCGAATCCTTTTGCGTAAGATGGAGGGGAAAACGTAATGCAGCTTAAAAGTATTACGTATTTTGTTGTAGGACCACTACTACCAGCCTCTTTGGACCCTTGTGGGTGCGGGAGTGAAGACCTTGGAGCAGACGCGCCGCAGCATGAAGACCGTGCTTCCCCGGGGGCCGCTGTGGCTACAGGACGCCGCTGATATGTTCTACCCCACCCAGTGCCAGGTACGAACATCTTCGGCTCTTCCTCAGACGCATCTTACGAGCCGTCATAATATTGTAAACATAATATTGAAGTAAAAACAAGGAAAGTGCAAATAATTAAGTATTCTAAAAGAGCCTATAATGAATAAATTATTTTTGAATTTTGAATTTTAATGTTGAATGAAGGTAGGAAGGAAGGAAGAATAATAATGAAGGCTTTTCGGCAAGTTTTTCTCCACAGTATCGGGAATAGAGGAAGTGCAAAGGAGGACCGTCTGTGGAGTTTCTTCGGCAAGTTGCTCCCGAACAGCCTTAGTAGCACAGGGTCGCGGGTTCGAATCCCGCCCAGGGCAATCATTCTTGTGATGAGCACTTGTGTCTGGATGTTGCCTTATGTTCTTATCTCTGACACCCATAGTGGCTTTGCCTAGTTTGAGGTTAGATGGTCTTGTGTGAGATGTGTCTGCATAATTAATTATTGTTTATTATTTCTTCTCCACGGCAGCGTGCACATTACCCGAACTTGAGAAGTTTTATTCAAACTGATATCGCTACGTTTTTAGTATTGTTTTACTTCATCTGAGATGAGTGCCGCCTCTAGTTTGAGCAAAGCTCATGGGGACCTGGGAAGTTTTCCAGTAGCAAATTAAGAAAAAATATCCTTACAAAACGGTTCTACAGATGGCACTAGTCAAAAGTGAGGTATTAAATACAGAATTTATGGTTTATAAAAAACTAATTATCCTAAAATTATCTCAGTCAGAACCATGTACAATCCGACACAAAAAAGTCAAAAAGTCTACAGTAAATATCACAGTTCTCACTATTTTAGTAGCATCATCTATGCAAATCTTAAAGAACGCTCATTGTTTTTTTTTAATTTCAAGCTGTCAGAAAATCTCCCATTCAACTCAAAAAACCTATCATGAATAAAATGTTATTTTTTATATTTTAGAACCAACGCGTAATCTGTGCCATTATGGATAACTGTGCCAAGCACGGAACGATATTGTTATTCGTGTATATAATTAGCTTTATTTTTCTTAATTTGTAGGTGAAAACGAGGAAAGGTGACGTCATAAACTACGAGTACATGATCATCGCGATCGGACTCAAGTACGACTACAACAAGGTAAATCACACACACATACACACACACAATCACACACACACACACACACACACACACACACACACACACACACATAAATCCCCGACTTGTCACCATTAGGGCTCATTCATACATGCATTAAAAGTTTGACTTGATTTGTTTGACAAAAAACAATGCAACATGACCGAAAGATAGGTAAAATTATTGTTTTTACAAACTATGTATAAAGATATTTATGTATCTTGTTTTTGTTCTCTACTTTACCAATTAAGTTACCTAACAATCAAATAATAGCCTCGTTTAAACCTGAATAAAAGTACTAAAAGACGTTAGGTTTAGCTGTCACTTTTAAGAATAGATCTACGTATTGGTTTCTTCTAAAATTTTAATCAATTTACAGAGGACTATATCGGTATCGGCATAAAGGACAGTTTTAACTATATTTAAACATTTTGGATCATACATCTGTTAAAAGAACTACACTGCATTGAACTGAATCATTCCTATTTTATTACGTAAGCTTTCCGCCGCGGCTCCGCCCACGTTAACATTTTTTCCAGTGGGAATGAGGCATTTTTATGTAAAAGGTAGCCTATGTTACTCAGGGTGAATGTAGCTTTCTAATGGTAAAAGAATCTTTGAAATCGGCACAGTAGTTTTTCAGTTTATTCATTACAAACATACACAAACACTCACACACACAAATACAAATCTTTCCTCTTTATAATATTAGTATAGACTAGCTTTCCGCTGCGGCCGCGTTAACAGCAAATGAGGCATTTTTCCGCGGTAAAAGGTAGCCTATGTTACTCAGGGTGAATGTAGCATCGAATAGGCCCCGAATTTTTGAAATCGGTTCAGTAGTTGCTGAACGGAAAAATTCGGAGCCTATTCGATGCAAACAAACAAACAAACAAACCTTTCCTCTTTATAATATTAGTATAGATATCAATAAAGAATATTTGTATTGAAAGAAATCTACAAATACTGTTACAAGTGACGCGCTTCCCAGATCCCCGGTCTGCAAAGGGCTCTGGACGACCCCAAAAGCGGGGTGAGCACAATATACGACCCGCGGTACGTGGGCAAGGTGTGGCACGACCTGCGCCACTTCCAACAAGGGGAGGCTGTCTTCACTTACCCCGACTCGCTCATCAAGTGTCCCGGCGCGCCCCAGAAGATCGCCTACTTGGCCGAGTCTTACTTTACCAAGGTTTGTTCATTTATTCAGTTTTTAACTGTTATAACACTAAATTAAACAAAATTAATAACCCCCGACACAAAACTGTTACTTGATCCTTCCAACAACTAGAAATGAGCTGATAATCTTTTAATGGCTGAAGATATTTTCTTGGATCATAGCTACGAACACTCTCGATTGTGACACCTTGCAAACAAAAAAGACTAGATTAAAATCGGCGCATCCGTTTAGGAGATACGATGCCACAGACAGACAGACAGACACACACGTCAAACTTATAACATCCCTCTTTTTTGTCGGGGGTTAAAAAAGAGGGGTGTTATAAGTTTGACGTGTCTGTCTGTCTGTTTGTTGCAGCGTAGCTCCTAAACGGATACGCCGATTTTATCTAGTTTTTTAAGGGTCCGTAGCAAAATGGCAAAAACCGGAACCCTTATGGATTCGCCATGTACAGATATCCGTCACCGTGTCTGTCTGTCCGTATGTCTGTCACAGCCACTTTTTCCGAAACTATAAGAGCTATACTATTGAAACTTGGTAAGTACGAGTAGATGTATTCTGTGAACCGCATTAAGATTTACACACAAAAATAAAAAAAATAAAACAAGAAATTTTGGGGGTTCCCCACACTTAGATCTGAAACACGTGTATGTACATTTCGGTGAGTCATTTTGTTTAGTATAATATTATAAACCGTACTGCTACTGCTCACGTAACAGAAATTGGCCGAGATTTTTTCAAATAACTGACGATTGACCTGACCTGGACAATTTTGTTTTGTCTAATAAGACTAGAGCAGGCTTGTTATGTCATTTTTGTGACCTAACTTCCCACGCGTCACTTCTCCTATAAATACTCGTATAACTAAACATTAAATAGTGATAGCATCTCCCATTGGTTTACTTTATAAAGCATATTAATTCGTAAATATTATGTTCAGCTAGACAAAACTATAAGAGCGTCGGTGGCCTAGTGGCTACGGCTGCCGTCTTCCATTAGGAAGGCGGGGATTCAAGCCTCAGGACGTACCAGTGTGTTTTTTGTTTTCGATTTCATATGTACTTTTAATCGACGCTCGAAAGGTATAGGAAAACATCGTAGAGTTGACCAACCCGCACTGGGCCAGCGTGGTGTACTAAGGCCTATTCACCTTGATTTTAGGGTAGGCTCGAGTCGAGCCCTTCGGATATAGGCTGTTAACGAAATACATAAATTTAAAAATTTAATAACCCCCGACACTAAACAGTTACTTGATCCTCTCAACAATTAGAAAAGAGCTGATAATCTTCAAATGGCTGAAGATATTTTCATGGATCATAGCTAAGAACACTCGATTGTGATACCTTGCAAACAAAAAAAACTAGATCAAAATCGACGCTTCTGTTTAGGAGCTACGATGCCACGGACAGACAGACAGACAGACACACACGTCAGACTTATAACACCCCTCTTTTTCGTCGGGGGTTAAAAACTAGGAGATAATTATATTACGTGGGTTATTTAATAAAAATGTAGTTATAGATTCCTTTGTATCAGCCCAAACCCGTGGTTCACCCCATTGGCCCACCTGGGTGTTGTACCAAGGGCGAAAATATTAAAAACTAGCGACCCGCCCCGGCTCCGCACGGGAAAATGGTTGTGGGTTATCCTTAAAGATATTATGCATGTATTAAACATATAAACCTTACTCTTGAATCACTCTATCTATTAAAAAAAACCGCATAAAAATCCGTTGCGTAGTTTTAAAGATTTAAGCGTACAAAGGGACATAGGGACAGAGAAAGCAACTTTGTTTTATACTATGTAGTGATGAGACGTCGAAATGGCAGTACCGAATTGGATATTTATTTGTTGTACTCGTCATCATTTTTGTAGGACATCTGGACATTTGTATGATGCAAGCGAAACCACAGGGCGGAAAGCTAGTTATCATTTGCTACCCTTCGTGGCCGCCCACAGATGATAATTTGTTTATTTCCTTTACAGAATCTTGGTATACCCTTCACTTATGACAAGTTATTAAATTATAATATTTGTGAAGGCTGGAGCTTAAACTTGAACTCCAAGCCTCCAGTTACATAAAATATGCTTAAAATATTGCATAGACCTGGAAAGGAAAAAAACAAAACAAAATAATAAATGAAAAAATGAAAATGAAAAATGTTTTATTCGAAGTAAGATTTTACAAATCACTTTTCGACGTCGAGGCGGGTTCACAATTTGGCTGTCTTCTGTGGAGAAGAACCCGCCGGAAGAAACTCCACAGGCGTTGCATCTTTTCAAAAATATTTTACAAAGATTATTATTTTATACAATTTGATGAATACTACAAACATTCGAAGGAATAAACGGGATTCGAAAGTGAATAGTGCTCATTGTCAATTGTCAATTCAATAGTGGTTGTTTTGATTGGCGACTCGTGCTGTAGCTATAATATTTATCGTCTGCCGCACAATACATAGGAAACGTGTCTACGACGTCTACGTCAATATTTATCGTTATCTTTTTCGCTTGTTTGAACTATAGGCCTATTACACCTCTCTGTTTAATTCGAACTATATTTCTGTATTTATGTCGGATTTATGATTGTAAATCATAATTGCAAAAGCAATATTTATATAAAATATTTGTTTTCATATTTCATTAAAAGAAGTTCAATTAGTTGGTATGTTGTTTTATACTATACTTACAGGATATAAAACGTTTTAAATTACTCTTGTTTTAAGGCGATTTCTACCAATTTTATAATAAAAAAAATCGTACGACGATCGATACAAAGATATTATGACATCGAGTTTTATCATATCAAATATTATTTTGATACTTCTTAATTTGGCTAGTCAGTCAACATCCCTATTCGCTAGTCAGGAGTACCAAATGTTGGCCTTGCGTGTGTGAGGTGTCCCCACATATTTATTTAACCGCGTTAAAAGTTTTTCCCGCGGAACCGCATCAAAATCCGTTGCGTAGTTTTAAAGATTTAAGCATACATAGGGACATAGGGACAGAGATAGCGACTTTGTTTTGTACTATATAGTGATTTATGATTCCAGACAGGTGTTCGGCCCAAAGCGAATATAACGTACAACACGTGCACGCCGGCCATCTTCGGCGTGAAGAAGTACGCGGAAGCTCTGCTCAAGGTGGTGGAGCGCAAGAAGATCAACGTTAACTACAAGACCGTGCTGACTGCCGTGGAGCACGAAAACAGACAGGCCGTGTTCGTAACCAGGGGCGACGGCGATAGCAAGGTTGGTATTGCCACTGGGCGGTCACTCCATACAGAAAACGCATTTTGACAACCTACTAACAACTGAATATCCGCTACAAGTCAATGGCGCTAGGCGCTATGTAAAACACCCCCTCCACCACCGGCGGAGTCCCGCGGCGCCTGCGGGGTGCGGGGCGTGGGGCGCTATATCGGGCGGGGAACTCATTTTGGCGCGGGGGGGTGAGTGTCCTTTCTGTACGGGTTAGTACTATTATTTTCTTCTGTGGTATTGCCATCTAAAGCCTGTCATACCGCTAACGTTTGTTAGTCGTGTATCCTTTTTGATTAGCACTATTCCATGCTCCTTAATTGTTTTCCTATATGGTTGTCTGGAAGAGATAGCTAAATAGCGATAAGACCGCCTTTGCGCACATTTTATTTATAAGTTACTTTGTGAAAATATTTTTACGTGTAAGCAATAAAGTATTACTTACTTACTTACTTACCGCACAACAAACCATAAACTGCAAAAACGTCACTTTTCGCCATTTTTCCAACAATAACTACAGCGAGATATAATTAATAAACTTAATGGCTTCTATATATCCTACAGAATACCGTCTCGATCCTTGCCATTCTAGATTTTTGAAATATTGATTATTTTTCTAGTTATTATTTTTTAAAGGGTGGCGGCGCCATTTAGCACCTAATAGGCCCCTTAAGAGAATTACTGTATTTAGAACTATGCGTGCCAAATAAGAATAGGACTGTCAAGACGCCATTTTGACAGTCCCTCCTTTTCTAATTTGCCAAATAAGAAAAGGAGGGACTGACAAGATGGCGTCTTGACAGTCCTATTCTTATTCGGCACGCATAGTATCTTCTAATGCATTCAAAACCGTCTTGTCTTATTACCATCCTCACCAGCAAGAGTTCAGGATGTGCTACGACATGCTCCACGCGGTGCCCCCGATGTCGACCCCCGACCCGCTGTTCAAGAACAAGGAGCTGACTGATGACGCAGGGTTCCTCGCCGTGGACAAGCACACGCTGGTCTCGTGCCGGTTCCCCAACGTGTACGGGCTGGGGGACTGCACCAGCACGCCCAATAGCAAGACTGCCGCTGCTATCGGTGAGCGCTTATTGATAAACTAGGAGCTGACTGATGACGCAGGGTTCCTGGCTGTAGACAAGCACACGCTGGTCTCGTGCCGGTTCCCCAACGTGTACGGGCTGGGGGACTGCACCAGCACGCCCAATAGCAAGACTGCCGCTGCTATCGGTGAGCGCTTATTGATAAACTAGGAGCTGACTGATGACGCAGGGTTCCTGGCTGTAGACAAGCACACGCTGGTCTCGTGCCGGTTCCCCAACGTGTACGGGCTGGGGGACTGCACCAGCACGCCCAATAGCAAGACTGCCGCTGCTATCGGTGAGCGCTTATTGATAAACTAGGAGCTGACTGATGACGCAGGGTTCCTGGCTGTAGACAAGCACACGCTGGTCTCGTGCCGGTTCCCCAACGTGTACGGGCTGGGGGACTGCACCAGCACGCCCAATAGCAAGACTGCCGCTGCTATCGGTGAGCGCTTATTGATAAACTAGGAGCTGACTGATGACGCAGGGTTCCTGGCTGTAGACAAGCACACGCTGGTCTCGTGCCGGTTCCCCAACGTGTACGGGCTGGGGGACTGCACCAGCACGCCCAATAGCAAGACTGCCGCTGCTATCGGTGAGCGCTTATTGATAAACTAGGAGCTGACTGATGACGCAGGGTTCCTGGCTGTAGACAAGCACACGCTGGTCTCGTGCCGGTTCCCCAACGTGTACGGGCTGGGGGACTGCACCAGCACGCCCAATAGCAAGACTGCCGCTGCTATCGGTGAGCGCTTATTGATAAACTAGGAGCTGACTGATGACGCAGGGTTCCTGGCTGTAGACAAGCACACGCTGGTCTCGTGCCGGTTCCCCAACGTGTACGGGCTGGGGGACTGCACCAGCACGCCCAATAGCAAGACTGCCGCTGCTATCGGTGAGCGCTTATTGATAAACAAGGAGCTGACTGATGACGCAGGGTTCCTGGCTGTAGACAAGCACACGCTGGTCTCGTGCCGGTTCCCCAACGTGTACGGGCTGGGGGACTGCACCAGCACGCCCAATAGCAAGACTGCCGCTGCTATCGGTGAGCGCTTATTGATAAACTAGGAGCTGACTGATGACGCAAGGTTCCTGACTGTAGCCAAACATATGACATTTAGCGAATAGTTGCTGCGATTGCATTCGCTGCGAATAAAAATGAAGACGGTTAGTATGGAATTCGCAGCGAATAGCCCTGTCACACTGAGCGAATACTCGCTGCGAGTGTCAATTCGCAGCGATTAATCGCTGTGTGTGACAGAGGCTTTATCGACAAACTAATCATATAAATATCATTTACTAGCTTTCTGCGCCGCGGCTCCGCCCGCGTTCAATCAATCAAATCATTTATTCGATTTGCATAGGGTAAAAAAAAATGTGGTCAATAGCAAAATAAACGAAACACCTACACAGTCTTAAAAGTCAGCATGCAAAATGGTTTACATAAATGTCTTAAAAAATAATAATATTATTATCAAAATAATTCATTTAACGAATTATTCAATTAAATTACACAGAATACAGGATATATTAAAATAAGTCATGTCAATATTAATTCAATGTAATTCCATATAAATTATGTCAAGTCTGATTTCATTTTTATAATTTATATTTAAAAAATTCATCCAGCGTTAACATTTTTTCCGTAGGAATGACATATTTTCCCGCGGTAAAAGGTAGCCTGTGTGTTATTCTAATTTACAAGCTATATTATTGTAAAGTTTCATTAAAACCCATTCAGTAGTTTTTGCGTGAAAGGTTAACAAACATCTATCCTCACAAACTTTTGCGTTTATAATATTAGTAAGATCTACATTGTACATTCACTTTTTAAAACGCCTCTTTTTTGGATTGTTTAATTATTGTTGTTCAGGGTAGCCTATGTTACTTAGGGTGAATGTAGCTTTCTAATGGTAAAAGAATTTTTGAAATCGGCTAAGTAGTTTTTGAGTTTATTCATTACAAACATATAAACACACACAAAAATACAAATCTTTCCTCCCTATAATACTAGTATGATGGGCTATATGCTAAAATAGTTGTGTGTTTCCAGCCAAACAAAGCTTCGTCCTAGAGCAGAACCTGCTGCGGTCTATGCACGGCATGTTCCCGACGCACTGCTACGACGGGTATGGCGCGTGCCCGCTCGTGACGTCATACCACACGTGTATACTCGCCGAGTTCCTCTACGGGGGTGTGGTACATGAAACCTTCCCCTTCGACCAGGTATGCTGCACCTTTGATGTGTTTACGCTTACACCTACTAATTTGTGTTCCTTTACAGCTTTTTAATCCTGCTTTTTGTGTGAAATATTAATTAGTGTAAGTGACGGCTTAGAAAATATTGAAAGGGTTAGAGAATAAATATACATAGAGCACGCGCATCGCTCCGCTGCCTTTATGTCAAGCGTAATCAGATTTTCTATGGGCGGTGAAATCAGTAACATTTTTCTTTTTGGATTTGTTCCTCGAGTCAAGTTACTGATTGCAACTTATCACTGCATATTTTAAAATGTTCTAATAAATTATTTATTTTCCTATTAAATTACTTATTTTCACCGGGAAAAATAATCAGTTCCGATAACCATTTGATACTAAACGAACGCGCTGAAGACATTCGGACTGTTCATATCCGTGCTTACGGTTTATACTCGATTAGGCGTACTCTATCCCTCCCAGAATTTTTTCTATTTATACTCTAAGATTGAAAGGACTATGTCTACTCAATGGTTTTCTTTTCCAAAGAAACTTCTTCATTTTAATCGAACATTCTGTATGGAGAAGTCAAAATCTTCTTTCGCCATCGTCTTCAACTAATGAACCCACTGCTGGGTATTGATAAACCACCTTTGGTACATCGTTTTAATTATAATGAGCAAATGATAATTTCCTCTTATAGTTCACAATAGACGTATCGGTTAAAATAAGACTTGACAATACTTGAGCTTGGATAGTAAAAATTTACTTATACCACGATACGTAAACCCTGACCTATAGAGCAAAATTACGTTTGGAGTGTTGCCATTTAACGCAACATAAAATATAATGGTGTACCCTTTTGGATTACTCATCTACAGAGTAAATGTGTTAAAACAAGGTATTTTATCTACATTCAAATCGTTATTATGTATTCGAGATGTGATTTAATTTAACTTACTAAAAGAAAATAAAAATTACAGTAATCCAATAAGAAACTTAAACATTTTTATTGATTTTTAACATTTATTCTATATGTTCAGTGAATTCTACTTGTTATTTGTATAAGTTTAAAAACGTCGATAGATTTATGTTAAATAGACATAGACATATACAAACAAATGATTCACGTCTCAACTCAAACCAAGAAGATTGAGCGTGCAACATTTTAAAAAAATTACAGCGCTGTCAGCTGTCGCTTTGCTCTATCTAAACATAGGCACTGGTCGGTCACTCCATACAGAAAACGCGTTTTAACAAGCTACTTATTTCTGAATAACAATTGAATATCAACTACAAGTCAATGGCGCTAGGCGCTATGTAAAACACCCCCGAACACCCCTGGTAGAGTCCCGCGGCGCCTGCGGGGTGCGGGGCGTGGGGCGCTATATCGGGCAGGGAACTTATTTTAGCGCGGGGGGGTGAGTGTCCTTTCTGTACGGGTTAGTACTATTATTTTCTTCTGTGTCAGATCAGGGTTTAGTAAGAATCGAAATATAAATAAAAAAACGTTTTTATATAAAAAAAAACTTTGCATGAGCTTACCTGCACTCAAAATCCTTCCCGATCCTTCCCTCAGCCAGTTGCTGTTTCGGTGTACGGTCAGGTAACCTCAGGCAGGTCGCTACTAATCGTCTAATTTACCAGATTTTCCAGTCTTGCGAGAGCACCATCGCATACTACATGAAGAGGGATCTGTTCCCGTTCATCTACTGGAACTACATGCTGCAAGGGAACTACAATGGCCCGGAATTCGTGAGGAAAATCTTCCAGAACTCTATCATACAGAAAGTGTTTCACCCGTACGCGGGAGCTAAATGAACAAACGCTTAAGTAGACGTAGGCAAAAATGTCTGTTAACATTTTGACTTGGAAATCATTGATAAATTGAATGAATTGTTATTATTTATTTTTAAACGTCTGTGCTAACTTGGAATAGGTTTTTGATATGTTTATTGGGGAACGTTAGATGTGCGTGCGATCCTACTCATTCAGTTATATTTTATAACAAGGAAGTGTCCTAAAAAATCTAATTAGTCTGTCAGTTAGATTACTAAAAAATAATGAACACGTTTCTTTTTGTCTGGCAAACGAAAAGTGCCGACGATACAGCAAGAGCAAATTTCCAGTGAAGACATCAAGACACGCCGCCATACAAATTGTACGGAAAAAGTGAAGTCATATCACTCTTCTCCTACATTTTGAAGCGATATATCTTCATCAAATTGAAAAAAAAAGTGTTCAATTTTTTTCGATAATTTAACTGACGGACTAATTAGAATCGACTTCTATTTTCCAGGACACTTTCCTATTGCACTGTATGTAGATTTAAAAACTTAACAGTACACCTTCGCCGTTGTCGTGTAAGGCAATGCGGTGGCCAATGATTTAAACCGGTTCGCATTGGTCATTTTCGGTTACGCTAATTGTCGAGATTATTGTATTTAACGCCAATAGATGACGCTTTTTGGGATTATCTTTTTTATCATATTTAAAACTGGAAGTGTGCGTACATTATTGCGTGCTTCATTTTCGTTCTGCTATTTAATATTGCATAATCTAATACTCGAATGACCAATCGGGTCGAGGCTCGGTTTGACATAACTATTTATGATTGATTCCAATAAATGGTTTTGAAACTTACCTCCAATGCTCATTGAACTAAGAAGAAATTTGTGAAATTACTTGCGGGCCGCAAATGTACCTTAGATTAGGAAATTGTTACGACTGTGTAGTGAGTTTATAAAATAATTGAAATTAAACTTATTGGCCCAACTGTTTATTAAAAATGAGAAATGGTTGGACGTAATATATAAAATAATATGAAATTTTATTTTTAAATTGAATGGACGTATAGTAGAGGGTTTTTTTTTACATTCCGAACTCTTAATATATTGTTTTTGTCAAAAAATATTCATGTTCAGAGTTCATAGGCAACACTCAATGTTTCAGCCTATTATTGCCATTTCCGTTAGTTCTATAACCAAACACGCCGGAAATGTGCGGTGTGGCCATAGCTAATAATTATTTTATACCGTTTAACTCGTAGTGTTGCTACATTTAGAAAATACTCGTTAAAATTGTGATTAAAAATCGCGGCCCGCGTTTTATTTTTTATTGATTGTTATTATTTTTTTGTTATTAGAATAGATCTCAAACTTAAGAGTGTATTTTTATAGACGATTTATATTTATATACGGTGAATATTTAAAAAACCCATGAACTGAAATATTTTACACTATCCTGTTTGAATATAATGTGGAACTGTTATGCTTTTTGAATAAAGTAATAATATTATCTATATGAGTGATTAGGTTGTGAATGACACTAAAATTAATGTGTGATATTTATGTTTAAAACTAGAACTACAAAATGGTTTACCGTTACTTTTTGGCGAGTTGCTATTTAATATGACATCCTTGAATCTTTTTTGTTGACTGTACCATGGACAAATTAATTACTGTTCGTGTAACGAAATATTATTAACAACTGATATAAAATGTGATACTCAATTTCAGTTGTTGTTATAAAACTTTCAAACTTGTATATTTGCAAATAAATAATTTCTAATTATTCGGTTTTATTAAAATTTATAATATGTGATTTACATTGAACCCTGCATATCTTAATACATTGTACCTTTGAGATAATTATGGTTAATAAAAATCCCACGATTACATGATTGTTGTTAAAATAACATTTATTATTACAATTTTTTTGTAACACTAAAGTCGTTTAGTCACTAATTGTTATATTTATTTAAATATGAAGTGGGATTTTGTAATGATTGTAATCATTTTTTATATATTTAATATACAATAGTGTTTAATGCTTGTTGGCATTTGATTTTGACCGCTATGGGAATACAAATTGATATTAAATGAGTTATATAGTTTAACTTCCCTTATAGGAAGTATATTTAGTTTAACAATAATAAAAAAGTAATCTTTCATTTACTACTAACTTTGTGTCTCAAAGTACATCTAGAGTTAGAAAACTAGTAGGCTTTCATTGTCAAAATTCTTGTTTGAAATGGCGTATAAAAAATTCAAAAATTATTGGAAAAATTAATATAACTAATCGTGTGCAATATAAATGGGTGCTGTAGTCAAAAGGCTGCCCACTTGTGGACAAAATGTCGCAAGACTGTATAGCTCTAATGTGCCTACTACCTCGTGCGTTCATAGGTGAGTCATGTTCTATCTGAAAGCTTCTCAAACGTAATAATATTTTTAGCTTCCTTTATTTAGAATCTTTTAGGAAATAAAAATGCCCCGGGAGCATAAAGCACTGTGACATGACCATAACTCACATTGTGTGGAACGGCCATATCTATCTTGCCGCTCGTATAACTTCCCCGGCTGGTTTCAAACTCCCCATACATTTTGAAAGACACGACGTATTACCACGGATAGTCGTGTTCGTGTCGTAAAGCCCGAGCAGAGAAACAAAAAAGGTTTCTTATTTCTTTGGCCGGGCTTTATATAATTATGTTCTTCTAGGTCGTTCCCTCTTCTTTTTCTCTTCTATATTTCCTTCAACGATGTTTATGATAAAGTCATCGTGTCGTATCAGGTGACGGCAAAATGTAATGTTGGTAAACGAGTAGTGTTTTGGAGCGCAGGTGTAAGCTTCTGGTGGTGGGCGGGGGAACTGGCGGCTGTAGCGTCGCATGGCGGTTTGCCCGCAAGCTCAAACCCAGGGAAATCATCATCCTAGACCCGGCAGAGGTTAGTCATACACCATAGTGCGCCCTACACTACTTGATAGCTAACTGAAGGATGTTGGCGGCCGTAGCGTCGCATGGCGGTTTGCCCGCAAGCTCAAACCCAGGGAAATCATCATCCTAGACCCGGCAGAGGTTAGTCATACACCATAGTGCACCAGCTTACACTACTTGATAGCTAACTGAAGGATGTTGGCGGCCGTAGCGTCGCATGGCGGTTTGTCCGCAAGCTCAAACCCAGGGAAATCATCATCCTAGACCCGGCAGAGGTTAGTCATACACCATAGTGCACCCTACACTACTTGATAGCTAACTGAAGGATGTTGGCGGCCGTAGCGTCGCATGGCGGTTTGCCCGCAAGCTCAAACCCAGGGAAATCATCATCCTAGACCCGGCAGAGGTTAGTCATACACCATAGTGCACCAGCTTACACTACTTGATAGCTAACTGAAGGATGTTGGCGGCCGTAGCGTCGCATGGCGGTTTGTCCGCAAGCTCAAACCCAGGGAAATCATCATCCTAGACCCGGCAGAGGTTAGTCATACACCATAGTGCACCCTACACTACTTGATAGCTAACTGAAGGATGTTGGCGGCCGTAGCGTCGCATGGCGGTTTGCCCGCAAGCTCAAACCCAGGGAAATCATCATCCTAGACCCGGCAGAGGTTAGTCATACACCATAGTGCACCCTACACTACTTGATAGCTAACTGAAGGATGTTGGCGGCTGTAGCGTCGCATGGCGGTTTGCCCGCAAGCTCAAACCCAGGGAAATCATCATCCTAGACCCGGCAGAGGTTAGTCATACACCATAGTGCACCCTACACTACTTGATAGCTAACTGAAGGATGTTGGCGGCTGTAGCGTCGCATGGCGGTTTGCCCGCAAGCTCAAACCCAGGGAAATCATCATCCTAGACCCGGCAGAGGTTAGTCATACACCATAGTGCACCCTACACTATACTTTAATAGGAAAGGGCAACTCTTAATAGTGGAAATGGTCTAAAAAACATGGTCTAACACTCCGACCACGTGACTTGGCACAAACCTACGTCATCTGCTGCTCATCCTTGTCGAATAATACGCATTCGACAAGGATGAACAGCATGATGACGTAGGCTTGTGTCAAGTTTGACAGTCCGAGTAGAAGACCTTGTTTTTTAGACCATGGTAGTAGTGGATTGAAAATTGCCACTCAACATTGAGGGATGAAATTATAGGTCACTTTTTTTCTTGCATACAGCCTTTTACCCATAATTAACTATTTTGTGTAATGTTCCATTGAGAGTATAAATAAAACACACTAAAAAAAATTAACACACTTTATATTACCTATTGAAACACCTGTGATTTCTTTTTGCTATAGCATTAGGGAAACTACAACAATTGGAAGGAAAGGACTGCGTGCACCAAAAAGTACTTATGAATTTATTTTGTAAATAATTCCAGTACCACTACTACCAGCCTATGTTCACCCTGATAGCGGCGGGCATCAAGAAGCCGCACAAATGTCGGCGCGCCACCATGAACGTACTCCCGCCCAGGTTCGTGCTATCTAAAGCCTGACCAAAGAAATAAAAAACACTAAATTAAAAAATTAATAACCCCGACACAAAACCGTTACTTGATCCTTTCAATAACTAGAAAAGAGCTGATAATCTTCAAATGGCCGAAGATATTTTCTTGGATCATAGCTAAGAACACTCGATTGTGACAACTTGCAAACAAAAAAAAAACTAGATCAAAATCGGCGCATCTGTTTAGGAGCTACGATGCCACAACAGACAGACAGACACACACGTCAAACCTATACCTAACACCCCTCTTTTTTCGTCGGAGGTTAAAAACCTCGCCATATTGTGAAATTTCAATGGAACTAATTTTATAATGTAAATTGTTGCCATAAACATAAAAATATACACATGGCGCCCCCAGAGTAGGTTTTTTATTTCTTTGGTCAGTCTTAACCTTATTTGGTTTATTGTATTATTGCAAAGTTAGGCAAACAAAGGGGGCACTGACTATTACATTTGTAGACTAGCTTTCCGCCTCGTCTCCGCCCGCGTTAATAGTTTTTCCCGTGGGAATTAGGCATTTTCCCGCGGTAAAAGGTAGCCTATATTCCTCAGAGTGAATGTAGCTTTACGCTAGTACAGTAGCCAGCACATGCGGCTGGAAATGTTGACCTTGAGAGAGCCCGTATTCCGTAGCGGTAGGTGTGAATTTTGTAGTGCGAATGTCCAACCGAATGTGCTGGTACAAATAGTAGGTAGTTCAGTAAGCATGTGGTCCACAGGACGTGTTGGTTCCGCGACTACTGTGCGGAGTTCGATCCCGAGCGCTGCACCGTCTACACGCGCTGCGGAGACCAGATCTGCTACGAGTATATGGTCGTAGCCATGGGCATAGTCAACAACTACGATGACGTGAGTCCCGAGTTCATTACCTTTGTAAAGACAGGTCAAAATTTCAAAACCACGGAACTCACACGGGACGTTTTCTGGCAGAGGAACTGACTGGACAACATTACCATTGATAAAATCGGTTTAAGTCCAAAATTTATAGGGTACCGTACCTACCTACTAAGGGTAGGTACATGTGGGGCCAACATACTCGTAAGTGCCAACTATGTCCCAATTCTGCCCGCGTAACCCATGTCATCTTTAATTAATGTAACTTATCGGGGTTCCATTCAAATCAAGGATCTTCGTTTCGGACGGTTGGTTCCACCGCTAGGTTCCACTAGTGGGTCCACCTGGATTTTCAAGTTCTTATGTCCCATTTTGGTAGTGGAACCAACAGCATTAGTTTTGTACGACATGCTCGACAATACCCTTATTCATCTGAATATTTTCGGTGCTCCTAATAGCTATCTGCTGCCTATCTAGGAACGCTGATTCGATATCGGCTGTACACTAGTGTATTTTGATTTTCGAACTTCTATTTTTGTTCGTTGTTGTCAACGTGCGTGGAGGTCTAAAGAAAGCCTTCTCGCCTTAATTCAGACGTGACTGGAATGCAACCTATAGCAGGCCCGGCGCACTCCGCGCCGGAGCTCCAGAATATTCGTAGGTATGGCGTAGGCCGGGCGGCCTCAGAATATGAGGCTAGTTAGTAGGAAACGCGCGCGCGAGTAATGACGCTATTATTTATTCTGTGGAAACACGGACTCTCGCTGCGCGGTCTTAATAATAATAAGGTGCATTTTGTTTTAATACCAGCGCAGCAACAAACGGTAGGCTATTATAGCCAAGGTCACGTTCGACGCGTTCAAAGTAATTTGAACGTTAGTGGCGTGGTAGCTAGAATTAAATTCGCACGTTTTCTATCAGAGAGTGCGCCTTCTGTACCTAGTACTATTATTTATTCTGTGTATAGGAGTACTTAATAACAATTTGACAATCCAACCCTTAGATCCCCGGTCTCAAAAAAGCTCTAGACGACCCGAAGAGCGGTGTCTCCACGATATACTCCCCTGACTACTGCTGCAAGACCTGGTGCAATTTGAAGAGCCACTGCGGGGGACACGCCCTGTTCACGTTCCCCCAGGAGGGGGGCAAGTGCGCCGGCGCCGCGCAGAAGATCATGTACCTCGCTGACGATTACTGGAGAAAGGTAGCATTCACTTCACTTCACTTATCGTATGTGTTTTAAGGTTAACCTACCTCACAAACCCTGGTGTCAGAATTATTGAGCCGCCTATGGCTTCTGACATGGCTCATGTAACGACTTCATCCGTAGATAGTAACCGGGAACAACGGCTTTACGTGCCTTTCGAAGCACGGAATCATCTTTCTTTTCGGACATTGTCAGGACATACAGGTGATTCAGCCTGCAATGTCCTAACCAAACTAGGGACGTCTTTTAGTGGAAACTAGTTGGCAAAAGTTTCCACTAAAAATCTCTCCCTAATGAGCCGATTTCAAAAATTTATACACTATTAGAAAGCTACATTGACCCTGAGTAACATAGGCTACCTTTTACCGCGAGAAAATGCCTCATTCCCACGAAAAACGGAGCCGCGGCGTAAGGCTAGTGAGTGTTATATAAATGTTTCCTGTTTTTCTTTCCTTTTTAAATTGACCTAGCTTGAGTCGAAAAAGTACGACGGAACAAGCTTCACCGAACTTGTGGGGGAGCGGAAGAGTCTACCCCAAAAACAGTCATGTACCAACGCGTTTAGGGGCGGCTCGAGGGAGCCTCGAACCTCGGCCTAGCGCGTTGATACTGAAAAACATCATGAAGGAGACGACGCCTGAGAGGCTCCGTCTCTGATTATCAATTTTGATTTTGGTTTTGGCCGCCCCCGCCGGCGGGTACGGGCACTGTTACCTTGTGTATGTCCCCAGCGCAATCTCCGTCACTGCACGAGCATATCGTACATGACGGGCGGCGCGGCGATGTTCGGCGTGCCCAAATACTCTAAGGCGCTGGCACAAGTGGCGGAGGCGCGGGGCATCGCCACCAACTTCTGCTCGGAGCTCGTGCGGGTGGAGCCGGGGAAAGCCGTGTTCCAAACTGGCAGCGGGGTGCGTATTAAAGTCTAACCAAAGAAATAAAAAACCTGCTCTGAGGGCGCCACGTGTATATTTGTAAAACTGAGAATCTGTAGAATTGGGATCTGTTGAATTGGATATCTGTAATGGAAATCTGTAGAATTGGGAATAAATTATTTCTATGTTTATGGCAACAATTTTCCATTATAAAATTATTTCCATTAAAATTCCGCAATATGGCGAGGTTTTTTATTTCTTTGGTCAGGCTTTTGCTAGCTTTCAATGTCAGGATCTATTTGACTAAACTAAAAAAAAAAAAAAAAGTTTGAACCCAATAAGAAGAAACTAAACAATCATGTCAGGATTTATTTGAATAAAACCAACAAACAATGTTGCAATTCGTGATATTTTGTTAAATAAAATATTGACCAAAATGGAAAATCACACGATAAGCAAGCAAGCAACGACTACAACTGCATGCAACTATTCACCTATTACAGGGAAAAACTAGTAGAAACCTTCAGCCGCGTATCCCACACAGCCCGCAGTTTATATGCAGTCTGTCTTATGAAAAGCGGGTCCAATCTGTGTTACCGGTTGCATACCTTTAGCACTGGGCGATCACTACATACAGAAAACGCGTTTTGACAAGCTACTTCCTTTTGAATAACAACTGAATATCAACTACAAGTCAATGGTGCTATGTAAAACACCCCCGAATACCCCTGGTAGAGTCCCGCGGCGCCTGCGGGGTGCGGGGCGTGAGGCGCTATATCGGACGATAAACTATGGAAATTTTGGCGCGGGGGGTGAGTGTCCTTTCTGTACGGGTTAGTACTATTATTTTCTTATGTGCCTATAGACTAGGCATATCTGATCGCAATCGCGCGTATTCTCCCTCTGAAGTTAAGCCTTCAGTGGGTATATAAAAAATCTGAACAAAAATTATAAAAAAAATAGCCGTATTCTCAAAAAAGATAAACACATGTTGAGCAAGTCTCTTAAAAATCTTAGAGATTTTCATGCAAAGTGTTCAACGTGTGTATTTTTTTTTGTGGCCTGACACTAGATTTCTATTCCAAAAAAACTTCATCACGTACAGTCTGGCAAAAAAAGTCGTGAAATTAATAGGGGCGCCACTTCCTTTACGGTGTTACCATTTTATATCACGCTGTCACGCTCTAACCTATGGATATTTCTGAGATGTAAGATTAGTTCCGTTTTACGACTTTTTTGCCAGACTATACGTGATGAAGTTTTTTTGGAATAGAAATCTAGTGTATGGGTGCAAAAAAATTACACACGTTGAACACTTGCATGAAAATCTCTAAGATCGTTAAGAGACGTGCTCAAGACTTATCTTTTATGAGAATATGGCTATTTTATTTTATAATTTTTGTAAGTTTTGTGTACCTATCTGTGCCCGTAGCAAATGACGCTTCCCTACTCGTTTCTCCACGTGACTCCTCGTATGTGGACACCGGAGACGCTACGCTGCTCCCCTCTAGTGGACGCGAAGGGCTATCTGGATGTGGACCGGTACACTCTGATGCACAACCACTACCCCAACATCTTCGGTCTGGGCGACTGTACCAGCACGCCTAACAGCAAAACTGCTGCTGCTGTTGGTAAGTTCTATAACCTCTTATAATAGATTGAATTTTTAAGAGGGATATTATAATTTAGACGTGTGTGTCTGTCTGTCTGTGGGATCGTAGCTCCTAAACGGATGCACCGATTTTGTTCTAATTTTTTTTTTTTGCAAGGTGTCGCAATCGAGTGTTCTTAGCTATGGTCCAAGAAAATATCTTCAGCCATTTGAAGATTATCAGCTCATGTCTAGTTGTTGAAAGGATCAAGTAACGGTTTTGTGTCGGGGGTTATTAAATTTTTTCGTAGAAATTTTTGATCTAGTTTTTTTGTTTGCAAGGTGAGTCGAGGTGTTCTAAGCTATGAACAAAGAAAATATCTTCAGCCATTTGAAGATTATCAGTTCATGTCTAGTTGTTGAAAGGATCAAGTAACTGTTTTGTGGCGGGGGTTATTAAAAATTTTAATTTAATGTTATTCTTTCCCCCGCGCACTCCTCCCGCCCCCCGCTGCCGCCAAGTTGGCGCATAGAATGTATTCGAGGTGTCTTTTCTAGTACTTGTACGTAATTCCTCAATTAAGGGGCCTACAGGTGCTAAAAGGCGCCCCCACCCTTTGAAAAATAATAACTCGAAAAATAATCAATATTTCAAAAATCTAGAATGGCGAGGAAAAAGTGCGAAAAGTGGCCGTTTTCCGCAATTTTTCCATCTTTAACTACTAGCAGATATAATAATAAATAAAATTAATGACTTCAATATATCCTATCCCTTCAATAGTTCCTCGCCGTTCTAGATTTTTGAAATATTATGTTTCGAGTTATTATTTTTTAAAGGGTGGCGGCGCCACTTATCACCTGTAGGCCCCTTAAAATGTGTGTGAGATCACGCGGCGTGTGCGTATATCTGTTGTTAGCGCCGCAAAGCCAAGTGGTGGAGGCGAATCTGTCAGCGGTGATGGCGGGCAAGCAGCCGGCCGCGCGGTACGACGGCTACGGGTCGTGCCCGCTGCTCACCTCGTACCGCCGCGGTATCCTCGCCGAGTTCCAGTACGACAAGAAGATCTGCGAAACCTTCCCTTTCGACCAGGTAATTGTTATATTGTAAGGTAGTTTTAATAATGTTTTTGATGGACTGACCGTCATTGTATAGTTAGTGGGAATAGATCGCTCTTCCGTTCAATTCGTGTTTCATTTATTAGCCCAGTATTCCTGTGGAATTCAACGACTGAACTAACGGTAATCGAGTATGATGTCAATGGCTGGGATTAGGGGATCACCCGTCTGCGCCACTCGCAGACGTCCCCCACATTGATACAGACATAGATGATCAATGACGATCTTTCCCAACGTTTACGTTCATAGCGACCGTTTCTCTTCAATGGTTCCTTGCTGGTGCACTCAAGAAAGACAGCAACAACATACACCGTGAAATTCAACTAATTGTTTATCCGCAACATAGTATGTAGTAGTTTTTATGAAACTGAACAATTTTCCATAAGAAACATTGGTTGGAGCATAGCGGATTTTAAAGGTCAAATTTTGATAAACGTAGCTTTGTTCCTCGAACCTAGGATAAAATCTTATGTTCATTGACTTACCCGACTCTATAATGTATGAACAAAAAAATAATTACTTCTAATTTGCCGCCCTAGGCTTCAGCCTGTTCGTAAATCCGCCACTGTATTGTACTTATCCTGCAGTTAATTATACAGACTGCAGATTTTTTCTGTATGGACAGAATGAGTATTTTACAGCGATCTAAAGCAGGAGAAATCGCTTCCCAAGCACCTCCTGTCCTGTCGTAATCCACTTGTTGATTTATTTTACCACTGGTTATATTTCTCGCAGGATATGGCACCTATTTCACTGGCGACAGAAGACAAAAGACGAAAAGGACGCAGTTATGCATTAGAATGAGATACAAATACACCGCGCTCACTCTTGCGCATAACTGCATGTCTTTCGTCTTCTGTCTTTGACTACCGTGAAATACCAGCCTAAGATCACACCCAAATGAGATTTTCGTTATTCTTTTCAGAGTAAGGAACGCCGTTTATTTTACCACATGAAAACCAGCTTCTTCCCGTATTTGTACTGGAACCGGCTTATAAAAGGCAAGTGGGATGGCAACAAAAAAATAAGAAGACTCCTCAATCCGACTGGCAGAAATTAATCGCATTTCATTTAAAAAAATACAGTTTTGTGTAAAAGGGTAATTTAGTTACTAAATCAAGAAAAATAACGGTTGCATAGTACCCGTTTGAAAACTGAAAAATCTGGCAATACCTACTCTCTATGTTGATGATTCTCAAACTTCAAGTGTTGCCAAATTGAAAAAGCGATTTGTTCAAATTATGGGTTTCTTTGCGATAAATCAACTAAAACATCGATTTAGAAAAAATCTTTATTTAATACAATCTTTATAAATTTCTTAAAAACGTAAAACTATGTATTTACACTTAACTTTGGCAACTAAATGGTAATAAAGTCTACTTTGGCTTACTTTAACTTAATAATGAATGGATGGCAATTGTTTTGTTCTTTTTATAACATTATGTACACAAGAACTTTTAAATTATATTTTTTGGATTATATTTTGTGTTCTTCAACGTAAATGATCTAATTGTTTCATTTCAATTAATAAATAGAAATAACATTACAGACATCGAACACATATAACGGTACTATTTTAATTAGTAGGTCAGTATAATATGGCAATACCTAAGTACTAAATCTCTTGCGGATTCCGTGCCAACATGACATATATGTCGAACAAAACTATATCACTTCGTGAGACTTTCTCCTACTTTTTAAGACGTTCTAAGCTGAATCACCTGATAAGATAAGATCAATTTATTTAATGATAATACCGTGCATCAAAAGGCACGTAAGTTCGTTGGTCCCGACTACTATCTACCTACGGATGAAGTCGATATAGCAGCCATGTGAGGAACCTTAGGCGGTCATTAATTTTGACACCAAGATTTGTAGGTTAACCTTGAAACGCACACGATAAACAAGCATCACAACATTTTTTCAATCGTAGCCTAAAAATATATTCCGAGAAGAAAACACATCACTAGTTGTCCCAAGTTTCACGCCTTATTCAAAGCACTGAACTGTTCTTTTTGCATGCCATTCGAGTTTCTAGCGT
Source organism: Teleiodes luculella (assembly GCA_948473455.1). Taxonomy (NCBI): domain Eukaryota; kingdom Metazoa; phylum Arthropoda; class Insecta; order Lepidoptera; family Gelechiidae; genus Teleiodes; species Teleiodes luculella. The sequence goes on along the minus strand of OX419595.1, from coordinate 2,798,337 downwards.
CTAAAGCGCTTTGCCGCTTCCGCTTGAGCGCTGCCTGTTTGACTCGGTAGCTGCGTCTAGTCTTGATGAGGTAGACACCCAGCGCTATCAGCACTGCAAGGGCGACGATGACGCTGACGCCCAGGATTATTGTGAGGTACGACACCGTCGGCCCTTGTGTTGTCGACGGCTCTAACTGGAAATAAAACAATCATACTAATGGGTGCGGTTCATTTCGTATAAAAACAGATAATATAATTTCAAAAGACATAACGTTATTTTCATATAACACTCATTTGGGATAACGTTTATAAGCTATAATTTTAATTCATATAAAGTTCATTTGGTATAAAGTTCAGTTTTTATAAAAACATTTAGTATAACACTCATTTCATATAACATTCGTGTCACATAACCTTTATTTTAACTAATAATCATAAGATATAATGATCATTTGATATAAAATGCCAGATTATTTTTATTGAAAAAAAAACAATTATTATATTAAAGTTTAAATTAGGGCACCGTAATTCAGGGCGGGTGCGAGCGTAGCGAGCACGGAAATCCGGGGCACACCGACTTAGATAGGTTAGGTTTGAAGGGTATGGCGAAAACGAGTGAGGCGAGCGTAGCGAGCCCACTCGATTCCGCCATACCCTTCGGGTTAGGTTGACATGTATGCATCCCTGCATGCTTTCTTGCATGCTTGCTTGCTTGCTTGCGTGCTTTCTTGCTTGCTTGCTTGCATGCTTGCTTGCATGATTGCTTGCAAGCTTGCTTGTTCGCACGTTTGCATGCCTGGATGCTTGCATGTGTCAAAAAATACAAAGTATCTGCGGTCGTTTACTTTTGAGTACAAATCAGGCATTATACGAAAAGTTTATTATGTCTTCTAAATTTTATATAAATTGTCCGTTATGACAAATAATTATTAGTTAATATGAACATTATATGAAATAACTGTTATACCAAGTGAAATTATACTAAATAAAATTATTTTAATGGTACATTATATCATTTGAATCGTTATACTAAATGTTTTTAGATCATATAAAATTATAGCACTTGACCGTTAGTTTATCTAAATTTATATCATATATTACACACCCCATACTAATATAATAAAAAGGAAAGATTTGTATTTTTGTGTGTGTTTGTAATGAATAAACTCAAAAACTACTGTGCCGATTTCAAAAGTTCTTTCACCATTTAAAATCTACATTCACCCTATAGACCTTTTACCGCTGGAAAAAGCCTCATTCCAAAAAAAATTTCCCCAAATCTCACCTAAATACTTTAGGCATCAGCTTAAGCGATTCTTAACACTTTGACTGTCCATGCATTACATGTAATGCACTGATGATCTTGCTTGATACGTCCGTGCATTACATATAATGCACTCGTGTGTCATTCTAAAATAATATCACAACGGAATAAAGAGATGTAATAAGAAACTGAATTGGAATAGGTATATAGACGGATAAATAATAATGGACATCTGAAGAAATTGCATACAGCTACCAATAAATTATACTCAAAAAACAATTATCCTTGGAACAATATTTACAAGTATGACTACCATAGATCAACTTATCGCTACGTTGGACATTTCGTGATAGGGAAGAAAATATGCTTTGGACAGTTAAAGTGTTAAGTTTAGTGCAAACGGGTGTTATCGACTTAGGTGAATGTGCGCTCACCATGTAGTTGGTCCTGGCCTGGCCGCCGTGGTCCCCGCACATGGCCTCCTCGGTCCAGTTGTAGAAGTGCACCAGGCGCAGCCCGGAGTACGCGCGCGGCGACGCACATCTACAACACGTGACGATAGCAATACGCGTTAGGGACCAATTGTCTTGCCAGGGACCACCCAGTTGTTTTATTGGTAACTAGCTGTCCGACCGCGGTTATACGCCCGCGTTGTTTTTTTTTTTCAGTTTTTTTTTTCTTACCTTCCCTGGACTTTCATGAATATTTCAAGACCAAAATTAGCTAAATCGGTTCAGCCGTTCTCGAGTTTTAAGCTGATTAACGAACAGCAATTAATTTTTATTTATATAGATATACGGTACCTAAATTTAAATATATAGAGTTGTTTGATTTATCTGTAAATAAAGCACGCATGATTTTACGACTAACGCTTATTTATTTATAAGATCGCCAAATTCCAAAATAATACGGGTCACGTTGTGTCGAGTCAACTCATCTCACCACGTCAAGTTCAAGTCACTTGTATACAATTGCTTTGCGGACCACTTAGAATGCCTCCAGGGACCACCGGTTATAAACCACTGCTCTATAGGATCATAAATACCTCTTCACTTTACTAACTTTGACTTATATTTTTCTAACTAAATTATTTGTCAGCTTCTCCAGTGCAGGTTTCCGTTGACCAACCCGCACTGGGCCAGCGTGGCCTTGCACAGGGCACACTCAAGCCCCTGTGAGGACATATAGCGGTTAACGAATTGCGTGAATTTGCGTGTCATTATCATCCATCACTGATGATTGATTCTGGAATCTGGGCATCTGAAAACAAGGTCTAACCGTTAGACCACGTGACTGACACAAGCCTACGTAATTTCTACGTCGTTTTGTCTATTCATCCTTGTCGAATGCGTGTAATAGACAAGGATGAACAGCGCAAAATGACGTAGGCTTGTGTCAGTCACGTGGTCTAACGGTTAGACCTTGTTTTCTTAGACCATGAATCTGGGTATACCTGAGCTCGCTAAGGAGGCGGGAGTTGTTAGTGTACATAAGAGGCAGCAGGTCCTGCAGGATCCATTGGAGTGAGCAGTCGCACTGCCAAGGGTTCCACTGCAGGTTCACACCTTCGGTTAGCCTACTCCAGTCCACCAGGTGTTTGGACAAGTGGGACAGATTGTTCTTGCTGATGTCTAGCTGAAATAGAAGATGATGTTAGGATGTCAGAAGGTGGTTTCAATTTTATGATGGGAAGTTTTATACTTAATCTAGCGACCCGCCCCGGCTCCGCATGGGAAAATGGTTATTGTGGGTTATAATTAAGTATATTATGCATGTATTATACATATAAACCTTTCTCTTGAATCACTCTATGTATTAAAAAAACCGCATCAAAATCCGTTGCGTAGTTTTAAAGATTGAAGCATACATAGGGATATAGGGACATAGGGACAGAGAAAGCGACTTTGTTTTATACTATGTAGTGAAGACAATTAGTGATCCATTACATCCGACTTCAGAGGGCGCCACTATGGTCTGTTTCATATAAATCCGGGCAAAAGTTCATTGACCTCTTTCTTTTCTTGAAAGTTAATAAAAATATTATAACGCCAAAATATCTGGCAAGGTCACGCTCAACCCGCTTTCTACTGCGGCATGCCAAATTACGTACCTATTTTGCGATAATTTCCTATAGTTTTATCGTATCGTTTGAAAAAAATGTGCGCATTGTGTCCGGATTAATATAAAACAAACCATAGTAATCTGTCGTTATGCTTGTACGGGGCATCACGCAAAAATTATAAAATAAATTTCTAGACATCCAAGAAGTTTTCAAATTGATGTTCCTCTATTTGATATTGACCTTTTGGGAAGTGGACCTTATGAGCCGAAAGGATAGAATTCTTACAACCGACTACAGTTGGCACATCTTATACGCATTACCATTAGAGACCCTCCCCACACTAACTCTATCGAGCGTCGTCGTCTTAACAGCGTCCACAATATTCAATTATACGAACACAACATTCTTATTTCACTCGCCTTATGGCCTACGATTTTATTCGCGACGTCGACGCTCGAGAGACTCTAGTGTGGGGGGTTCCTTACTCACCATGCACAAATGAGTCCCGGCGAACGCTCCATCATTTATCTCCCTCAACGACGGACAGCCGGAAAGAAAGAGAGAGAAACAGTTCTTCTCCTCTTCTGCGCCGCGACCAATCACGTTACTAAACGCCTTGTCTTCAACCACTTCTAACTTTAGCAATTCATTCATGAACAACTGTTTAAGTGCAATAATATTCTTGAAATATATGGACAGTATTGGGTTCCCGTCTAAACGTAGGTCTTCTAGGTTAGGAAATATTTGGCTACTGATGGATTCGGGTACTTCTGTGAAATAGTTATAGGATATGTCAAGACTGAAGAGCTTTGGTAGTTTCTTTTCTATGCTGAAGTCTATAATTCTGTTGCCTCCGATGTTGAGGACCTGGAATAATATAGAATGGGGAACTTTAATTGTTTGTTTTTAGAAGTAAGAAATCCGGTGCATCTTGCATGCTAGATTGTAATATCATCCAATAAAACATATTTCCAATCGTTGTAGAGATCTTTGGGAGAACTCTCATTTAAGAGTGTTTAATCACCTTGCACCTCAGGATCACCCTTGGCACAGAATAAATAATAGTACTAGGTACAGAAGGCGCACTCTCTGATAGCAAACGTGCGAATTTAATTCTAGCTACCACGCCACTAACGTTCGAATTACATTGAACGCGTCGAATGTGACCCTGGCTATAATAGCCTACCGTTTGTCGATGCGCTCGTATTAAAACAAAATGCACCTTCTGACCGCGCTGCGAGAGTCCGTATTACCACAGACTAAATAATAGCGTCTTCACAAGCGCGCGCGTTTTTCCTAGTAACTGGCCGCGTAATCGGGACCGCCCGGCGTAGGTACATTCTGGAGCTCTGGCGCGAAGTGCGCCGGGCCTGCCCTTGGCCCAAAAGTACCCATCACACTAGCAGCGTTGCCGCGCTGTATAGCGATGGATAACCTTGGCCAAGATACGAACCGGAGCGGGTAGCATGCCCTCTCTCGCTGCCGACGCGACGCCCCATCTACCTTTATGAGTGAAAATTATTCTGAATATACGCACTTACCTCCAAATTATCAAACTCCACAGCATATTCATTGTAAACAGTCGACAGTTTATTATAAGATAAATCTATATAGGTGATGCCACTTGGAAAAATGGGCCAGTGGTAAAACGCGTTGATCTTCAATATGGCGATCTGCAGCGTAGGCGGGAAACTGAATAGAGACGTTATGTTGTTCTGCCCAAGGTTCAATTCCCGGAGATTGGTGCAGGATAGGAAAGTGTCATCCTCTACCATTTCAATAAGATTGTTGGATAGGTCTAGAAGCTCGCTGTAATGAAAAAAATGTTATTAAGTATGTTTTTTTTGAGGGTTTTATTTCTTGTAATTCCTGGTGTACAATAAAGCCTGACCAAAGAAATAAGAAACCTGCTCTGCGGGCGCCACGTGTATATTTTTATGTTTATGGCAACAATGTCCCTTATAAAATTAGTTCCATTGAAATTCCGCAATATGGCGAGGTTTCTTATTTCTTTGGTCGGGCTTTACAGTATATTCTATTATATTTGTGCGAATGTAGATACGAGTAAGTATATCCTTAATATTGTAACTAATATCTTTTGTTTGTATAAAATTTAAATTTTCTATGTTACAATTTTGTGTATGATCTGTTTTTTTTTTACTCTAAATAATTATGAAGTATCTTCTTTTGTTACTTATGTTTACAACAAACCTCCAACTTACATAGTATTGTTTTCCGGTAAAGAGTCCCTCATAACAGTACGTATCCTGTTCCCACTTAGATTCAGTCTCTTCAATCCCTTCAGCACATTGCTTCCTCTCTGCGTCACGAAGTTATAAATTCCATTCTTACTCAAGTCCAAATCTTCTAAACTCTTCATCGGCCTAAGCGCCTCAAATGGAATCTTCTTCAACAGGTTACTTTGCAAATTGAACCTTCTTACATTGTGTAAGTTTTTAAAATCCAGTGGATTGAACTCTGTGATTTTGTTATAGGACAGATCTAGATCTTCCAAGTTGTCGATGTTAGTGAAGAGGTCTGGGGTGATTTCTTTGATATCGTTTTGGGAGAATGAGAGTTTCTTTAGGTTCCTGACGTCACTGAACGGGTCTGGCCAGTAATTCTTGATTGCGTTGTTGCTGAAGCGTAGAGTTTCCACCAGAGGGTTTGGTGGTAACCTGGAACAGTATAAAAATACGATTAGAGGCGATACACAATAAAAATAACAAATTCGCCCCGAAAAGACGTCCGTTGTTGGACAAAGGCCTCCCCCAAAGATCTCCACATCAATCAGTCCTACGCTGCTCGCATCCAGCAGCTTCCTACTTCTGATTTTTTACGTAAGTAAGTAGTACTACTACAAAATTCTAAAAACCCAATTATTATTTTTTTCCGATTCCAAATTGTAAATTTTTTTCTTCCTTCTAAATATTTTAATTCATCCAAATCCATACAGCCGTTTTGCGTGATTGAGTATTGTGACGTAGATGAATTCAATGCGACACGTAATTCAAGCCTCCTTATCCTATTTCTAGCACTAACATCATTTATATCCTTCCTAGGAATATTCCCAATGACCTAACTCAACCTTCATACAAATGCTCACATATTATGTGGGCTAAGATGGCTAAGACAAGAACCTAGCAGGTATTACTATAAGTAGTAAATCGGCCACTTCCCGCCTGCCTAGCCCGCAAGGTGACAAGGCGTGATGGATGCGACAGAAAACCAACATTCTTGTGATTTATGACCAGATAGCAATAACCTTCGTTGGATTAGGTCGGTGATCTTGTATGTGCAAAAGTGTTATCTGCTAATCTGGGTTAAAGAAAGATGGCGGTTTGAAAGGAAATCGTTGGCACGTCTAGCTGATGCGTCAGATTTGGAATTCGGGATCATCAGGCAAAGAATCGCACATTCCTCGGCTCGCTAAAACTGACTATGTTTTAATAATTGTATTGTATTTGTATCAATAAATTTAACAAAATTCATGTCGTACCTATCTGCAAATTATTTCACATCTCGGAATGAACCCAAAGTTCCGTGAAAATTGAGGACTCCACTTCCTTATAATTAATTATTGTTACGTGCTAACCTTCTCACACATATGAAACAAATTAGTTCCATTCAATCCAGAACTTGTTTGCCTATACTTACCTAGGTTATCGGTGACATTCTTATTTATTTTAAATTTTTGCACACATAGACAGACAAAGAACAGTCACAAAAAGAGAGACGACAAATCATTTTACTGATTATTTCTTTAGTCGGATCGGTAGGTATGTCGGTTGGTAGAATTTATCATTAGCACATCATTAGTCAGAAAGTGGTCTGCATTATCTAAGGACTTAAGTCGATCACGTCACGTTCACTATAACTTGTCATCCTTTTCTGGACATCGAATGTTGTTTGGAATAAATTATACAATTAAATGAGGTCGTCGTAGTTAATGTCTTTACGTGCGTCCTAAAATTGCGCAATCAATTAATCAACGTGTCTATTAGATCCAGATTCGGCGTTTAACTACTTTAGAACTTGAATTACTGCTTTCCTGTCATGCCTTTATGCGTAATTGAGAAAAGGTTTTTTAACAACTGTAGCAATTAACCCATTTCTATAATCTTCTTCTTCTTCTTTGCGAGTCGATGACAAACCCTAAATATTTGCGGCCCAGAACTCAGCCACTTCAACAGCGTTGTGTGAGGCGTCCATTAATCCCATTTCTATAATTAATACTATATTATGTTCACCCGTTATATCCCCATAAACACTTTAGCCTAAGCACACCAAGGGCCACAGATTTCCACAGCAAAAGGAACAAAGCCCGTTCCAATTCCACATACTTGGAATGCTCATGGCGGCGGCGGCCCCCGCTGCTCTAGCTGTTGCGAGCCAAATGGGAAAGAGCAAAAGCAAATAGTATTAGAAGATTAACTTTAATAAAAATCAATTCCTCTTAAATTACTCATAATTTATGAGGAAGCGGAAGAGGATTTTGTTAACTTTTATATGGGGTAGCGGTAGCGGATGAGAAAGTGCAAAAATTGCGAACTTCCGCATTATGAGGAAGCGAAAAAGGAATCCTCATCAACACTAGTTGCTACCTACGTTTGCTAACTCCTAATTTCTACCTTCATAGATCATGTTACTTGTCACAGTGGAAGTCGGAATAAAGACAGATAGGCGCGACGAATCGTTTACTAACGATGAAATCGTTCCTAATTGTACCCCGAGGTACTTACAATAGCCGCTTGCACTCACCAGTACTTGGTTCAATTTTCTTTTGGAGCTTTATTTAATTGATTTACTGCGGCATCAGTCAATTTGAGCTATCAACGTGTTCGGAAAGAAAGTTACATTTTAAGAAAGTTTTTTAACTACATGGAATAAACTGTATTTTTGTGGGAAAGCAATAGGAAAGTATTGAAACTATAATGTTTATAGATTTAAAATGTAATTAATGTAAGAAGGAAAAAGAAATGAGGAATTTATTGCAAAACAAAGATTGCTTTTGGGAAAGAAAAGACAAAAGTCTTTAAATAGTAGTAACTAACTAACAAACATTTTCATAAATAAGCTAGGTACCTAGTTATTTAGCGCATTTTCACTAGCAACTTCCGGCATATTTTTTGGCAGGGAAGCAAAAGATGGATGCCTTTACTCGTAATTCAAATAGTATAAAACTCGCCTAATACCACATTAAAAAGCAATTCTAAAGGTCTGTCCGGCCTATCCTTCTAAGAATCGGCTTCTATAATACACGAAAGTCCTTGTTATTGTACAAATCTACGAGGATTCTATTTATGTTGGTGATTCAATGTTCCGCGAAGGTAAACAGCGGTGTATCATCAACAACACGCTTCATATAGATTACCGGTAATGCCGTGTTACTATTGATAGCTAAATAACCGCTTTAATATCGAATTCTTTATGTCCTTATAGGTATAATCCTCCCCTATCAAACCTTAACGAAATTCCATTCTGACAATGCTAAAACTTGCTATTCCCTTGGTACTAGTTGGTATCGTTGTAAAAAAGTTGCTATCATTATAATTCCGGAGATATTGCTATAGTTTAGGGAGGATTATAGCTTGAACATCAAGCTATAATCCTCCCTAAACTATGGCAATATCTCCGGAATTACAATGATAGCAACTTTTTTACAACGATACCAACTAGTACCAAGGGAATAGCAAGTTTTAGTATTGTCAGAATGGAATTTCGTTAAGGTTTGTTAGGGGAGGATTATACCTATAAGGACATAATTCTTTACCTAGGTTGGCTAGTAGTAAAATTTAAATTCATATTTTGTAGATATATTAAGTTCCAGTCTTACGGGATATACTTTCCTTACTAACACCTATTTCTATAAATACGAAATTTTCACACATAAAGAGCTAAACAGATTACGATAAAAGCAAATTAAGTGGCAGTCGCCGGAGCAAATTGCATCTATGATCTACTAACACCGGTCGTTGGGGCAGAAAGGTTCTTGAATGGCGATAGCGCACTGGAAGGCGTAGCGTGAATAGCGTGATCGGGTGAACATCTTCTCCACCATCTAGGAAACTTAGTTCATATTAGTTTTCATCTATTTTTTGAGCAACAAATTTTCTTTCAATACCTTCCTATCTAATTGTTTGTTTTAAGGTACGATAATAGAAGTAAGTACTTAATCTTTACCTTGACTGCATCGTTATCTATCTGGAGTAGAAAAGGTACCTTATTGTCCTAATTCTGAAAACCATGATGTGTGATTTTTACTCGTAATTCAGATGTTACGCCTTTTTACCCGACTGCGCGAAACAAGTAGGGTTATAGGATCCAAGATATTCTGGATCGCTTTTTTTTTAATTAACCTATGCTTGAGTTGAAAAAGTATGACGAATCAAGCTTCACCGGACTTGAAATTCTTGTACGCGACGCAATGGTGTAACAGAGAGAAGATACCTACAGCACAGTATACCAAATAGTAGTCCCTACTATAGAATGATAGTTTTCAAGTCGTCTTGACGTGACGATAATTTTCAGGTCAAGACAACGCACTTAGTTGAATTAGACCTGCATATTAAACGTTTCTTACCTTGGAGTTTCGAGTTCAACATCGGAAGATATAATCTGGGTATATAATAAAACTGTAGAGGTCGAAAATCTGTACATAGAAAAAACGTGCTAAAAACCGAGTCAGGGATGTCAGAAGTAATGTAGATAGAACTTAAATCCAGATTATTAAAAAATGTTTTGTTTCTCGTTTGTCTGTTTTTACGGGCTAATCTTCGAAACTGTCGGACCGATTTGAATGAAATTTTGCATGGTGGTACCTTATGTCCCCGGCCAACACCTAAGATAGTTTTTACCACGGGAAAATATCTCATTTCTACGGGAAACTGCACGGAAAAGTCAAAAAACAACGCGGGCGGACAGCGAACGGAAAAATAAGACAAGTCAATGTTGGAATCGAACAATCTTCTTGACTTATTTTTTTCTTACTGAACGGATTAGGATAGATAATAATGCCGAGTGATAGATGGCATAAAGATGATGGACAATAATGGACATAGGCTATTGTTTTACTAGATTAAAATTTCTTCTAATAGAAAAAGTACGAGTATTAATGACGCGAAAAACTAGTAATAAGACTAACACTTACTTGCTCAACGTCGACAGTCCAATTCCTTCGAAAGCCGCCGCTATTTTCAGGCCGTTAGGGTTCTCGGGCCACTGTATCTTATCCAGGTCGGCCAGACTCTCGATCCTGTCCAACTCGGAACACTGGATATTGTATATGAATGGAGAAGAACTAAGTGCATCAGTGGAAACCTCCACGGTTGGATGAATTTCCACATCAGAAAAGTCGCGTATCTCACTGCACGTACACACTTCACATATCTTCAGCAAATTGCTCACTTCTGTCTGTGACTCTTCTTCTTGTCCATACACGGAAAATATCAATAGAAATAACAGCGCGCTCATTTTTGGCTTTATTTCCATTTTATTGGTAATATAGCATCGGCTGGTGTTAGTGTCTAAATGGCGACTGTCTCTATCGCTAGCTTATCTCGGCCCATCGTTGCGATATTGCTCTGAAAAGTGACGTGGTAGATAAAACATTGATTAGAAATTTACCTGTTGGTTAATAGTACCTAAACCAAAGTAGTTTGTAGATTATTTTTTTGTAAAGTGATATTTTGACGGCCCCGTAGCCTAGTTGGTAGTACGTCTGCTTACTGAGCACAGGGTCGCGGGTTCGAATCCCGCCCAGGGCAAACATTCGTGTGATGAGCACTTGTGTTTGCCTTGTGTCTGGATGTTGTATATTTATATATGTATGTATATCAGCTGTCTGGCACCCATAGTACAGGCTTTGCCTAGTTTGGGGTCAGATGGCCGTGTGTGAGATGTCCCACATATTATTATTATTATATATTATATTATTATTTTGAATCGACTCTACATACATATCCTCTACTTAGGGGTATGTTTATTTATATCACACTAGCTTTCCGCTCTGCGGCTTCGCGTTAACAGTTTTTCCAATGGGAATGAGGTATTTTCCCGCGGTAAAAGGTGGCCTATGTATAAGCTATATTATTATAGTTTCATTAAAATCCCTTCAGTAGTTTTTCGTGAAAGAGTCCCATACATCTTCTCAAACTTTCGCATTTATAATGTTAGTAGAATAAGCTTCCGAATTATAAACAGGAAAGTATTAACCCCTTAATATGTAAACAATATTCTATGACGTTATCGTATCCGGAAGAGATTGCTACCGTAGCAATAAGGCCGCCTGTTGACTTCTTGCATTCAATCTGTTATGTTTTTCTTTGTAATTATTTTCTTGTTGTCAATAAAGTATATTATTATTATTAAGTTTCGCTTCGCAGAGGTGTATAAGATACACTGCAGTGCTGCAGTAGTGGTAAGTTGCGGTTTGGTTGCATGTTGCATCGGTAAGCGACAACTCACGCATACGGAATGTAATCTTATCTACTAACGCTATACATAGAATAATCCTGTTGTTATATATTTTGGACAGAAAGCAAGTGAATGAATCACCGATAATGTTATTTGGCGGAAAGAATTGTATACACTCTAAGAAAAATATCTAGGATGGTGTAAATGATGTAGAGAGTAGAGACTATTGAAAGAAGGGGACGATAAAAGATTGACATATAGACTGGAACAATGACTGTTTTCTGTTTGTCTAATCTGAATTCATGTCGGAAATCAAACCCAGACCTTTCAGTTCATCATAAGCATAGCCCAAAAGCTATGTAAATATAATAACTGCTGGTTGTAAACACAAGTTAGTCGTACGCGCATACAAAACAATAACAATGCTCTGTGTATGTTTAGGTAAACAAACTTTAGACACAGCACAGCTATTAGCTAAGTTTAACACGAAATTGTTATTTAATTAGAAGGAAATGAGACAATCGATAAGAGAGCAGCTCCTTGATTTATTAAGTACAATATTTTTTACGAGAACTGTTGAATGAATATAGTCGACCATATAGATGTCTTACGACTATGACCTAAAAATTTTGTAAAAATCTCAGTAAATCTATTCAAATTTTAGTGATAGGTACAGAACTTCAAGAGACGGAGGGATAGCCAAGCATTTAATCGAGGAAAACAAAATAAATACTTAGATAAAAATAAAAAATTTAATTAACAATGCTTACCTTTTAAAATCACACTGTGGTCGATTGAATAAATCTTTTTAAACATCATAGTTTGCCAAAATTATTATTACGCTAAAAACCAGTCACTTCACATGCACTACTTATAAATGATTGTTTAAAAAAGTTGATTTGCTATTCGACCTACGAAATTAAGTCAAAACAAATCTGTTAATAGTTCAGTTAATTATCGCCATTAATTTTAAAACTTTGAAGCGATAAGACATCTACACATAACTTATTTAGATATTTACAAAATATGCTATCTGTATAGTTTACACACATTCGTATCATAAACATTTAAAAAACAAAACAACCCTAGTAAAGTCAACAAGGAAACTAGGAACAGTACACTAACTACGTAAATAAATATAGTATAGTAAACTAGTAGTTAACCCATTGGACCGTAACGCGACCGGCAACCGAGATGTGACATTGCACTGTGGGCCACATGCTATACCTCTCTACCGCCGCTATATTGGAGACGAAAAGACACCGATTCCGGCGAGAAATCAGACCCATTATTACACAAGACAATACTTTCAGGTTACGTTATCATAATTTCCGCCGAAAGACTCCACTGCTAGACAAAGCCTAATGGCCGTCCAGAAGGCCATATAATTTGCGCTTAATTTACGGAGGCAGATAAATCTTTCTTTTACGCTGCTGCTAGGCTACAATACAATTATATTTGTTTATTGACACCAATATAATATTAAAAAAACTTACAAAACTAACTAGACATTCTATTCTGACCTGAGTTAATTAAGCCGTAATATCTACCAAGCAACCTTTTAAGTAAGAAAATGCTAACAAGATCTTATTACGAGCTACTGAGCTACGATCTCGAATTTTAGACACTATCAGTTTGTGTTTCATTTTCTAGATAAAAAAAATACATAAATACATTTTATATTATCCTCAACAATATTAGAGCTGCATTGCATTTAGCATTCCACATCCAGTGCACAAGGTCAAATCTTACTAAATTGTGTATGTGACGTGTGTGCCAGAATCGGGGCCGATGTCCTGCGGCGCAGATAATGGCTAAATGCATTGTACTCGCTGGTGCAGAGGTGCATTAAACTATTGTTACAGATTAACTGCATTATTAACTGCTTGATTTGTGGGAAAGTTACAACAGTATACTCGACGAAAATAACCACCTATACCTCTGGTGAAAATACAGTTGGTGTATAATAAATAAGACAATTTTAGGAGGTTTGACTGGCAATCGAATTAAAATCTATTTTTAATTGGATATGTTCACTTTTGTAAACACTTAGTTAGTTTTATATACACATATTTATTTATTTATTTATTTTAAATTCAAATAAATAAAATATGTGGATATATTACGTACATAATTTTATCGTTACGAAAAATTACTTAATATTTTTTTCATATTATCAAATGGTAATCATAATTATCTCACAGTGCTAACTTACAACATAATAATAAATATGATATCACACATTTATTTCATGTGTCCGATGCATCTCTAATCATCACAGTGATATGCTCTCAAAAGATAGAAATAGATAAAACACGAAAATCTATATTACTTATCGATTACAGCAATAATATTTATCAAGCAAGAGTTGATGAGATGGCTAGCGCCGTTGGTTTTTATTCGGCAAAGAGGCCTTAGTCGACTAGCTATCACAGTGCGAGTTGGTCAACCAGATTTGAAACAGCGTCGAATAAAATGCACATAATGGAAATTAGAAAAATAGCGGGACTCAAACCCGAGCCGTCGGATGGGAAAACTGCCCTAGCCACTACGCCAACGACGCTCTATCGAGTGGAATTCCTCAATCACCGCGTAGGGTCGCACAAATTACTGCATTTGTATGGACCAAGAACAATGCACTTTTAACTCGGAAACACAATATTTTTAATGAATAATAAACTAGTGAACACCTCCGCATCCGCTTGGCGACAAGTAAAATTAGACTTGCACAGACAGTTTGTTGTGACAGTTATCTGTGTTGATATTTTTTGTTGATTTCTTAGTATTAATATGATTTATGGATAAAATAACGTATTCCGATAGAGCTTATATTAAGTCATTTATTTTTTGTAAATTTTCGTAATTATGACTAGTTTTCTTTTTCTTTTTATTAGTTTTTTTTATATATTTATGTATAAAGAAATGATATAAAAAAACAAGCGATAATGATAATTGCATTTTTTTTGTTTGATATAAGAATTGTATTATTTGTGAAGTTTAGTAAAAGATAATCTGTAGAGGTTCATACATTTTATTCATAAACAATAACATTATACTTAAGTAGTCAACTTGGAGTGCAAACTCTATTTTACAATTGGCACAATGTTTCAAAACTAATTACGACGTTTACACTACACATCTATAGCTATAGCGTCTCTATACAAAAATAACGTTTCAACAATATCTTTAAAACTACATTTTACAAGACCATTCCATTATCTATTTCAAAAAACAATCCCTGTAAATTTGGAAGCAATATTTTTTTCTAAATTCTATTTACAAAACATTCCTACATTGGAATGTTAATTTCAACGAGTATATTAAGTACTTGTTATTTAGAAATGCTAAATCAGCCTTTTTGACTAATGTTCGTTAACTTTTAGACGCAGTTAATTTTTATTATCAAAATTTGAAAAAAGTAATAAGAAAAACTTGTCAATAAGTGAAATATTTTAAGTCAAAAGCTATAACAGAGTCCGATAGAAATAATTAAAAAAATACTAGTAAATAGTACCCAGTTTTTGTGTTGTCTTCTGGATAAGAAAAAATAACTTAGCCGTATTACCGATCATTTAACAAGACTGAAGAAAATATACTGCGTCCAAATAAAAAAAATACAATAAAATATGTTGCAATTGAACACAACAATACTACGTATGAAAATGACGAAACTACGCATGCACCATCAAGTTTAGTATGGAAGACTGTAGCATTACATACATTACTTCAAATCTAAGTTCTAATGATGATTAAATAATCTACGCCAACTATAATACCACGATTATGTTGTGACACTAATTTATTCAATACTTTTTTCAAAAGTGAATAGAAGCAAAAATATAATATTTAAGTAATCCTAGAGGGTTAAGTATTGAAAATTAGATTAGAGTTTGGCTATCGAAAGTATGAAAAAACGCGGCTTTGAAAAAAATCACGTGGCAACCCCGACTCTATGGATTTAAAGTCTGACCAAAGAAATAAGAAACCTGCTCTGGGGGCGCCACGTGTATATTTTACGACTATGGCAACAACTTCCCATATAAAATTAGTTTCATTGAAATTCCGCAATATGGCGAGGTTTCTTATTTCTTTGGTCGGGCTTTACCTAATTTGATACTTTTTTTTCTATGTAACTTTGTTGCTAGTACAGTGTTTTCCAATTTCATCGATTGTCTACTTTTAATAGCCGAACTCTAGTAGTGTGTAGTAGTAGTGTAAAAGAATAATAAAATAAACGTTCCACATACACCTACGACGTTATTCACCAAAAAAATAGATATGGTTAGATCAGACTATGATACTGAAATATTTAACAAAAACACACATTGAAAAACCTTGATCCACGTGTCCCTTCCCATCATCCTATGAGCGATTTTGGCTTATGAGGTTTCAACCAGGGATCGAAACCGGTTTTGAAATACCTGTTAATATCGTTAGAAAAACCGATATAATTCCGTCCTTTATCAAAAACCGGGTAACCAGAATGATTTTGGTTTGTTTCATTAAGTTCCATATATTACCGGTTAATTGGGGAACGGAATTATATCGGTTTTTCGAACGATATTAACAGGTATTTCAAAACCGGTTTCGATCCCTGGTTTCAACCTAGCTGTGGATGATGACGCCGTTAGTGAAAAGAAAATGAACCTACTATACTGCTGGACAAGGATCTAAATGGACTAAAGGAGCCGCTTTGCGAAACTTCATTTTTGACAGTCTCTTGTATAGCAGAATGTATGTCAGAAAACCCAGGGTGTTATAATAGTAAAAAAATATACATTTCTTTATACTCTAAGGACAGTACTTATAACATCCTTCCAGAAAACACCAGTTTCATAGTCTGTATCAATTACCCAGTCTTTTTTTTTTCGTAAATGCATGCAAGAAAGGTCACACCATGCTGTTTATTCACTCTAACTAAAATACATTAAGTAAAAAAATATATGACCTGTTTGTTTTCAAACGCATGAAGGGATATCGCTCTCTCGCTCTACTCTCTCCCTTCTCTCTCGAGCGTCTTCATTTGACTGAAGCAGAAACGCATAATAAACAATATAACATTGGCAACACATTTTTACAATACGTATTTACTAGCGGCAATGCAAAATGCCTTTTTTGTTAGAACAAAATAGAAGTTGTCGGTACGTCGTCGTTTAACTGAAATAAAAAATAATAAAATTCTATTAAAAAAGCTTAAAACATTCATCGACTGTCATTCATTACTATGCTTTTCCAAATAAAAGTAGCAAAGATTGTAAAATTTTCCAAGCTAATTTTATTTCAGAAACATCCTAATATGATTTTATCAAAGTAAAAGCAAAGGAAGATAAAGTAATATATTCAAGTGATCTTGTATACGTTTATTGGTAAATGTGTCAAAGTAAAGTATCCAATGGTAAATAATGCACATCGGTACATCGGATGTTAGAAAGTGATCGTATCGCCTATTAGATTGTTTGATCTCTTTTTCATTGCTATGTATGGTATATACAGGGCGTCCCACGGCTATGCCACATGGAGGGAAAGTACCTTAAATATTGTAGGTAGAACATTTTACTGAAAGAAGACTTTATTTTATTTCTAAAAACTATTAAAACTGCATTCATACATTTTTTAATAATTACATGGTTGAACCGGGAATCGAACCCGCTATACGAGAAAAAAAAATACCCTGTAGTTTTATCATGCCGATCGAAAGGTGTCATCATAAGAATTATTTTTTGCTAAATAACATAGTGTCAGAAATAAAAGGAAATCTTTTAGCACTAAGTCTCATTTACGCCGCCGTAGATCTGTGTGTGTGTGTGTGTGTGTGTGTGCGTGTTCCCTTACAGCGCGTCGTGTTCCTTGAGCAGCGCGTGTCCGACGAGCCTCTTCTGTATATCGGTGACGCCGCCGTAGATCTGTGTGTGTGTGTGTGTGTGTGTGTGTGTGTGTGCGTGTTCCCTTACAGCGCGTCGTGTTCCTTGAGCAGCGCGTGTCCGACGAGCCTCTTCTGTATATCGGTGACGCCGCCGTAGATCTGTGTGTGTGTGTGTGCGTGTTCCCTTACAGCGCGTCGTGTTCCTTGAGCAGCGCGTGTCCGACGAGCCTCTTCTGTATATCGGTGACGCCGCCGTAGATCTGTGTGTGTGTGTGTGTGTGTGTGTGTGTGTGTGTGCGTGTTCCCTTACAGCGCGTCGTGTTCCTTGAGCAGCGCGTGTCCGACGAGCCTCTTCTGTATGTCGGTGACGCCGCCGTAGATCTGTGTGTGTGTGTGTGTGTGTGTGTTCCCTTACAGCGCGTCGTGTTCCTTGAGCAGCGCGTGTCCGACGAGCCTCTTCTGTATGTCGGTGACGCCGCCGTAGATCTGTGTGTGTGTGTGTGTGTGTGTGTGTGTGTGTGTGTGTGTGTGTGTGTGTGTGTGTGTGTGTGCGTGTTCCCTTACAGCGCGTCGTGTTCCTTGAGCAGCGCGTGTCCGACGAGCCTCTTCTGTATGTCGGTGACGCCGCCGTAGATCTGTGTGCCGCGCGCGTCTCTGGAATATCCATTACTTATCAAACACTGAAACGCTATATAAAACACCCCCGAACACCCCTGGTAGAGTCCCGCGGTGCCAGCGGGGGCTATATCGGGCGGGGACTCCTTTTGACGCGGGGGGTGAGTGTCCTTTCTGTACGGGTTAGTACTATTTTCTTCTGTGACCTCGTTATAAGAGGTTTTTAAAATACCGGTTTAAATCCCCGTCCTCACCTGTAGTGTCTCTCGGCCGGGTAGTTAGTGGACAGCCCCCGGCCCCCCAGTATCTGCACGCAGTGGTCGGCCACTTGGTTGGCGTGGCGTCCCGACACGTACTTGGCCATAGCGCTGTTCATGGTGCTGACGTCAGTAGCCGCGCGGTACGTAAGGAGCCGCGCGGTCTGCACCAGGATGCACATATCTGTTAGCCGGTCCTGGTGGAACGATCACGATTCTTGACATACGAAAAAACCATGGTCCAAGAAAACAAGGTCTAACCGTTAACCTGACACAAGCCTGTTACACCCGCGGCTCGTCTAGCTCCTGAACGAGCCTGCGGGGCAACTACGTTTAGGATGAAGATGATGCACAAATAAAAAAGGGGACTAAAGTCACATAAATTATATTATATTAGCCACCGTGACAACACACTTTAATTATACATACTCTCAGGAGTTCATACTTTAATTATACATTTTGGAGGGTGGCCACGTAGTTCGTGGCCAAGCGTAAAACTAGGAACGAATAATAAAAAATGAATGATTGACGGATGATTTTGAATGAATTCCAAAATTAAATATATTTGAATTTAGATGAAAATGGTAAATGAGATGAGAAATGAAGTAGAAAACGTGGCAACGAGGTAGCACGCAATGCATTACCTACGTCATTTTGCGCTGTTCATCCTTGTCTATTACACGCATTCGACAAGGATGAATAGGCAAAATGACGTAGAAATGACGTAGGCTAGTGTCAGTCACGTGTTCTAATGGTTAGACCTTGTTTTCTTAGACCATGGAAGAAACGATAAAAATATACGGAAGTTATTGGGCTCAATTTGCGTGGCCGCTAAAATTTCTAAATTTAAGTTGTTATGTCTCTTTCACGTTCTTAAGAACGAAAAGGGACAGGTGATTGCCAGCCTACATTTAGACACGTTAATCAAACATCGATTTTACGCGTAATTTTGCAGGAATTTAAAAACATGCCGACTATAATATTCATTCAAAATTAAATTCATTCATCTCCCCATCATCACAGAATAAATAATAGTACTAGGTACAGAAGGCGCACTCTCTGATAGCAAACGTGCGAATTTCAATCTAGCGACCACGCAACTAACGTTCAAATTAATTTGAACGCGTCGAACGTGACCCTGGCTATAATAGCCTACCGTTTCTCGCTGCGCTTGTTTTAAAACATTATGCACCTTAAGTCCGCGACGCGAGAGTCCGCATTACTAAGTCCGTCGCGCGCCTTTGATAAAGCCGCTCCTCTGTAGGGTTGGGCGTAATTACAAAATAATTGAATTAGACCTTTGATATTATATTGGTATTGGTAATACTTCACTGGTAACTAATAATAATCATAATAAATAATTTTAATTAAACTTGACCAGTTACAATAATTGTTTTACAAAGCAACCACACTAGGCGCAGCCTGTATCGTGGCTACTATTTGATCTAAAGTTCGTCATTTTCAATACATTTCTTTATTTTATTACTTAACTTATGAGCATTTAACTAGTAACCAGTTTATGTGAGCTTGTACTATTAAGCAATCACTAGTTCTGGGAGGTCTACTTATACTGAACGATTTCTAATTAGAGGTGGTTAACATTTACACGAAAATATAGCAGCTGGGGTAGGGTGATATCACTAAATATGTTAATACCTGAAGTTATTTCATTATTATAATGATTTAATCAATAAAAATGATATTAAAGACAATAAAAGTATTATCTTAGCTTTCGATATTACTCGGAAGGAAAAAAAATGTTACCTCATTGACATTCCTATCGTTAATTAAAACACCCGAATGCATATACAATACCTTTTTACTTTTCGTTCACCCATTAATTAAAATAAGACTTTGAATAAGCGAATTAAAGCACGGGCGTCGTCACTCGGGTGCGCGTCGCTCCTTACTTACTATCCGCCTTAAGGCGGACGCCGGCGTAGGTACATTCTGGAGCTCTGGCGCGAAGTGAGCCAGGCCTGCCATCATTTTCGATTCCCATATGAATGAAAGAGACCAACAACTTAAATTTAGATATTTTAGCGGCCACGGCAGAATTGAGCCCACTGTCTGACAAAAAAGTCGTGAAATTAATAGGGGCGCCACTTCCTTTACAGTGTTGCCATTTTATATCATGCTGTCACGCTCTAACTTATGGATATTTCGAAGTAAGCTTAGTTCCGTTTCACGACTTTTTTGACAGACTGTAAAAGGTGTTATTGACGAATTATTATTTTTTTAGTCGAAGCAAAAGATGAACAACACGCTAACAAAAAAAAACTAAAAAGTATAATTATGCTAACAGACGGTATCTGTTGAAAAAGTAATATAGCTTAGCAAATACTAAAAAGGCATGATCAGAAATTTTAGCAAAGAAATTAATTGTGCGCCGAAAAGTAAAAAATGTCATTGTCCTTGAAGTGTTGAAATTTATTCCAAAAAAGTTAACTATTAAAAATTATTGTAGTTTAGAATCGCAGGAAACAGTTACAAACCTCATGACTCGAAATAAAGCCTCCTTAATCTTGCACGAAAGATCCTATATTTTTTATGAACTGTTAATGTTGTGCATGTATGTACATACCTTAACCGACGGCAGTCTTGTGAGGCACTTGCCGAATGCTTCTCTCTCTTTGGCATAGTTTATGGCCGTGTCCAATGCTGCTTGCGCTATACCTACAAACAAATTGAATATTTTTTTTACACTATACAAGTATGACTATAAAACCGCTCTAAAGAAAGTACTGTCATACTATCAATCATACCATTAGTCATTATTACACTTCCCGACATAACAACGAGTATAAATAAAAAAAAGTGTGGGAGGCATAGAGCACGCTTAATCGAGTATGAACCGTAAGCACGGGTACGAACAGTCCGAATATCTTTAGCGCGTTCGTTTAGTATCAAATGGTTATCGGAGCTGATTGTTTTTCCCGGCGAAAATAAGTAATTTAATAGAATATTTTGAAACGTGTGGTGATAAGTTGCAAACATGACTCGAGGAAAAATTCCAAAAATAAAAATGTTATTGATTTCACCGCCCATACAACATTTGTTTACGCTTGACATAAAGGCAGCGGAGCGATGCGCGTGCTCTATGTATATTTATTCTCTAAGCCCACAGTTGATCACGATCCCCACTCAACTCACCTGTCGCGTGCGCGGCGATGCCGATGCGGCCCTGGTCTAGCTGTTCCATGGCGATGCGGAACCCCTCCCCGGGGCGGCCCACCACGCAGCTAGAAGGCACGCGCACCTCCGACAGCGTCAGGTCGCACGACGTCACCGCCCTGTCGCACATGCTTCACCACTGTTACTCAACTCACCCACAGCGTGCGCGGCGATGCCGATGCGGCCCTGGTCTAGCTGTTCCATGGCGATGCGGAACCCCTCCCCGGGGCGGCCCACCACGCAGCTAGAAGGCACGCGCACCTCCGACAGCGTCAGGTCGCACGACGTCACCGCCCTGTCGCACATGCTTCACCACTGTTACTCAACT
Organism: Teleiodes luculella; assembly: GCA_948473455.1. Lineage (NCBI taxonomy): Eukaryota > Metazoa > Arthropoda > Insecta > Lepidoptera > Gelechiidae > Teleiodes > Teleiodes luculella. Next base: position 2,776,378 of record OX419595.1, on the reverse strand, counting down.
CACCCACAGCGTGCGCGGCGATGCCGATGCGGCCCTGGTCTAGCTGTTCCATGGCGATGCGGAACCCCTCCCCGGGGCGGCCCACCACGCAGCTAGAAGGCACGCGCACCTCCGACAGCGTCAGGTCGCACGACGTCACTGCCCTGTCGCACATGCTTCACCACTGTTACTTATAATGCTAGTTCCATACTACCATTTGTGACGGCTCCGTAGCCTAGTTGGTAGTACGTCTGCCTACTACAGGGTCGCGGGTTCGAATCCCGCCCAGGGCAAACATTCGTGTGATGAGCACTTGTGTTTGCCTTGTGTCTGGATGTTGTATATTTATATATGTATATTATATCAGCTGTCTGACACCCATAGTACAGGGTCAGCCTAGTTTGGGGTCAGATGGCCGTGTGTGAGATGTCCCACATATTATTATTATTATTAGTAGTATAAACATTCGTGTCGCATTATTTGAATTTTAAATTTGTCATTTTTATACCCCCGACGAAAAATAGGGGTGTTATAAGTTTGACGTGTCTGTCTGTCTGTGGCATCGCTAAACGGATGCGCCGATTTTGATCTAGTTTTTTTTGTTTGTCACAATCGAAAGTGTTCTTAGCCATGATCCAAGAAAATATCTTCAGCCATTTGAAGATTATCAGCTCTTTTCTAGTTTTTGAAAGGATCAAGTAACGGTTTTGTGTCGGGGGTTAATACATTTTTTAAAACATAACACACACAATGACAATAATATTCCGTTCCTTTTGTTAGTCTATACTTGTACGAGCTACAAACTGTACATAACTATTTACGCCGATGCGGCGACCTACTTTTGATCGTCGCGCGAATATTGTAAACGTAATTAATTTAGTGTGCAATAAACCTTTTGGATGTCAACACGCATCTTTAATTTATAACGTGCCACTCGAACTTATATACAACTTTAACTAAACTAACTTAACTATTAAAAGGAGTACGGGCTGCAAACTGTAGCTCATACATTCTTTTTGGTCCTTCAACCTGTGAAGTGAAGTGTTGTGTAGCTTCGGTGATAGCGAATCGGTGCAGTTGGCCTCCCACAAGCGGGTCTCACCAATTGTATTGAGAAGGCGCACATATCACGGTGTGGTTACACGCACGTCAACATCGATTTCAGGTCTCGTTCTAAACTAGAGCAAGCCCTTGGAGTATCTTGAAGACTGCGGAACCTGCGGTATTCAAGACTAACGAACCAACGCCAACTAACTACATCCACTAACTGAACTATCAACTTAACTACCGCCTCTACCATGGTAAGCAAACCTACGTTGGAAGAGATGGCAGGTGAACTTTACAACAAACTGCTGGAAAAGCAAGATCATTGCTTTGAAAACATTAAGAACCTTGTTGAGAGGTACAAACAAGACTCAATATCCAGGAAAACAATGGATTACTTGACAAAGCGCCTAGATAACTTAGAAGTGTTTTGGCAAGAATTCCAGAGCAATCATCAAATTCTCCTAAAGAACGAGAACAAGGAAGATGAGTATTTTCAACAAAATACTTATGAGCGTACAGCGCAGATGTATGAGAAGATAAAGTGGGACATTATGAACAGGAAAGTAGAGCTGTTAACTATGGCAGCGATGAGCAATTCCACCGAACAACAAACACAACAGCAATCTTCTGAACAACATGAGCAGTTAGAAATGAATCCTGATAAGCTTAGCCCACAACTTAAAAGCCTAGTGCGTCAGCAACTACTTAATTACAACGCGTTCCACAGATTAACATCTAAAATTCAACTGGATGAGATAAGTGAGAAGTGAGAAGTGGGAACTGGAAGATAACCTCAGCATGCTGAAAAGTAAGTGGGAAGCCATTGACAAAATCCACTCCGAGCTTGATTTCGAACTAACCGGTGAAACTCGAGCTAGATACATACAGGAGTACACAGAAAACGAGAAAAAATATGATACCATTAAAAAAGCTCTCAGCCAAAAAATTTGGAATAACTGTCATTACGACAAAACTACACCAAAAATGCAACTTCCGGAATTTCATGGAAATTACAACCAGTGGATATCTTTTCGTGACCTATTTAAAGAGACTATACACAACAACCCACTACTTTCCAAGGCTCAGAAGATGCAACATTTAAAAACGAAACTTAAAGGCGAAGCTGAAAAGCTTATCCAGCATCTCACGACAAGCGCTGAAAACTATGAGTCAGCGTGGAAAATCATCGAACATCGGTACGAAAATAAGAGACTACTGTTTTCGTCATACATAAACGCACTTCTCAACATACCAACCATTAGCCAACCTACAGCACAAAATATAAAGAAACTACACGATACGTTACTGGAATGCTTGAACGGACTGCATAACTTAGGACTCGGTATAGAAACCTGGGACCCGCTATTAGTTCACCTACTGTTGCCTAAACTTGACCCCGCAACGTATGCTGACTATATTCATGATCTCGAGAACCCGAGGGACTTACCGGACCTACAGGAATTTTTGGATTTTTTGGAAGCGAAATTCATGGCGTTTGAGACTATAAAACAAAATCAAAGTTCTCAAAAAACATCTGCGCCACAACAACAACAACGATTTAATTATAAATTGAACGAACCGAAGTCAACGAACTTTAAGAAACCTGAAAAGTGGTCAAAGTCATACTACACTGCTGTCCGAAACTGTCCATTCTGCAAAAAAGATCATTCGCTAATGTATTGTGAAACATTTTTAAATATGAACGCAAAAGAACGCAACGAAACGGTTGCAAAACTGCAAATATGCAAGAACTGCCTATTTAGCCACGGCGGACAACTATGCAACTCTAGCAAAAAATGTAAAATATGTGAAAAGCCTCATCATACTTTACTTCATAACGACTTTAACAAAAATAACTCAAATCAACAACCATCAACTTCAAGAACATCAAACTGCGTAAACTCTAAAGATCAGGAAGTGCTCTTAATGACTGTTCAAATAAGAGTGAAGAACTTAGAGGGCAACTTTGTGACCTGCCGAGCACTATTAGACCAAGGTTCACAAGTTACACTCATTACTGAAGACGCCGCGCAGAGGCTTCGTCTACCACGCCGCAAGATGAGCGCTGTCGTCTCTGGCATTGGGACAGCCCTTGGCAACTGCAAGGGTACACTAACTATGGAATGTAGGTCAATACATACAGACTATACATTCGAAACTGAAGCACTAATTATGAGAAAATTAGTAAACAACTTGCCCAACACAACATTTAAAACAGCTGAGTGGGCCTATCTACAAAACTTGAAACTAGCTGACCCACAGTTCAACGTGCCCGGCCCCATCGACATTTTACTGGGTGCTGATATCTATTCCAAGATAATAGATGATGGAATCCTGCGGCAAGGCCAAAACTCGCCAGTTGCTCAACATACCAAACTAGGATGGATCTTGAGTGGCGGCATCAAAACTTTCAACTGTCTAGTTACACTAAATGAACTAGACTCGCTTACTAAGTTCTGGGAAACAGAAGAAATATCGAGCCAGGACGAGACTACTAGAACAGAAAACTTCTGTGAACAACATTACGTCGCCACTACTGAGAGAATGAGCACTGGGCAATACGTTGTAAAAATGCCGTTTAAAGATGACGTCAACGATAAGCTTGGAAAAACTAGACCACAAGCTGTCTCTCAATTTTTACAACTCGAGAGAAAAATGTCCCGCCAACAACACTTTGCTCAGCTTTACAAGCAATTTATCGAGGAGTATCAACAACTAGGTCACATGAAACCGGCCATGAAGTCTAAGAACAACAATCTCGAAGTATTCCTACCTCACCATGGAGTACTACGAGAAGGGTCAACGACCACAAAACTTAGAGTTGTCTTTAACGCCTCCATGCCATCATCATCAAAACATAGCCTAAATGATGTTATGGAAAAGGGTCCAAATCTACAAAAGGATATTTTGACTCTTATCTTAACTTGGCGAACCTACAAATACGCCCTAACTGCGGATATCGAAAAGATGTTTCGAGCGATCTATTTACACCAAGAGCAGCAAACCTTACAAAAGATCATATGGCGAGCCGCACCGACCGATCCGTTACAAGAATGGCAACTTTGTACCGTCACCTATGGGACCAAAGCGGCCCCCTTCCTGGCTATGCGAACTTTACATCAATTAGCCATCGACGAGGGGCACGCGTACCCGCAAGCAGAGAAAGCACTACGCAACCAATTTTACATGGATGACGTCATAACGGGTCATAATACGATTGAAGGCGCAAAGACATTGCAAACTGAACTCTATTGCCTGCTACAAAAAGGAGGTTTCACATTACGCAAGTGGGCGAGTAACGAGCCGACTATACTTGAAAATCTGACTGAAAATCAAAAGAACTGCGAGCACATGTTTAACTTCAAACAAGACCAGTCAACAAAAACCCTAGGTTTGGGCTGGAACACTAAAGAGGACGTATTTTGCTTCAACTTAACTTTTTCACCGAATAGCAAAGCAACTTATACAAAACGCACGCTATTGTCGGATATAAGCAAAATATACGATCCCCTTGGCTGGATGGCACCTGTAACGGTCAAGGCCAAACTTCTGTTTCAAAAAGTATGGAATAATACGAATAACTTACAGTGGGATGAAACTATCCCTGAAAACATATCTAAAGAGTGGGAAACAATCCGCAGCGATTTAATAAACATCAAGCACATGGTCATACGTCGATGGATGAACGTTACGTCACAGACTATCGAGTTACATGGATTTTGCGACTCGAGTGAAAAGGCGTACGCTGGAATAGTATATAGCCGTACAAGTAACGAAGATGGGCAATATATTATCACACTACTCGCTGCAAAAACTAAAGTGGCCCCACTGAAGAAGAAAACCACTCTACCGCGCCTAGAACTATGCGGAGCACTTCTTCTCACAAAACTGATAGAGAAAGTGAAAATCGCTCTTCTCGACTATAAGCTAACGATTAACTGCTGGACAGATTCCCAGGTGGTACTGGCGTGGCTGCAAGGCACAAATACTAAATGGGATCGCTATATTACAAATAGAACTGCCCAGATAATAAACGGAGTGCCCGCTTCACAGTGGCGCTATGTAAATACAAAACAAAACCCAGCTGATTGCGCAACGCGCGGGCTTCTACCGTCTCAACTATTGAACTTTACCTTGTGGACAGAAGGTCCTCAGTGGCTTAAGACATGGGATGAAAACTTAGAAAACGAAAAAACATTCACAACTGAGAACGAACGAGCTTACGAATGTTTCACTGTAAAATCGCAAAACAATAGCGGAAGTGAAATAATAAAACAGCTGATCGACCGCTGTAGTAGCCTGACGCGCGTCACACGATGCATCGCTTGGGTATTACGTTGCAATAATATACTACGTCATCACATTAAGCCAACTACAACTAACTTATCATTAAAGGAACTGGATGACGCAACAACGCTTCTAATAAAGTCTGTACAGCAAGAATACTTTCATGAAGATATTGAAAATATTAAAAAAACGGGAAGCGTAACTTCTAAGAGCAAGAACTTAAACCTGACGCCGTTCTTAGATAATGAAGGAATTTTGAGAGTCGGTGGACGCTTGGAATTGTCCTCCCTTCCAGATAAAACGAAACACCCAGCAATCTTACCCCATGACGGGCGCTTTACGAGACTTGTAATCGAACATGCACACAAGCAAACACTGCATGGAGGCGCTCGTGTGACACTAGCGCAAATAAGGCAACTCTATTGGATTATTGGCGGAAATAGAGTCACTAAAGCCACTATACGATCATGCGTTAGATGCCATCGCTATAAAACAACTAAGAGTGAACAAATTATGGGAAACTTACCAGCTGTACGCGTAGTTCCATCGCGCCCCTTTACTCACACCGGCGTGGATTATACTGGCCACGTAGAGGTGAAGCTGAACCGTGGAAGAGGAGTAAGAACCAACAAAGGATATATAGCCATTTTCATTTGTATGGTGACAAAAGCGGTCCATATAGAGCTCGTGTCCGACCTCAGCTCGCAAGCATTCATAGCGGCCCTTAAACGACTATGTGCTAGAAGAGGCACACCCAAACATTTGTATTCAGATAATGGGACCAACTTCGTCGGGGCAGCAAAAATACTAAATGAAGAATTCCAACACTACCAAACGATGACGTCACCTGTGTTTATCAACGCCATAAACGAATTGAGCATTGAATGGCACTTTCTCGCGCCTCGATGGCCAACAGCAGCCGGGATCTGGGAGGCCGCTGTGAAGTCGATGAAGTACCACCTACGTCGAGTCATGGGTGACCAGAAGTTGGACTTTGAACAACTATCAACATTGTTGGCTCAGATAGAAGCCTGCATGAACAGCCGCCCTCTATGCCCGTTAACTGAAGATCCTGAGGATATACGCTGCTTAACTCCTGGTCACTTCCTAACAGGAAGCTCCATGATGTCCCTGCCTCAGGAGAATCTAACTGAACACAACACAGACTTACGTAACAGATGGAAAGTCGTAGAACGAATGCAATGCAATGTTATAAAGAGGAAAGATTTGATTGTTTGTTTGTTTGCATTGAAGAGGCTCCGAAACTACTGAACCGATTTTAATGAAATCTTCATTAAAAAATAGAATAGACTTTGGGAAGTAACATAGGATACCTTTTACCACGGGATCCGCATTCTCACAGGAAATCTGTTAACGCAGGCGGAGCCCCGAGGCGGAAAGCTAGTATGTATGTAATCGCGGTTTCGTTTCTCTATTTTTTTGGTTTGTGATGCTAACCGCATTATGCCAAAACGCAAAAAAAATCTACGAATAAGTATCATTAACCTCCGACGAAAAAGAGGGGTGTAAGTTTGACGTGTGTGTCTGTCTGTCTGTCTGTGGCATCGTAGCTCCTAAACGGATGCGCCTATTTTGATCTAGTTTTTTTTGGTTGAAATCCTCTTTTTCGTGGGGGGTTAGGAATGAATGTCATTAAAAATAAATATCTATACCTGACGCCCATGATTGGTTCTTTATTGCCCTTGAACACGCCTTCAGCATCGAATGGCACTAAGAAACCTGAAAAATTGTAAAATATAGAAACCCTTCATATAGTTCATCTTATGAAATAGACATTTAAAAAAATTGTCTGTATCTTCAAAACGTTCGACTTTTTCAAATAGTAATCTGTTTTCAACATGACGCGTAAGCTGACGAAACGCATTACAAATTGTCATTCTTATGAATACAGTGTGACAAATAACGTAAAGCTTGACCAGAAAAAAATAAAACCTGCTCTGGGGGCGCCATATTTTTATGTTTCTGTCAAAAATATATTATAAAATCGGTCCATTGAAATTCCGCAATATGGCGCATGCAGTATTTAATTTTTCTGGTTTCGGGCTTTTCTTTCGGTTAAGTTAGACATTTATTTGTTTAGTATTTCAACAGGGAGGATTTTACAATCTGTTTCTATAAGGTATCGGTAAGCTCAATTTAAAACTGAATCGTGGAGAAAACCCCGTGAAAAGTGTAGTACATTTAACAACTGCGAAAATCTAAAAATGGCCACAATCCGTTTGTATTCGCAAACAGTGTTACTCACAAATGATGCCCTTATGTCTCAGCTCCGGGTCGAAGGTGGCGAACACAGCGGCCGCGGAGCCTTCCACGGATGACGTCACCCAGCTCTTGCGGCCGTTCAGGACCCAGTGGTCGCCGTCGCGAGTCGCCCGCGTCTTTATACTGGCCACGTCGCTGCCTGCACCTGAACCATCACAAAATATATTAAACTAGCGACCCGCCCCGGCTCCGCACGGGAAAATGGTTATTGTGGGTTATCCTTCAGTATATTATGCATGTATTATACATATAAACCTTCCTCTTGAATCACTCTATCTATTAAAAAAAAACCGCATCAAAATCCGTTGCGTAGTTTTAAAGATTTAAGCGTACAAAGGGAGGGACATAGGGACATAGGGACATAGAAAGCGACTTTATTTTATACTATGTAGTGATAACTAGCTGTCCGCCCGCGGCTACGCCCGCGTTGTTTTTTGACTATCCCATGCACAGTTTCCCGTAGAAATGAGATATTTTCCCGCTTTAAAAACTATCTAAGATGTTGACCAGGGATATAAGGTACCACACCATTAAAAAATTCATTCAAATCGGTACGACAGTTTTGGAGATTAGCCCGTACAAACAGCGAAACAAAAAAAATGAAAAAAATCTGGATAGGTTCTATATCACTTCTTACATCCCCCTGAGTCGGTTTTTAGCTTTTTTTTTATGTCCGGATTTTCAACCTCAACAGTTTTATTATATTAGAATTGTACACTAGCCAGAACATGCGGCTGGACATGTTGACCTTGACAGCGCCCTTATTCTGTAGCAGTAGGGGGGTATTTCGTTTGTGCTGGCTTCTGTACATTCAAAAAGCCTCCATCACAGTCAAATGAACTCTAACTAGACGCCTCTACAGAAATTTGATGAGGAGTTTTTATACTACATTCTCTGGGCCTATATCATCATACTTCATACTAATATTATAAAGAGGAAAGATTTGTATTTTTGTATACCTGACATAGGCTACCTTTTACCGCGGGAAAATGCCTCAATCCCACGGGAAAAACTGTTAACGCGGGCGAAGACGCGGCGGAAAGCTAGTCATAATAACACTCACCAGGCTCACTCAAAGCGAAACATCCAATGGACCCCTTCGTAAAGTCCTTCAGAAACCGTTCCTTTTGCTCCGGGGTGCCTTTCTCATTCACCAGGTTTGCGTACAGGAAGTTGTGTATAGAGAGGATCATGCCAGTACTGGCGCAACCTCTGGACAACTCCTCGACGGCTAGAGCGAGAGAGAGATAGTCCAAACCCATGCCGCCGTACTTTACGTCCGCTGCTGCGCCCATTAACCCTAGCTTGGTTAATTTCTTTATCTGGAAATTATAAAATCTGAAATGAATGACTCTAATCTATTGCATTGGGCATATGTCCTTTTCTGTGATGCTTTCTTTCTATCACCCTATAATAATGTGTTCATCCATTTGTGTATAATTTTACCAGCCAGAGTTACGTTCAGATGTATAATATCAGTATTAATTTTATTCAAAAGTGAACAGAAAGCCTGCTCATGAAATAGAAATACAATTTTTTTTTTACAAAAAGCAGGGTACATGTGTAGGTTAATTGCGGCTGGACACTCGCATTACAAAATTCACCCTAACTGCTATGGAATACAGGCACTCTCAAGGCCAAAGTGCCCAGCTGCATGTGTTGGCTACTGTACAAATTTACGAGTTCATTGATCTCGTACCTATACAATTAAATTTTTTATAGTACAATATACACAGTATTACACAGTCATTTCGTTGAGTTCTCGTCGATCAATAAGCCATACATAAAAATAACAGATCAGTAATCTATCCATTCAAGAGATATTTGTTTACTCAAATAATCAAGCACTGTATTCTTATCACTATTGAAGATAAAAATTATGTGACAGATAAAATATGAGTAAGATGATAATGAATAGTAACTGATTCATTTTACAGCTGTGTTCTTGGGTAAGGTTAATGAAATTGTTAGCAGAAGTTCTTTCCAGCACAATTTGTAAGAATATAATGGTAGTAATATATATTTTTTAATTTTAATTAATCTTCTAATAATCACTACATAGTATAAAACAAAGTCGCTTTCGCTGTCCCTATGTCCCTATGTCCCTCCCTTTGTACGCTTAAATCTTTAAAACTACGCAACGGATTTTGATGCGGTTTTTTTTAATAGATAGAGGGATTCAAGAGGAAGGTTTATATGTATAATACATGCATAATATACTTAAGAATAACGCACAATAACCATTTTCCCGTGCGGAGCCGGGGCGGGTCGCTAGTAAATAATAAAATACTTTTGTAACAATCTTTACTATAATAAAAATATAACAAATTAAATAATTTGTGGTTTTAGTTTTGCTCCCTGTAGGCTCAGGTTTTTCTCACCCTGTAAGAGATAACAAAAGTGTGTTTTTATGTTACTGTATACATTACCGGTTCAAATGGGAACCGCCCTTCTAGATCCATTTTGGCCGCATTGGGCTTGAGATGTTCGTTAGCGAAGTCCCTCGCCAGCTGCTGTATGTTTTGTTGCTGTTCCGTTAGCTGCGTTGTGAACGCACGGGCTGCTAGCCTTGTGCATTGAAGACTGTTTACTGTGAAAAATATAGTTTCAAATGTTGTTTAATTTGTATAATATAATGTAAATTGTTAAGTATATAATTTTTTCTCCATTAGAACAATGTGGCATCTCAATTTAAAAATTATTAGATTCCCTCATCCCAGTCATAGTATGATGTGACTACATGTTTTATACACATAGAAGTACAATAAGGAACATGAAATTGCAATTTTATTGCTTTCTACATTTTTATTTTACATTCGAAAAATATAATTAATAAATCCCTGATCAGAGAGTCAAGTAATTATTTCCTATCTTGGTTATTTTGTATTTCTGAAGTTGACTGTCTGAACATATTATTTGGATTTTACTCTTAAATTTTAGTTGAGCTAAGTTTAAAAACATAATAAACTAGCATAAGGTACTGAAACCTTCTTAATTAAAAACCAATCCATATATAATACTTTTAAAAACCACAAAAACAGGTTTTGTAAGTGATAAAGAGAGCATGAAGTACTTACAGGTTAATGTGGTAGATTTCAACAGCACACCACCAGCCATTTTAGCAGATACCTAAGAATAAACAGTAACTGATATTACTGATAAAGGTTAGAGATCTTTTATCAAACGCAGCCAAACTGTCCACCGCTGTTAACTGTACTACGATATGGTAATGTGTGATAAATATGATAAGTAGCAAGGTCACCGGCCCGGGTGTGACAACGAAAAGAACTTTGTTTTTAATTCACCAGTTTCACCACCGGCATCGAGTAGGTAGAGGTGGTGTTATGGTGTGATACACGGGCACAATGAATACGTAGGTATTAGAAATGAAGAGACATATTGCACTGTCGCTTACTAAATAAGTGCACTAAGTATTTAGATAAATACTTTTAAAAGAAAAAGAGTAAAATTATTTTTAAGCAGCAAGTGGTTGTATTACCTCGAGGAGACAATAATGTACGACCCAATAATTCATAGATGAAGTTTGCACTCTCCCTGATAGATTTTTTTTTCTAATAGCGGGCACGATAATCCGTGTACATGAGTTTTGAAATACGTGCTGCGCTTTCCTGACTGTGCTTTTTTTACAGTCAATAATTGAAATTCATTGTACAGAAGCCAGCACATGCGGTTGGATATTCGCACTACGAAAGCCTCTACCGCATACCGCTACGGAATCAGAGATGGGCGGTCGGGTAAATACCCAATCTACCCACCCGGGTATATACCGGGTAAATACCCACGCACCCGGTAAATACCCATATCTACCCAAATCAGTGGGTAGATTGAATTCAATAGTTTGTTCTAGCATCATTTTGTTTGTTTATGTGCCGATTTCGATGAAACTCGGTTTGTAGCACTATTTTGGCAAGGAAAATAGAATGCAACAAAGAAATTTACAAAAATCCAAGATGGCGGCCAACTTTTTAGTTTTTAGACTGATTTCGATGAAACTCGGTTTGTGACACTATATTGGCAAGGAAATTAGAATGCTATGTGAAAATTATCAAAAATCCAAGATGGCGGTCAACTTTCCTGTTTATGGACTGATTTAGGTGAATCGCAGTTTGAAACATTATTTTAGCATAGAAGTTAGAATAGAATGTCAAAATCTACAAAAATCCAAGATGACAGCTAACTTGCTTGTTTATGGACTGATTTTGATGAAACTTGGTTTGTTACATGTATATTTTTAGATTAGAAACTGAATGCAATGTCAAAATTGTCAAAAATTCAAGATGGTGGTTAACTTTTTTGTTTATAGAGTGGATTTAGTTCAAACTTGGTTTATAACACTATTTAGTCAGGGGAATATGAATGCAATGTAAAAATTTACAAAAATTCAAGATGGCGGCCAACCTTTTTATTTATGGACTGATTTCAATGAAACTCGGTTTGTAACATAATTTTGCCAAGGGAATTACAATGCAATGTCAATATTTATAAAAATCCATGATTTCAGCCTAACTTTGGCAATTTTGGTAAGAAGTTTATAGGTAATGCAATTTTTTTTTTTATTGACCTATGCTTGAGTCGAAAAAGTACGTTGGATCAAGCTTAATCGGACTTGCGGGGGAGCAGAAGACCCTAGCCCAAAAAAAGTCATATACCAACGCGTCTAGGGGCGGCTCAAGGTAGCCTCGGACCACAGCCTAGCGCGTTGATATTGAAAAACATCGTGAAGGAGACGACGCCTGAAGGGGTCCGTCTCTGATTATCAATTCTGATTTTGGTTAAGGCTGCGCTCCGCCGGCGGGTACGGGCGTTGTTACCTGAAGGGTAATTGTTACCTGAAGGGTATTCGCTACCAGAAGGGCATTCTGTTAGGTGTACCTAATCTAAATTATTTGGCTGCTTTAACTCCATCAGTGATTTCGTCGTCAGGTTCGGAAAGGAGGTAATGCAACGTTAAAATTTACAAAAAAAAACTGAGTATACAGCTTATGTTGTTTTTTGTTTATGTTTATGTTTACGGACTGATTTCTATTAATTTTGGTTTGTAGTACCTACTATTTTAGCTAGAACATTGGTATGCTTCGTAAAAATGACAAAAATCTATATCGGCGGCAACAATTTTAGTTTTAGACTGATTTCGAAGGAATTCGGTTTGTAACACTAATTTAACAAGAAAATGAGAAGAAATATGTATTATCATTCAAAAGTTTGTGCTGAAATCTAACTTTGTTATTTCCCTATATCCAAATACAGAACTCTGGAATTCTAAATACCAGCGTTCTACAGTCCTCCTCAGACATGGTGCTTCATTGTTCAAGACATAATTATCTGAGCTCTTCGAAATACTGAAGCAAAGTTAGACCAACTTGTTAGGACTTTGTTCTAAAATTGTGTTGTAAAACCGGGTTTCATCGAAATCAGAACATAAACAAAAATAATTATTAGATGTCAACTTAGATATTTGTGAATTTTTACATTGCATGATACTTTCCTTCCCAAAATAGTGACGAGTTCCATCGGAATCCGTTCATAAACTTGAAAGTTGACTCTCATCTTCGATTTTTGTCAATTTCGATATTCCATTCGAATTTTCTCTGTCAAAATAGTCTTACAAACCAAGTTTTATCTAAATCAGTTTATAAACAAAAAAGTTAGCCATCGTCTTGATTTTTTTTTCAATTTTGAAGTTGCATTCTAATTTCCTTGGCAAAATAGTGTTCCAAATCGAGTTCCATCGAAATCAGTCTACAAACAAAAAAGTTAGCCTCAATCTTGGATTTTTATAATTTTGACATTGCATTCTAATTTGCTTGCCAAAATAGTATTACAAACCGAGTTTCATCGAAATCTATCCATAAACAAAAAAGTTAGCCCCCATCTCGGATTTTTGTCAATTTTGACATTGGATTCTAATTTCCTTGTCAAAATAGTGTTATAAACCAAGTTTGAACTAAATCACTCTATAAATAAAAAATTTAGCCACAATCTTGGTTCATTGCAATTTTGACATTGCATTCTAATTTCCTTGTCAAAATTGTGTTATAAACCAAGTTTGAACTAAATCCAATCTATAAACAAAAAATTTAGACACCATCTTGAATTTTTATCAATTTTTACATAGCATCCTAATTTTCTTGTCAAAATAGTGTCACAAACCGAGTTTCATCGAAATCGGTCTATAAAAGCTGGCCGCCAGGATTATAATTTCCTTGCGAAAATAGTGTTATAAACCAAGTTTAATCTAAATCACTCTATAAACAAAAAAGTTAACCACCATCTTGAATTTTTGACAATTTTGACATTGCATTCAGTTTCTAATCAAAAAATATACATGTAACAAACCAAGTTTCATCAAAATCAGTCCATAAACAAGCAAGTTACCTGTCATCTTGGATTTTTGTAGATTTTGACATTCTATTCTAACTTCTATGCTAAAATAATGATTCAAACTGAGATTCACCTAAATCAGTCCATAAACAGAAAAGTTGACCGCCATCTTGGATTTTTGATAATTTTCACCTAGCATTCTAATTTCCTTGTCAAAATAGTATCACAAACCGAGTTTCATCGAAATCAGTCTATAAACTAAAAAGTTGACCGCCATCTTGGATTTTTGTAAATTTCTTTATTGCATTCTATTTTCCTTGCCAAAATAGTGCTACAAACCGAGTTTCATCGAAATCGGCGCATAAACAAACAAAATAATGCTAGAACAAATTATTGAATTCAATCTACCCACTGATTTGGGTAGATATGGGTATTTACCGGGTAGATACGGGTATTTACCGGGTGGTTGGGTAAATACCTGGGTACGTGCCCATCTCTATACGGAATACGGGCGCACTAAAAATAAAATACCACCAATGTCCTATCCGACATAATAAATTGAAGCTAAGATGGTCGCCCGCCACTGCCACCAGCCATTGACGCGTACGTCTACGTTACGCAAGTGGTCTGATAGGTCTTATACAATTTCCATACATTACAACGCAATGGTACGTGCACGTCTACGCATACGCTAACGCATACGCATCCGGTCTGCTGGAGCCTTCAATCAGAAGTGTTTCGTTTGCGAACCGTTTATAATTATGTCAAAAATAAATTCATGTCAAAATTTTATGTAGCAATGTGACAGTGACAGCTGTTAACGTTGTTTTAGTATAGAAGTATAAAAGTTAAGAAGATCGAATCCATTTTAGTATTTTAATTATTGATTGTGTATTATTCGGTCGTGCGTTATATGGACTTCACAGTTGTCTGTCACTGTCATGCTGGTTCCACACACGTGCCGCGATTGCCAAACCGAGCGAGATGCAGTTATGCGTTAGAATGAGATACAAATCACCGCGCTCACTCTAACGCATAACTGCGTCTCGCTCACTTTGGCAAACACGGCACGCGTGTAGAGCCGGCATCAGACGGGGGGTTGGTTGTTGACGTTGTTGTCCTGGAGTGCGTTCTGTGGCTTCGAGCGTAGTTGTTTGGGTAAAATTTAACCCGTTTGAGTTGCAACCGAGCCACTGAACGATCGAGTTGTTTTTATAACCTCAAATATTTGACGAGAGAAAATTCTTCTCCTGTCTCAATTGTTTTCTACTTTTATATACATTACAGACGTATTAGACGTCTGTGATATACAAATTTAACAAAATTATTCGAAAGTAACTACGAAACAAAATGGCGGGCTTTTTGAGTCTTTTGACTTTGACATAAATTGCAAGCTTTAAACGTCAAATAGCTGTCAGAGTAAAAATTAACCATCTCATTAGACGGTTGTTTGGTTGTTTCGCTCTGAGCCACGGAACGGGTGAAACTACGCTCTGACAGCTGTCAGGGTAAAATTTCACCGAGCCACGGAACGGTTAGAGCGCGCACCAGAGCGCGCTCGAGTGCACTCGTACGAAGCCACTGAACGCGCCCTTGTTGTTTCATTTCATTCGTATTTCATTGAATTATTTTCCGTGTGTGTTGTGGAGCGTGTTTACTTGATTACTTACAATAAAATGTCACAAAAGGCGGAAGCCGCCCTGAAGTTGACTCTCTGACCGAGAATTAACATCTACAGCAATTCCATATAAGTTGCTCACGTTCAATGTGGTTTGACAAATAATACTGTCCATACAGATACGATTTTACAGCTGAAAAGTTTTGGCTCGTATCAACAAGAAACCCGAGATAATGACTTCGATTTTTGATCAATACGAGCAAGCCTCGCAGGTTTCGCAGCGAGCGAAGCCCATAGCAGAGCCTATGACATCTTCTGGCTACATCAGCATGCAGTTTGAAGACAATACTCCTATGTTTTCTAAGCAGAAAATGAATCTCACCCCATCGGATGCTATAACTCATGCAGCTGTTAGCAGTGACTATATGGTGCTCGCTATGGCCAATGGGAAGCTCTTCAGGCTGGATCTGAAGATGCCTGATAATTCCGAAGGTAACCAAAGCTTTGTAATATATAGTTTCATACTGGTAACTTTTTACAACAAATTGTGACCATTTTCCTCAACTCTTATCTAAGTTTTTGTTACAATTCACTCAATTTATGTAAAAATATTTTTACTGTCCAATGTAACCAAATTTTAATCTAGAAATATATAGTTAACTGTCAAATTAATTTTATCATTAAGTTTTTTTACTATTTTAATTTATGATTGACCACAAGATAATTAAAACATAAGATATAAATTACAAATAAGCTTAAACAAATAAAATAACAGAAATATAAATAAATAGTGTAATTTACTTTCACTTTTAACCATTTTGAGAATATTATTGCATTTTTTGGTAATAATTTTTTTTGGTAAAAAATTAGAGTTGTAAAGCCTGACCAAAGAAATAAAAAACCTGCTCTAGGGGTGCCACATGTATTGTTTTACGACTATGGCAACAATTTTTTTTTTCTCTGGTCGGGCTTTACAACTCTAATTTTTTACTACTAAAGGATAAAAAAAAAGGTTAGCATATGTAAATATAATTTTATTTCAGAAATTCAATACACTAAGTATGTTCAACAAAACACCAAGTTGACGGGTATATTTTTAGACCCTTTAGGATACCATCTCCTCTTAGCATTTGCCCCCAGAAACAAAGATGGGAACCCGGAACTGGTGTATTTACACCGTAAAAGCGCAAAACTGAAATCGGTGACAAAATCAAGGAATTTTGAAGTGACCGAAGTGGGATGGAACTATGAGAATATATCGGAGGGATCAACCGGCCCAATCTTGTTGGGTACATCGCAGGGACACATTATTGAGACTGAGCTGGAAGCAGATAGCGACAAGTCATTCACAGCGAGCCAGCAGTATTGGAGACAGGTGAGGATTCTTAATTTTTCTTTTTTTTTATTATTTATTTTATTACTAAGAATTTTTTGGATTATTTTTTTATGTTATTGTGTGTAAATATTATTTTACTGAAATATTCTAATACCTACTTTATTAACAAACTAGCTTCAAGCCGCGGCTCCGCCCGCGTTAACAGTTTTTCCCGTGGGAATGAGACATTTTCTCGCGGTAAAAGGTAGCCTAATTTAATTAATCTCTCTCTAATTCTAATTAAATAATTTTTGTAATCGGTTCAGTAGTTTTTGAGTTTATTCATTTCATTACAAACATACACACACACAAACGTACACACACACACACAAAAATACAAATCTTTCCTCTTTATAATATTAGTATGATTGAGTATGTAATAGTTACTAAAATATTTATGAATTCTTTATTGTCGATTTTTCATACAAGCTGCCAAATTATCTGCCTCTGTATGGAGGAAAGGAAATAGAAGGACTGGTAAATTACAGTTATAATTAGCTTTTGTGTTTGCACTAGAGATTTTAGTTAATGTTCAACCAAAGCTAAATTTTTTTTGGTCACTGTCCTAGTTTTGGCTATAAACCAATCTTGACCAAACATATTTTATGTAACACATTACTATCCATGCCGTGTACATATTGTATGTATGTATGTACACAGCATGGATAGTAATGTGATTCAATAAGGTGATAATCTTCACTTTTAAGGCCATAGACAAAAACAAACAGTCTAAGTGTTGTGTTATTTAGTATACCGGTATTAGTTCTATAACTGGACTAGTAAGATGTCTAGACTACTCGTGAATGACAATGAGAGGGTTTAAGATCCAAACTATCCAGTAGTTAATTTTTAATAGCACCAATCAATACTTGCTTTGCAAGTTACATTAATTTATTCCTTTAAGTATTAGACTGCCCTCACATTAGGCGAGAGCGTACAGCACTAAACTCGCACCCAAGGAAGTCTGAACCGCTTTTAAATAGATAGTATTTATCTTATGAAGGCTGACTACAATTAGATCCTCCTCTTTGGTCCTCTCGGGTCACAGTGGTCTTTGGGATAATATCTCGCCCAATGCCTCTCCTACAAATCATAATCATTATAATCACGGCTTCCACGGCATTCACTCAGTCGCTCGATAAACGCTCGCGCCTAGTGGGTGGGATCGATCGCCTAGCTGCAACAATCTCTCATAGCTAGGAATATCGCTAAGTCTTTTTATATTTGTAGTTTAAGAGTAGCCACAGCATCAATAACCTCTAATTTTTGTTTTGTTTACTAAAGTTTTAAGCTGTTTTGAGTATATCTTTTATTTACTAAAATTGCATCAAATGGTTTTACAAAAAAGACATTCTTTTTCTCGTATTTTAATTGTAGATCGCATGTCTAGTACGCTCTTGCAGTCCTGACTCATCAATTTACTAATTTATTTACTCTCTGGAACCCAGATCTTTGACATCGGCCGTGGCGCGGACACCCCTATCACGGGTTTACAATTCCACCGAATAGGGAACAGCAACAAATACTTCATCTTCGTGACGACCCCCACTCGCCTGTACCAATTTATCGGCCACGCCGTCACCACCGACGGGAAACCTTCCCTGCAGACGATATTCCACCAGTATCTGACCAGCCCGGAGACAAGTTTTCAAGAGATCCCATCCAAATTGAAATATTCAAGGCTACAATTCTTTTTGGATAGAAATAACACGCCGCAGATGTTTGCGTGGTTGACTGAGCCGGGGATTTTCTATGGAAAGGTATTTTTTTTAGAATACCAAGAATGTTCTAGATTTAATTGCTTTATTTTTCAGGGTTATTTATTAAATTTGCAATGTTTGTTTGTGTTGCTCTAAACACAACACTGCATCAGATGTCTTAGAGCGCCCCTAGAAAGCCCGTGTCACGCTATGTTACCACTTGTTTTTGTATATAATGTAAACAGCAGTAAGGGAAAAATGGGTATATCAAATGCATTTATTTTTAAATTTCAGCTCGACCCAACATCTCAACAAAATTCAAACTCCTTGTTCACTCAAGGAGAACTCATCAACTACCCTCCTACCACCGACTCTTCAAATGATGAGAAGACACCTTTAGCCTTCGTGCTAACAGAATTCCATGCCCTTATCATGTACTCCGATCGCGTCAAAGCCATATCGTTACTCAACCAAGAGCTAGTCTATCAAGACCATTACTCCGAAGCCCACGGAAAACTAAAGAACCTGGTAAAAGACCCGAAAAGGAAAACTATCTGGGCTGTCACCGATAAAACTATCTTCAGATACAAAGTCATCAAAGAAGAACGCAACGTTTGGAGAATATATTGCGATAAAGAACAGTTTGATATGGCTAAATTATACTGCTATAATAACCCTGCCTTTATAGACATAATTAATGTTAAGCAGGCTGAGTTGCTATTCTCAAAGGGCGATTACGAAAAGAGCGCTGAAATTTTCGCAGAAACCCAAAGCAGTTTCGAGACGATCTGCTTGAAGTTCCTAGAAATCGACCAAGTTGATGCTCTGAAAGTGTACTTAGGCACTCGCCTGGAGGCTCTCAAAGAAGATGAGAAAACCCTCATATCCATGATCGTCATATGGATGGCAGAACTATACCTGTCTCAGCTGGGATTATTGAGAAGGACAGGGAAGGAAGATTCGCAGGAATACCACCAGATACAGAGTGATTTCGAAGTGTTCTTACTGCAGCCGAAAGTCGTCAAATGTATGCAGCACGTTAAGTCTGTCATATATGAGCTGATGTCCTCTCACGGGGACAAACAAAATCTCATTAAATTGACTTTAATCAATGAAGACTACGAAAATGTTGTTTCACAAAATATTTACAAAAAATCGTATCTAGAAGCGCTTAGCATGCTTCAATCGTTGAAAAAACCGGAGCTTTTCTATCAATTCGCTCCAATTCTATTAGAGGAATCACCGAAACATACTGTAAACGCCTTAATGTCCCAAGGAGTCCGATTGAGTCCCTCCAAATTACTACCAGCATTTCTATCCTGTGAAAACGATGAAGCACATGTGTCGGAAATCATCAGATATCTAGAGTTTATGCTGCAGAACTTTAATGTAAAAGACAGGGCGATTCACAACTATCTACTGACACTTTACGTGGAACACGATCAGGGTTCATTAATGCGGTATTTGGACAGGCAAGGACAAGACGTCGCTATGGTCAATTATGATGTGCATTATGCTTTGAGGTTAGTATTTTTTTTGAACTAAATTTTGTGAATAACAAGTGAGTCAGTAGGACATTCAACAGAATTACCTCCAAAATGCCTCCAAATAAATCATATCGACCAGCTAGCACCGTCATATGTGACGTTCCACATGCAAAGGTACCTTATGCTCGGTATTAAGTTATGCATATCCCTGTAATCAGCAACTAATAAGCTTTTCAAAAAGATTATATACGTTACGTACTAAAACTTGCCATAAGGTGCCTTTTCACGTGGAACCTCACATGTAACCATTTCAAAATTGCATGATCCATTGGCCTTGTCACTTCAAACCGTTGTTAGTTGTTACAGTGTAAATCCGCCCAAAACTGTTGAATTTAATTCATCAATGTTGCCTCAAGCATTCGCCATTTCAACCAGTAGAAGGTTAAATAGTGTTTTTTTTTTTTCGAATAAAATCCTTTTCTTTTAACAGGACAAAAAACATCTTCCGATAATTTCCACAAAAGACCGGAACATTCCTACCCGTATTCTATTTCCCGAAGTTCTCATCAGATTCATGCATAACACAAATCCCAAATCGAGTATTGTATCTTGCTTGACCAATGCCCAATTCCATGTTTCCACTTCAGACTCTGCCGCGAGAAGAACCTAGCCCACGCCTGCGTAAAGTTATCAGCTCTGCTGGGTCTGTGGGAGTCTGCCGTGGAGTTAGCGCTGCAAGTGAACCTGGATCTGGCCAAGGAAGTGGCTAACCAGCCGGATGAGACGGAGATACAGCGGCAACTCTGGCTCTATATAGGTAGGGGCATACTTCATCTTGATGATTTAAGCCATTAGACTATCACCCAAAATGACTTGTGTTATCACAAATATATTTTGATTTGATTCAGCCATTAGGAGCGCCTGTCAATGGGAGTTATCACAGTTTCAGCTTTGATTTTAGTTCGAACTTTTTTATCTATAATTTATTTTTACGATAAAGCCTGACCAGAGAAATAAAAATCCTGCTCTGGGGTCGCCACCTGAATATTTATGTGTTTATGGCTACAATTTCTCGTATAAAATTAGTTCCCTTGAAATATAGCGAGGGTTTTTAATTCTCTGGTCGGACTTTACCGCTGCTTCTGTTTTTCCTTCTGGTCTTTTCGACGATACCCTCTTTTGAATTCGACTGCTCAATTCCTATAGGACTTTTATTTAGCGTCTAGTGTGTTAATTCATCTATGTTTTCCCATCAGCCGAACAAGTGATCAGCAAGAAGCAGGAGTTGTCTGAAGCGATGCAGTTTCTTGAAGACTGTCCGCTGGTGAAGATAGAAGATATATTGCCGTTCTTCTCCGACGTCGTGACCATTGACCACTTCCGGGAACCCATCTGCCATTCGCTGCAGGTCAGTGAATGACTGTGAATGTCGTATGATAGTGGAACTACATGCATGCATGTTACTAAATACTTCGTTAATATAGGTACTACTACAGTCCGACAACACAAGAATCTAAAATAAGCAAGACAAGAGCTAACTCCTCAGCCCTCCCTCACGTTAATTTTAAATAGATTTTTTGAATAAATATTTAGAAATAACTAGCTTTCCGCCGCGGCTCCGCCCGCATTAACAGTTTTTCCCGTGGGAATGAGGCATATTCCCGCGGTAAAAGGTAGCCTATGTTACTCAGGGTGAAAATAGCTTTCTAATGGTGGAAGATTTTTTGAAATCGGTTCAGTAGTTTTTGAGTTTATTCATTACAAACATACACACATACACACACACACACACACACACACACACACACAAAAATACAAATCTTCCTCTTTATAATATTAGTACGAGTATGATGTAAGATTTACGAAATAAATGCATTTTTATTTAAGGGCCTTATTTCACTGGCGACAGAAGACGAAAGTTATGCGTTAGAATGAGATACAAATACACCGCGCTCACTCTTGCGCATAACTGCGTCCCCTTCGTTTTTTGTCTTTGTCGCTAGTGAAATATCAGCCTAAGAAGATGCTGAATATGTGTTTCAGGAATACAACAACCAAATTGAAGAATTGAAGGCTGAAATGGAAGAAGCTACTAAATCAGCAGAATACGTAAGTAGAACGCGGGTTCAAGTCTCTGCCCAAGCTCTATGAATTTCATTTTTCGCTTCGATTAAAAAGATATACGTAAGTAAAGTTAATATGATTTTATTTCGTAGCGACTTATTTGAAAGTGGTACCATAACCAACAGAATATGCTTAATTAATATGATTTGAACCTATTTTCTTGTCAATCACAGAATATACCTAAGTAATTTCAGTTGTCGGTGGCTGACTATTATTGGCCGAGCGAGCTTTTGTATGTCTGTTTATTCTCTTCATAAGCCTCTACAGGTTGCATTCCTCAACCAGTTGTCGTATTTTTCTTATAAGGGCGGCGGTTTAATGGTTATGAACTTTCGTCTCTTTTTTAGTCTTAGTTTAGGTGGTTTAGTCTACACTTTTTCAAATTCAAATGTGCTTGCGTTTTTTTTTTTAATTTGTGTCAAGCTTTGCTGGATGTAAACTGCAGTCTAAACGCTGTTGTCCCTTGTAGGTCGTATTTCTCACTTAAAAATATATAGTTACATATCGATTTTATTTTCACAACACACCCCTCTTTTTCGTCGGGGGTTAATGACGATACACGTTTTTCAAGGAGTCAACCAAGTTTAGGTATTTAATTTAAAGGACGGCGGGAGTGGACTTTCTGGAATCTTTTGGCAGGTGCGGTCGGAGATCCAGTCGTTCCGCAGCCGCAGCGTGGCGGTGTCGGTGTCGGACGCGTGCAGCCTGTGCGCGCTGGCGCTGCTGCTGCGCCCCTTCTACCTGTTCCCCTGCGGACACAGGTTCCACAGCGACTGCCTGCTCGCCGAGGCACATCCCACACTCGGTGAGCTATCATCAGTCGTTCCGCAGCCGCAGCGTGGCGGTGTCGGTGTCGGACGCGTGCAGCCTGTGCGCGCTGGCGCTGCTGCTGCGCCCCTTCTACCTGTTCCCCTGCGGACACAGGTTCCACAGCGACTGCCTGCTCGCCGAGGCACATCCCACACTCGGTGAGCTATCATCAGTCGTTCCGCAGCCGCAGCGTGGCGGTGTCGGTGTCGGACGCGTGCAGCCTGTGCGCGCTGGCGCTGCTGCTGCGCCCCTTCTACCTGTTCCCCTGCGGACACAGGTTCCACAGCGACTGCCTGCTCGCCGAGGCACATCCCACACTCGGTGAGCTATCATCAGTCGTTCCGCAGCCGCAGCGTGGCGGTGTCGGTGTCGGACGCGTGCAGCCTGTGCGCGCTGGCGCTGCTGCTGCGCCCCTTCTACCTGTTCCCCTGCGGACACAGGTTCCACAGCGACTGCCTGCTCGCCGAGGCACATCCCACACTCGGTGAGCTATCATCAGTCGTTCCGCAGCCGCAGCGTGGCGGTGTCGGTGTCGGACGCGTGCAGCCTGTGCGCGCTGGCGCTGCTGCTGCGCCCCTTCTACCTGTTCCCCTGCGGACACAGGTTCCACAGCGACTGCCTGCTCGCCGAGGCACATCCCACACTCGGTGAGCTATCATCAGTCGTTCCGCAGCCGCAGCGTGGCGGTGTCGGTGTCGGACGCGTGCAGCCTGTGCGCGCTGGCGCTGCTGCTGCGCCCCTTCTACCTGTTCCCCTGCGGACACAGGTTCCACAGCGACTGCCTGCTCGCCGAGGCACATCCCACACTCGGTGAGCTATCATCAGTCGTTCCGCAGCCGCAGCGTGGCGGTGTCGGTGTCGGACGCGTGCAGCCTGTGCGCGCTGGCGCTGCTGCTGCGCCCCTTCTACCTGTTCCCCTGCGGACACAGGTTCCACAGCGACTGCCTGCTCGCCGAGGCACATCCCACACTCGGTGAGCTATCATCAGTCGTTCCGCAGCCGCAGCGTGGCGGTGTCGGTGTCGGACGCGTGCAGCCTGTGCGCGCTGGCGCTGCTGCTGCGCCCCTTCTACCTGTTCCCCTGCGGACACAGGTTCCACAGCGACTGCCTGCTCGCCGAGGCACATCCCACACTCGGTGAGCTATCATCAGTCGTTCCGCAGCCGCAGCGTGGCGGTGTCGGTGTCGGACGCGTGCAGCCTGTGCGCGCTGGCGCTGCTGCTGCGCCCCTTCTACCTGTTCCCCTGCGGACACAGGTTCCACAGCGACTGCCTGCTCGCCGAGGCACATCCCACACTCGGTGAGCTATCATCAGTCGTTCCGCAGCCGCAGCGTGGCGGTGTCGGTGTCGGACGCGTGCAGCCTGTGCGCGCTGGCGCTGCTGCTGCGCCCCTTCTACCTGTTCCCCTGCGGACACAGGTTCCACAGCGACTGCCTGCTCGCCGAGGCACATCCCACACTCGGTGAGCTATCATCAGTCGTTCCGCAGCCGCAGCGTGGCGGTGTCGGTGTCGGACGCGTGCAGCCTGTGCGCGCTGGCGCTGCTGCTGCGCCCCTTCTACCTGTTCCCCTGCGGACACAGGTTCCACAGCGACTGCCTGCTCGCCGAGGCACATCCCACACTCGGTGAGCTATCATCAGTCGTTCCGCAGCCGCAGCGTGGCGGTGTCGGTGTCGGACGCGTGCAGCCTGTGCGCGCTGGCGCTGCTGCTGCGCCCCTTCTACCTGTTCCCCTGCGGACACAGGTTCCACAGCGACTGCCTGCTCGCCGAGGCACATCCCACACTCGGTGAGCTATCATCAGTCGTTCCGCAGCCGCAGCGTGGCGGTGTCGGTGTCGGACGCGTGCAGCCTGTGCGCGCTGGCGCTGCTGCTTGTTACCTGAAGGGTGACACAAGCCTACGTCATTTTGCGTTGTTCATCCTTGTCTATTAACTAACACGCATTCGAGTGTCAGTCACGTGGTCCGAATGGAAGGCCTTGTTTTCTTAGACCATGCTGCCATTACTATTACCTACTCTTGACGGCGATTCCGATCCGTCGACATTGCATGAGATCATGCGTTTCATACTCTCGAATGTCACACTAGCGCCACCTTGGTTTCATATTGGGCGGATATTGAGTGAACTAAACGAAATCGGACATGTCAACTCTTGGCGGGCAGATTTTCAAGAGTAGCGGTCCAAAATTGACTTTGATATTGCATTGAGCTGAAATCGGGATCGATATTGATTTCAATTGATCCGCCTTTGGCTTCTGACATGGTTCCGGTTACATCCGTAAACGAGATCACTAGTGTGTGGGTGGTGTGAGGGGCACTTTGCTTAAACTCAATGAAAATATGACCTTGACTTAGTGTGCATTGCAAAACAATTGTGCAGTTAATATCAGAACTTCAAACTTATCCTTTAATCGGACTATAAATCTCACCAATTAAACTATCTATATTATATAGATAGGGGAAAGGTTTGATTGTTTGTTTGCGTTGAATAACAAAGTTTGAGAATATAAAATGACTTCCTTTGAATTGAACCTACCAGCAAAAAAATCTAACTTAAACTAGTTTATTGCAAGTTTATGTGAAATCTCATTTATGGTACCTACCAATTTTTGTAGTAGTAGCAATTTTTTTTATTGACCTATATGCTTTTGTCGAAAAAGTACGACCAATCAAGCCTTTAGCGTCTTAAGCGGAAGACTACCCCAAAAACAGTCATATACCAACGCGTTTAGGGGCTCCTCGAGCCTCGAGGGGAGCCTCGGACCTTCAAAAACGAAAACTTCGTGAAGGAGACGACGCCTGAAGGGCTCCGTCTCTGATTATCAATTTTGATTTTGGTTTTGGCCGCGCCCCCGCCGGCGTGTACGGGCGTTGTTACCTGAAGGGAATAGCAATTTGTATGTCCTTATAGGTATAATCCTCCCCTATCAAACCTTAACGAAATTCCATTCTGACAATGCTAAAGCTTACTACTAGTTTGGTACTAGTTGGTATCGTTGTAAAAAAATTGCTATCATTATAATTCCGGAGATATTGCTATAGTTTAGGGAGGATTATAGCTTGATGTTCAAGCTATAATCCTCCCCTCTCGTTTAGCCAAACGGTGGGGTCTTTCGACTTACTTTAAATCCAAAAAGTTAGTATCAGATTGCTATTCATTGCTCAGTTAAGAAAGAACACTGGTCGCGTTGTAATTCCGAAGATATAGCTGCAGGTTGGGGAGGATTATGGCTTGAGCATTTTAATTTTGCTCTTTTCTGCACAACGCTTTGTTCTTTCGTTGCAAAATTGGTATCAACCTTTAGTATTCATTGGTACTGTAAAACTACATTCGATTTATTACGCTAAACATCGTAAAAGTACTTTAAAAATGCATGTAAACTTCTACATACAAATTTGTTTTGAGTCCCTATAATGCACGGTCCGATAATACACATTGCATAACCAGCAAAGCACGGCCGTGGAGAATTTCTGATTGCTTGAAATTAAAAAATCGTTCTTTAAGACTTCCATAGATGACGCTAGTAATATAATTAGAACAGTGAGATTTATTGTAGACTTTTTTTGGTCGGTTTGTACGTGGTTCTGTTCTGAGATTAATTTTAGGATAATTTGTTGATTAATTTGAATAATTTTTATAATCCAATACTTTGGTATTTATTACCTCACTATTTACTAGTGCCATCTGTTGAGCCGTTTTTTTTTCATTATTTGCTACTTGAAACTTCCCATCATGAAGTCGTAGAGTTTGCCGTGCATTATTGGACGGTTTGATACATGGTCCGATATTCTACAGTAAAGCCCGACCAAAGAAATAAGAAACCTCGCCATATTGTGGAATTTCAATGGAACTAATTTTATAAGGGAAATTATTGCCATTTTCGTAAAATTATACACGTGGCGCCCCCAGAGCAGGTTTCTTATTTCTTTGGTCAGGCTTTATATTATGCAGTCTGACAAAAATGAGAAGAAATTATTATTATTATAAATTATAAAATAGCAATACTAAAGTGTCATCTCATTTTCACAAGTAGTTCGAAAGAAACGATACTACAGTGTTGCTACTTTTAGGACAAAAGACATAATATTTCAATCGATTCGACACATATAAATATTTGGGAATTGTTCTCGACCGAAATCTTTTCCTTCTCGATACAAGCAAAAAGATCTGTGAACTGTATAACCACTGTACCTATTATAATTATTTGTAATAAAGTTACATGAATTATTAGAAAAAATGCGTACTGTTTTAATAAAAAAAAAAACTCCCCATTTTTCCCTGGAAATTTACCCGATTTTTAATTTACACCTTTGCAACACTGGTAGCGCATGGCATCATGTCATGGCGGCCGACGCGGCATTGCGTTGTGTTAATTAAATTAAACCGTTAAAAATTTGAAAGTTTTCTGTCAGTTAAAGTTTTCTATGTTATATGAAGGTCATCATAGCATGTAGGTAAGTTATTTTATTATAATTTTGAAATTATACTTACTATACCGTTAACTTCCCGATTTTAGTTAGTTTTGCAATGACGCAGTAATACAATCTACTGTTTTCGTTAATACCTAGTTATCGAATTATGTTTGTAACTATAAAAATAAGAGAACAGATGTTAGTAGGTATAAAATAAATAAACGTCTTAGTTGAAAATCAGAAATCAAATCAATCAACAATGAGTAAAATAGTGAGTTTGGTATTTTTGTAAACATTAAGTATAATATTATTATCATATTTCATATTATAACATAAACTAAAAATATTTCAGATCTCAAAGAGTGGTGCATTAACGACGATCGTTTGTTTGTGATCATCATCATGCTGGCTGTGCAATGTGTATTTTCGGACCGTGCATTATAGGGACTCAAAACAAATTTTGTATGTGGAAGTTTACATGCATTTTTAAAGTACTTTTACGATGTTTAGCGTAATAAATCGAATGTAGTTTTACAGTACCAATGAATACTAAAGGTTGATACCAATTTTACAACGAAAGAACAAAGCGTTGTGCAGAAAAGAGCAAAATTAAAATGCTCAAGCCATAATCCTCCCCAACCTGCAGCTATATCTTCGGAATTACAACGCGACCAGTGTTCTTTCTTAACTGAGCAATGAATAGCAATCTGATACTAACTTTTTGGATTTAAAGTAAGTCGAGACCCCACCGTTTGGCTAAACGAGAGGGGAGGATTATAGCTTGAACATCAAGCTACAATCCTCCCTAAACTATAGCAATATCTCCGGAATTATAATGATAGCAATTTTTTTACAACGATACCAACTAGTACCAAACTAGTAGTAAGCTTTAGCATTGTCAGAATAGAATTTCGTTAAGGTTTGATAGGGGAGGATTATACCTATAAGGACATAAGATCGAAGCCATCTGGGTATTTTTCCACATAAAAAATAGTACCTTGCAATTTTTGGACGCAATGATTAGAATTGTATGTAACACGTATGTAAGCATAACAGATAGGCAGAAAAATACAACTGATGAAAGATCTAATAGCTATAGTCCAAACATGGTATGGAAAAGAACCGATTTTACAAACTTTTACGATGTTATTTTTATGTTTTGCTTTGCTCGTCTTTCCAAGTTACTCGTTTGTTAGGTACATTCTTTGTGGAACATGTATAAAACCCCTTTGTCTCGTGTAGTTTGCATTCAGTGACATTTTCCTTTACAAAGGTGACCTTTTAGTTATTTGAAATTATTGAAGTAGAATTTATGCATTCCGCATATTTTATTTGAAAGCACACGTTGTAATGTATCTTTTCAAAGAAGGTC